>BROE01000009.1:12060181-12100060 GCA_036571765.1 Plecoglossus altivelis
ACTAACCACACTGCAGGGACAGTGAGCCAGACATCCACCCAGGACTAACCACACTGCAGGGACAGTGAGCCAGACATCCACCCAGGACTACACACACACACCCATACAAGCCACTTCCTTCTAATCACATCCCAACACACTACGCACAAGGTGCCTCTGTGAGATTTTGCATGACAGTATGTGCCTATGTGTGTGGTGGCAAAGTGGCCTAGATACTGAAAAATATGTCCACTATGAATGGCACGTCCAAAGCCTTCTAAAAACCCAATTAAGTGTGGGCGTTTTTATGACAGAGGTAGACCAGGCCTGTCTGCCTGTTCATTTTGCCAATGAACATCCCCACTGTTAGGGATCTGGGTTGGTGGCATTGCCACCATCTGAACACACAGAGGACGTTTGTCTTATTAATGAGGTCTAGGTAATCTCTGTGAATAGCAAAGTGACGGTTACTCAGAAACAATAGGGAGACAAAGACAGCCCACTGAAGCCTGCGCATCACGGAAAAACAAACCAAAGGAAAAGCATCCCACAGTGGCCTTACATGACTGGCACACATTCCTCTGACTGTCATGGCTGTGCCTGGGCCCAGGACCACATAGTCCAAACTTCCGTGGAAGTCAGTCTTCCGTCGAAATCAAAGAGATGTATTGTTATATGAACAGTCTAACGCAAGTTCCCTACAGGACAATGACATTATTGTGACATGGCAAGCAATGTAGTGATATGTAAGGGAGGACAAAAAAGCAAGTGGCTAAAGGTTGTTGTTGTTGTTGTTTTTTTAATTATCAAAACAAAAACAGTAATATGGTCAGTTTTGTAGATACAAAGTGAAGAGTCCTGAGTATGTAACTCCACGGTAATCCTTAAAGTGAACCATCTCTGAGTTCTTGCAACACTTATACCATAACTAAATGTTCCCCCCTCTGATCATAGGTTAGGTGATGCTGCAAGGGAATGTGGCTCAAAGGGCAGGTTTCTCAGCCCTGTGTATAGCTAATGTCATAATGACAAGTCTCATTTCTCTCACAAACAATGGCATGCACAGCACAGCCAATAGGTCTGTCAAACATGTCGTTTTCGGGGAAAAATACATGAAAAGTAACATTTGTCAATCTTAGAAATGTGACTTAGCCAAACCTGCTCCTGTGTTTAATACGGTGATCACTGGAACCTCGCTGGCTACATCATGCCTTACATTCTCACATCTAACTGCGTACAGCTCATGACAGCAAGTGAAGGTTAAGGATTAGTTTGGTCAAGTGAAGCTTCCTGGTTTGGCAAGCTAGCTACATGTTCAACTGTCTTACGTTTGAGATCAAACTGATTAGTCATTTTATCACTCTCATGCAAGCAATGATGCATCATCAATGAGATGGAAACTTATAGATTAGCACGTGTAGATTTGTATAGATTTACTATACTGCACCTCGATAATGTAGCTAACTGTGGTGTGTCCACTGAATTCTAGTGGACCGTCTTCCGTTGTTTAATAACTAGTCTAAATCTTTATGATGACTGAAATAATAACTAAATTATACAGTCCCACAAGTGATTACTCTTGTAATGTGTGACGTGTGATATTAAGATGACGTTTAGTCATACTAGTTGAAAGTTGATTAAGTGAAACTAAGGCATGGATAACTAGCGTAGACAGCTAGCATAACCAGAAGCTATATTACCTTCTGCTGAACAAGTTCAGAGCTAGCGAAAGAGCTGGAGCTAGTACTGTACTGTAACTAGCAACCTTAAGAGTCACGAACAAACCATATTTATTCGGACAACCGTCAGGCTAGAGAAGTACGACAGAATAATATTACCCACCTGCAAAAGTGTGCTACTTCCTTGTCAATTGGGAAAAGCTTGCTGGCTACAATATGCTAACGTTGGCTCGGACGGAAAGACCAGTCCGGGAGATGCGACCAGCCATATAAATGTCAACAACTTGGTTGCGACATTAGCATCTGCTAGCTGTTAGCTAGCTAAATACTGAGCTCGCGGGCTAAACGTGTTTTACCGCTTTGGCAGGCTCACTGGTAGGAACTCCACTGAAATCTTTGACCGCATTCGCAAATGTGTCGTTTGATAGTGCTAACTTTACTCATAGACTATGATTACATTCACGGATCAATACCATACACCCTCATGTTTTAGATACAAGCTGGTAGCAGTGAACTATGTCAACATCACCGAATCGGGTAACCTGACAACTTCAACTCTCAACTCTCAACCCATCTGCCTGCTTGCACCCCAAAATGACGTCCATAAGGGGACGCTGTTCGTGTGGATTAGATGGGAATGGAAAATGTGAGAAAGCATCAAAAAGTACCTCTTCTGAAACTTAATGTAATGTATTTATTTAGGTGAAGCAGCTGTTTGCATGCCATGTTTTCAAGTCACCATCCGGGAAAGGTCTTCAAGTCAAGTCTTTCATCAAAACAAGAAAAGAAAAAACACTACATGATGATACATGCTGAATTCCTGATCCAACGTCCCTACCTATCCTTTTAAAGCAGGGTAAATAAACCCATCGTGTGTCATTTATTTTTCTTTACCCACAGTCATTCTGTTAAAAGTGACCTCAACAGGCAGGGATTTGTCTCTGATGTGTGTATTTAGTGTGCATGTGTTTAGTGAGAGAATACGTACGCACACGTGTGTGTGTTAGGAGTTGGATGTGCATGTGTGGGAGTGTGTCAAGAGAGTGAAAGAACAAGAGAGAGAGCACTTACTCAAGCTCAAGTCTTTTCCATGACCTTCTCCCTTTGGCATGCACTCTATCTCCGCGTCTGAGTGGACTGTATGGTTTTATCAGTAAACTTCTCAGGGGTCAGCGTAATGCCTCCGAGAGAGAACAAGCAGCCCCTCTGACTGGTGTCTCACAGCCAGCTCACCTCCACCGGACAAACACATTGATGACCACAATTGCCTTTGACACAACATAAACATCTGTAGGGAAGCACGTCTTTCTTTACTTGAGTAGGTGTTTTTTTCTAATATACAGTGTGTAAGTAGTGAACATATTTCAGAGGCATTAAAGATGGCATCTGTGTGGTTATTAATGGGAAAAACATTATGGGTGATTCATTATGAAACAACATCAAATATAGCAGTGTTTCACTTACAGAAAGGTTAATGAGTTTGAACCATCACACCTGTGGTTACATGCCTGTTCCATGAGAGTGCAGTGTGCCATTTTTCTTTGTCTGTAAGGAGGGGGTGGGAGAGATTATGTCTTTTTTAGGGCATTGGACATTATGTCTTGGGGTTTATTTTCAAAGGAGTCTATTGATAGCACTAAATGGAGGCTTTATTTAAAAAGAAATCTCTGCTGGTTTGTTGTTTTTAAACATTCTTGTCCCTCCTGACCCCTTGTACTTTTTGCCAGTAGAGAAGGAGGGAAAAGGGGGATGTCCGGGTTCAGGAAAGGGACAGGAATGATTTAAGTCAAGTCTTCCTCCCTCTCACCCTACACTTCCCTTTATATCGAATGTCTAAGTAAGCATGCATGCACAGTATCTATGTCTCTTTGAAGATCTTCACACAACAGACTTTTGGATTCCATCCCACCTTTCTTTCTTCGGTTCTCTCCATTCCCCCACACCCCCTTTTTCTCAATCTTTCTCGATGTCTATCGCTTTCTCCATCCCATTTGTTATCCTCTTTCTTGATCCCTTGTCTGAATCATCAGAATTGTGAGGTGAGGCTGTTTTTTCCAGTCCAGTCTCCAAGCCAGGAGTATTAGAGGGGAATAAGCTGTCTATTTATATCAGTGACGCCCCATAGAAAAGCAGCAGAGTCTGGATTAACACATTAACACACAAAAGTACATGCGTAATTGGACCCCGACAGGCACAGTGATCAAAGCTCAAAAACATCACAGACAACATGACAGTGCTCTCGTACATCACCCCATTAAACAGAGGATGAATCTCTTAAGTGCTCAGAATCATCGGCCCAAATTAATATGCGGCTTTGTGAGTATATACTTGGGAATGTCCATGGATCGCTCCTTGTTGAGGGTTTGTTTCCAGAGCATGCTTGGCACTGTACCGACGGTTTTTGACTTGGAAGGATTGTGAATTTGAAAAGGCTATGTTTTGAATGGCAATCACTGCGTCAGCTTACTGGCCCCTGAGGGTTTGTTGACTGAAACTCACTTACTCTCTCTGCATGGGGGAAGGTGGAACAGATGACCATAAAAATGTATGTCCTTCTCAAATGGGGGCTGGAATGTCCTTTTTTTAAAGGCCTAATTATTCTTCTCTGACATGTTTCCGGTGAAATCACACTTAAAGCCACACAAGGCTAATTTTAGGAAGACTAATCGAAACCGATTCCATTGTGTCAGTAAAGTTCGCACCAAATCTTCAACCCATCTCACCTTACCTTGTCTTGGGTGACTGAAAGAAACCTTATAAGCCACCAAATCTCTGACACAAGCTCCAGTGAACCCAACGTGACCCTGTGTGACACCTTGCTTCAGTACACTCTCTATTTTAGACCTGCTCCATATCCACCTTCTCCTCTCTGTTGGCTCCTCAATCTCTTCATCCTCCCTCTCCTTCTCTTCTGTCCCTCTCCAGCATCTCCAGCTCAGTCTGCTTGGCAGTGCCAGCTATGTGTACACTTGGTGTCCTGTCTCCAGACTTGTTATAAATAACCAGCAACATTTTCTCTTCATCTCCCAAGAGCTCTACGTTCTCACACTGGAGAAACCATGGGAAAAGAATCTTTCCTTTACGCACACGGCAAACATGGTAACGCGAAACGAAAAAATCAGCAGACTCTTGCTTACAGACACAAGCACACAAGCACACAAGCGCGTGGACGCACACACACATAAAAATACACACAGTTACACAACGTACTGATAAAAAACAAGACAAATGTCATGTTGCATTATTTATTCTCCAGCGTGGGAAAATAGAAGGGCAGAGAGAAAGACACAGAGAGAAACAGAGAGAAATGGAGAGACAATGAACACATTCACTTTCCACAGCTCCTGAGATGTGATGCCTGAGGGACAACAGTGCCTAGAGGGTGTGTGAGGGGACAGGGTAGAGTGTGTGGAAGTATGACATACAGAGAGAGAGAGAGTGGAGAGACAGAGAGAGAGAGGGAGAGAGAGAGAGAGAGAGAGCATGTTGGTGTGGGCTGCAGTGGGGACTCGGAGAGGAGTCTTGGGTGAAAGGGTCAGACTGTGCTGACACACTGGGATCAGTGGCAGATTGTTTCCACTGGAAAGAATTCCAGGAATGGGCTAGAAGAGCTATCAGTGACTGTGCTCAGCGTGGAGGACTGACAACAGTTTATTACACAGCCACACACACACACACTCACACTCTATCTCTGTTCTCATACACACATTCAAACATGTAGCGGTGGACGCCAGCGCTGGTGTGTGAGACACAGTCCGTCCCTCGTGTCACTGCAGGGCTCAGATCTCAGCCCAGGCCAAGTGAGACCTGACTCTCCTGTCCACTAATATAAGCTTACACGCATGTGGGATGTTAACTAGGCCACTAGGGATGTTGTAAAACACAAAGGGGAATTCAAAGAAACACTGGGTGCATATGATGGACATCACCTGCTTTTTTGTCCTGTGACGCGAAACTGCGATGGCCTTTTCTCTGGCAAGCTATGCTTCAACTCAGAGTGCTTTTGTGGGGCCCTGGTTTGCCCCAGGTTTGGAGGTCACTGGCTGGACTCGGCAAGTCGTTGTTACTGCCTCCCTGGCCCCGTCCTCTCCCGCATGGTCCCACGGCCCTTCTGCACTATCAGCAGTCAGGTATATTAATAACTTCTTGTACTTCACTTTTTTTCCAGGAAGTAGGAAGCATGGTAGAATGTCAGCTCATTGTTCTTTTTTCCAGGAATTAGCCTTGAGACTTTGCGAAGATGCCACCTGGTCAATTGGAGAAACCTCGACCCCTTAGGGCTACCCCCTCCCAACTTTGATGGACAGTTCCAGGTACAAGGTACAAGTCAAACCTGACCTGACCATGTCACACTACTGTACAACAACAAACCTCCTCAGAAGGTTTCTATTGTAGCAGTGACCCCCAAGCCCCCAAGTCAGTTCTTGTGCACTGTTTTGTTTCTTCCCCCAAAAACATTTTCCATTGTCATTTGTGTGATGGTTCTGTTGTCACATCCTACCTTTATATGTAATTTAACATATTTATTTTGCAGAAGCTTTGATCCAAAGGAATGTTCTAATGTTCTTTACAGGAGGGACTTTAACCAGGGAACTCTTGATTTGCAACTGAGATATACCCACTCCCAGAGTACAATGTTTATACAATACCTAATTCTCACATAGCAGAGGGCCGAATTGCATTCCTTTTAGACATTGGTGTTTACATTAGCTCTATGACTTTAACAGTATTTCTCATAAGGCTCAGAGAACATGCTGTACATATGTGCTGGAAGCTGAACCCTCCTATTGTCTTAAGAAATACTGACACCTCCCTGGTGTCTGTCAGTGACCCAGGGTCCAATGTATCGCATAACTCAACTGAACCTTTGAACTATAATGTGTAATATGGTACCATGTCACATTCTGTAAGTGCTGTAATATGTTTTAAGTGTAGAATGTAACCAGTCGAACTTTCACCAGTTCACTTTTAGCATCCCTAAATGTAAAGCTATTAAACTGTGAATGCCAAAAAGACTGTCTACAGACATTTTTTAACTACCGTAAAGGAGGTTGCGGTTCTATAATGACAATGAACACAGCTCCACTGCCCAATTGAAACGTGAATTTGATTCTTACTTTTTGGTGTTGATTTCCAGACTGATAAAAAAAATCTTTGAGTAGATGTTCTTTTGAACATTCATTGAATCCAAACATACATAGACTAAAACAACCTTTTGTCAATTTATCAATCTTTCTACTTCCTGATATGGTTAGACCTGCCCGATCTGGTACTGACACAGTTCCTTCTCGGAGAGACTTATGATAATAGCTGTTTTTTTGAGGCAGCTACGCTGAAAATGATCTACAATGTTTTCTTTAGAGTCATGTTAGAATACTACGTAGAAGGCCATCTCCTTAGATTTAAGTTTAATATATTTTGGGTGGCTTGATATGATGTTAGGTCACAGGACAACAGAAGGGTTCAGAGTTTGTGATGAAGGGGGGGGGGAGAGAATACAGGAAGTGTGCAGTCCTCTGCACTCGCTGCTATATTTAATCTACATTCAGAGAGAAAGCGCAGCCTGGAGCAAAGAGAAGCAGGCTGTGAGCGAGCTGTATGCAACAGATGAGAGGAAGTAACAATCTAACCACAATATGCAGGTGAGGGGCTGAAGAAAGCAGAGGCTTCACTGAAGAGAAAATGAAAGGAAACAGTAAAGCAAGTCTCTGAAAAACAACTTTTGCTGTGCTATAGAGGTACACCCCCCCCCCCCCCCCCCCCCCCGACTGTACATCTCACCAGCATTTTACAGTCAGCGTATCCTTATCAACTATTGGACTGACTCTTGCCACACTGTATCACAGTGTATCACACAAACAAACAAACAGGAAAACAAATTCAAATGTTTTATTTACAAGCTCTGCACTTTGCACAGAGAAAGTGATCTAAATACAAAACAAAATGAGCGACAACGGCGGCTTTTCTCCCTGAGCTTTACAAAAACAAGACGGGACCAGTGAGGGACAGCAGAGAGAAGAGATGGTCTGTACAGAGTTCTAATGCCATCCAAAACACTCAAATACAAAGAAACACCACCGACAAGTTTATATACAGTAAATAGAACAAATACTTTACACATGTAAAAGTGACTACCTCAACGATAAGGAACACACCGCTGACAATGTACAACTTCCATAAAAAGACAGGTTGAGTTATGTTGAAAAATATGAACGAATACTTCCCCCCCCCCGCCCCCAATTGCATCAATAAACCCCCCAAAGGCATCATCTCAAGCCAGGATCAGTAAGGCAGGCAACCAACTGCCTGGAGTTATAAGCAAGACAGATGTTTATTGCATTATTTAACATCGGAAGATAGATAACTGTTGCCTATAAAGCCTTAGCCGTCTAGCTCACTGATCCTGACGTGTTGTCATCCAACTGAAACACACAATTGACACACCATCATTTGAAAATTAGGAAGACTACCGCCAGTGATTAAAAAAAAAAGGGATTTCAGAAGTGACGCCAAGCTACAAGGCCTCAGCTATTGGTCTCTGAGGTAAAACATGGATATTTATCCTCATCCTTCTATCAGATCTATGTCCATTATGGTTTGTTGGTCATTACTAACCCTTGGTCCTCCTCCCTATCCGGTAATCGTCATCTGAAGTAGGTGTACTTGTTCTGTTCTTGCTAAGGCTGCGAGTGTGAAAAGGATGAGAGGGGGGGAAAAGCACTCCAGTGCTTCGGTGCAGAACCAGCTATGAGGCCAGTTCTTCACAGCCATCCTTGCTGTTAGGAATTAACACCATATCAAAAGTTGTTTATTTTCCAATACTCCTACCTTATACTCCATCCCCTATATCAAATGCAATCCCCCTGTCCACAAGGTATTCTTCCCTCCTTCCTGTCTGTGTCTTTTGTGCCTAACCAACTGCCCCATTGTCATTTCACTGAAACCCTTCGAACTCTAATCGTCACAATGCACCATGATTAGAAAAAACAAAAACAACAACAACTCAAAAACGCTGACATGCGCACGAACACTGACGTCTGTAGACCGACTGGGATGCGCTGACAGCAGTCAGTCATACATGACATTTACATTCATGTACTAGACACAGGTACAGACAACAAATGCATGTGTGGGCAACACAACAGCATGCACATATGGGTTATACATGAAGTCTCTGGGGTGATGGTGCGAGCCATATGAAAGCTGTCCATGGGGCCTTCAGGTACCACTGTAAGACTGCACCTCCACTGCTAAACTAAAGGGAGTGGCCAATCAGTGGAAAACACCAGCTTTAAGCGCGCCTCTTCATACCAAAGTGTAGATGGCCGGCCTTCCCAAGGAACACATTAGGGTTGTGGTCTCAATTCTGTTTCCGCAGGTGTCGACTGAATGCATGTGTGAATTGGTTAGATGCTTGAGTGAATTATGCTTTGGTGTCAAAGTCGATAAGTGTAAATCAAGCAGTCCGTTTATTAGGGAAGTAATGTACAGCCTTGGTGTGTGTGTGTGTGTGTGTGTGTGAGATGGAGCAGATGAAGTGCGGAGGAAGGAAGTTGCTGCTTGGTTTCTAATGCTGTGGATTCTGCGCTGGCTGTACATTTGGATTTTGCCCATTGGTTTCCTCTTCCTCTCCATCGCTGACGAGGAACTCCTCCGGAGGCCACCTCAGCTCCCCGCTCTCCACCTCGCCCTCTGTGGGCTCCACCACGATGGACGGCAGGCGGTCCTTCAGCTTGCAGCAGCGCTCAAAGTCAGAAGGGTCTGGGAATATCTGGGGATGGAAACAAAGCAATGAAGCTCTGGGGGGTCTATGAAAACTGGGATAATAAGCCCCCTCTGGGGGGCTGAGTCCATAAAAGGATGACCAGAAGCCCACGTGGAACCAACGTAGAATAAAAATATTGATGTGACCCAAAGTGACAGGATTTACGCAATTAAAATGCCAGCATGCAAATCAACCTTTTTTAAGTGACACTCGCGTCACCAACATCCCAGTTTTTTTTTTGCAGAATCAGAAATAAGGCTCATGAGAAAGTTCCAAGCGAGTCTTGCAGTCAGGCCTGGCCTGAAGATCTGCATGTCTGGATCACAGAATGAAGTCCCACGAGAGCAACCGAAAGAGCAGATTACATGTTGCCTGGCCTGCTGTGATTAGTCAGCGGCTGCATTCTCTCTCTCTCTCAAGTTCTGAGACCGAGGTAGCAAAAGGCCCAAGGGAAGAACTCCAAGTCCAAGAACAGCATTTAATTATTTTTTTTTGCTGTTTGGATAAAGTGGAAGAATATTTTTAGACCTGCATATTTCACTTAGAGACACTGGACGGGGGGAAAAGTGATGTCGCTTGTCTGGGCAAAGAGCCGAGTGGAAAGAAAGCATTAGATGGGGCTGAGTGAGAAGGAGAGAGAGAGAGAGAGAGGGAGAGATAGAAAGGGTCCAGCTGTGTCCAAATCTTCCTGAGTGTCATACATTAGGGATGAGGGGGGAGAAGAATGACTAAACCTTGAGCGAGGAAGCAAGTGTGTCAGACTGACTGTGTGCGCGCACATGCATTTGTGATTCTGAATTTGCACCTCCTGAAAACTGCTGTGTGTATAACCATGGGATCATCGGAGCTGTGGGTGATTATGTTTTCGCTGGTGTGCGAGAGTGTGAGCGGCGCGCTCACGCGCGTAAGTGTGAGATACGATTCATGTCAGAATGTGATATCTGAGATTCTGTGTGTCAATGTTTGCGTGTGCCCCATCTGAACGCTCTGTGTGCATGTAGACGGCTTGAGTGTCTGCATCGCCCTGCATGTGCTGCTGAAGTCAGCTGTGCGTCAGCACCGAGGGGAGCTGGCAAACCAGTGACCTTGCCTGAGGACCCCCCAGCTCACATGCCACAGCTTCGCTTCCTGGGGTCGGAAAAACACGACGCATCACCAGTAATGCACAGTGATGGTTATTTTGGGTTGTGGGGGGTGGGTGGAGGGAGAGAAGAGGAGTCAAGGAGGGGGAGGGTGCAGGAATTGGGCCCGTTTTGACTGACTTCAGTAAAGGATTAGGCAGAAAGCAACAGTGGAGGATTGGCATCCATGCCGCCGAGCAGACCACAGCCCCTCCCTTCCTCCAAGAAAGTCACCACTTAAATAGGTAGTTCAGAGGTGTGTGCACCACCTTGCTGCCGTCAGTGTGGGTGGTGAATCCAGCCCGCAGTATAGTGTATGGGGGAGGGGAGAAGGAGAAGCCTAACCACTACCATCAGTCAGGACATGGGGGGGAAGACACACTCAAGTTGGGTTTGCAGAGCTGTAATGGAAATGGGGGTTAGAAGTAGCATGCAGGCCACATTTTCCTTAGTCTTGCCCTCCCTCCCTCCCATCCACAGCTGGAGTGTGAACCACAACAGGAAGAGGATGTCTACCTCCTCCCTCTGGGTCCAGTCTACATCCCTTCTTCCTCTGTCAGCTCCCTAATGCATGGCAGGATAGTTCTTCCTACCCCAATAAGGATGTCAGTGTATGCGTGGTAGGCATGGGAATGGGTGGTTCAGATTGAAACCAAGTTCCCTGGAGTTCCCAGTACGCCATCTGGGCCTAGTTATTGACTTTGGTTGGGAGTAGCTTCCCTTGCAGTGGTGTCAGGTACGATGAGTGTGTCCTACCTGGAAGGTGAGCCGATCCTTGCTGGGGCTGAGCCTCATGTTCTCCATGGGGGTGCTGGTGATCATTACCTCAGTCATGTCTCTCCTGGGCACTAACACTGGGCTGCAGGAGACAGGAGACACTGAGGGTTAACACAAACACATGCACTTACTTGGGAGGAAGCTGCTGCATTATAGAATGATGGAACTAAGAGTGGAATTTTGTTTTTGGTTACATCTAGTTAACTACCTAGATCTGCTTTCCTACAGTCGGGGAGTTTACGTCAATTAGACAAAGAGAATATACCTTTAGAGGTGTAGGTGATGATGTGAGAACCAGACAAGCAAGACGAGATGTTCCACTGAGAAGTTGTAGACCCTTAGTTAACATCAGTCTGGGTTTGTCTGTAAAATGTAAGGCCAGGTGTTTAGAGAAACCTGACCACTGAAACGGAATGCAGCGAGACCTAGCGTGCACTGCAAAACCAGGCTAGCTGAGGCGTTGTGGTTAATGTTACAGTAGTTAGCCTTCTCTTGGCTCAGGATGAATTGTTTTGGTGCCTTGTATCAGAGGACAGAGTCATTGTGAAAGTGTACTGTGGGCAGGCATGCATTGCCCTTTCATCTGAAACCTAAACACGATTGAAAGTTTCACGGAACTTTCCATTTTAGCTGGAGTAAAGAGAGGTTTATTTATGCTTTTTGTAATGCTGTACTCCAGTCACAGCACTTCTGAGGGATGACTGGAGGCTGGTGTCAAACATGTGCTATAGACGAAGAGAAAGACTTCTTGGGCCCACAGACCTAAGAGCCAAGATGGCAGTGGGATTCTCACCCAGTTTAAAGCATAAGAACAGGGTGGTCAGGGTGTCTACAGGCCCTGGGGTCATCGTGGTCAGTCTGGCCTGGCTGGGACGAGTGACTTTAATGAACAAAAACACTGTTTACATCTCTACTACCTAAAGTTGCATGGTAAGCAGTGTTGACACACTGACAAACATCAACACACTGAGTTGAGACTGAAAGTATAAGCTTTCAATATGCAATTCATTATATTTGGTGTTTGTGTCACACCCATTTTTAAGGCTCAAACCAACCTCTAAGTAACATCTTATCAGAAAATAAAGGTTTACCCAAGCTTATATTTGCCATTGTATTTCTGAGACATCAGACGCTTGGTTGTAAATAAAGACAGTGAGTCCCTTTATGAAGGAAATGACAAGGCAATGGCAAGTCTGCATCACGTTGGCAAACTCTAGGGGTTTGGCCATGACACATTTTGAAATCGAGATGTCTTTTCCGACGGCATACAAGATATGTTTGCGCGAATGTGCGCGTAGGAAATCTCCTAAAACAACATTCAGATCCTTTCCAGCCTCAGAGAGAGAGAGAGAGAGAGAGAGAGAGAGAGAGAGAGAGACTGCAAAGCAATAGAAGCTCCGCATCAGCCTGATCTATAGGGATTAAACAGCTGATTCAATCTTTAAACTGCTGTCAGTCCAATAATTGCATGTAAAACCCTTGGGCTCCATTTTCCAACATGTCATCAAATGCCATCAAAACTGGGCACATTCCTATATCTTAATGATTTATACATCATAGTACACCTATATATTTAGAAGAGTTTATGAAAAATGATGGAATGATTTTAGCTGGGGAAGGGGGGGGGTAAGAGATGGCATGGTGATGGATCAATATAAGCCACAACATACTGCCACACCCTGGAGCGATGACTAGCATACAATCAATGTTTTCCATTTCCAAGTCCCAAACCACTTGTCCCATTGACTGTCATACAGGGCTGGGGACAGTCAGGAGGTTCGCAGTAAAGGCATTTCAAATGCACTGGGACACTCCAAAAAACGTGGCTGTTTAAAAAAAAAAAAAGGGGCACAAAACAATGGCCGGGGTTCTAAAAATAAAACAAGTGGACCAAGAGGATATGCAGGCTTTAGAGATGGAAAGCTTCATTTTAGCAGCACTGCTTTTAAACGTCTTTCATCTGCGCGCGTGGAGCGCAGAGAGACAGAGACGGAGGACCCGCTGTAATAGGGGACAGGACAGACCTGAGTAGTGGAGTAGGAGAAGGATAAACACTTAGGCTTTGCCAGTCATATTTCTGCTCTGGGATCGTATAAACATCCTGCTCGGCTAAGAATAACAGAAGTGCGGCCTAATAAAAAGGGCACAATGAGAAGGAAGTTGGAGAGCCTGAGTAACAGTTCACCCTGGGAGATGACTTGCATAGCACTCATATCCATTACAGGGAGGAGCAGAGGCCAGGACGAGGTTACGCAACGTGTCCCTTTCTCAAACCCGACTCCTCCCTCCCCATCCCTTCAGCGGCCGCGCTAAGCGTTCTGTATAAAAATCAACTGACCCCTGACTTGGGTGAACTTTGGGTTGTCAACGAAATCACAGTAAATAAGAAACTAAGACTGGTTAACACTTCACTGGAGCTTTACATTTTACAGTCAGAACTTTACGATGCAATTCCCCCGAGTATGACTTGGCACATTTTTAAAAAGAGGGTTTTTAACCAGACCAAAAATTAGATAAAACGTTGAGGAAAAACCCCAACTTTGATGATCGTATGCATCCGCAAGGATCCATCAGAACACGTACCTGCAGTAGACCCTCAGTAAGGAGCACCAATCAGAACGTCTGTTCTGTGCAGACAGGATCGGACCAAAACAAGCAACAGTGTGGACCAGGCATGCGAGAAGGCAAACCGTACACAGAGAGTCCACATGGTTTGAGCAGCCAACCTGGCCATTTCCTGTCAGGGATGCAGTATGAAAGCTGTTGAGAACCCACATGACCAAGCATGTGCCATGCTGAGGCCTTCAGACTATCCCCCACCTACACATGCTGCTTCTACCCAACGTACTCTTGCTAGGTTAGTATATGAATGCCACGTGTTTATTTTTTCTATCATGGCCATACAAACACTAATAATAATACTGACCCATTCATATAACCAAAAGCCAAGCAAGGAGACTAATGCCAGTCTTGAGCTGGTACAAGTGTGCCTAAAGTCATATAGTTTTAACAGTGTGTGCATGTGCATGTGCGTGTGCGTGTGCGTGTGCGTGTGCGTGTGTTATGAGTTTAGCAAAAGTGGCAGAGAGAGATTTGATGCCATTAATGTATGATTGAGGACACGGTGGGATGACTTGGATTGCCAGGTGGATTAGTCAAGAGATGGGATATGGCTAATGATCAGGAACAGGTCAGCGGATCAAGTCTCGTCTCCGAGTGGAAATGTGCCCAGTAAATCCAAATCAACCTTAGGGACCCAGTCACCGGTATGGAAAGAGCAGCTTGTACTCGCTAATCTCCCGTAATTATGCGTGTTACAAAACAAACCGGTTACAAGGACTTCCATTTAGCCTCTGTGTTACCAACACTCAGCAATTGCCCTACGTTTGTTCATTCAACTTTTACGAGAAGGTTGTGTTTGGTGGACGGGGTGTAGAGGACATAAACAAGTGACGGTTTCAGCCCAGCAAAGTTCTAAAACAGACCCAGGTTCAACCGAGTCCTTTGTGTTGACAGGAAACAAAAGAGACCCAACTTCAAACACCCAATATGATACCAAGCGTTACAGTGAGACCCCCCCCCCCTCCCCCTCCCTGGTTCTCATATCGCTACATCCATAAGCTCTCGTGTCTGGCGACAAGGCCAAGGCTCTGACATTCCATATCAACACTGAGCTTGTGAGGATGCCAAGTCGCACACAACCCGGAGGTGTGTAGGGGGTATGTGCCGCATCAGGACACACAACTGTAATAGAATAGTTGGCTCATGGCCACAAAACTAGGGGTAGCAGTCATCGTAGTCATCCCCCCCCCCCCCGACAGATGTTGAATAAGAGGAAGATTACACTACACCCCCGTGTCCCAACCTAAATGAAGCAGAACCAAAACTCTCTGGTTAGGGATAACTGACAGGTGACGCATACCCTTGCCACAGGCTTGTTCAGCAAGGCCAACCAGTCAGGAGGCAAACTATGATATAGACTACGACAATCGTCTCAACAAGCACAAGGATTCCCCATTAGAACATGTTAGAAGCCACTCTGCTGTAGAGATGAGAGCAGCACAGGTTTGTGGTTTTAGAGTGATGATGGAGGTTGGGCCTATACTTCCTGGCTGAGAACCGACTGGCAAAGGTTAGGAGAGAAAGAGAAGCAGACCGTCTCATCAACAACTTGCACACCCTCCTTCTCAAAAGGAATGTACTTTCTGTCAATTAGGGTTTCGCCATCTGGTGTTTAGGACACACTTTGTCCTCCCAGAACTGAGAATAGCCTTTATTATATTATTAAAAGGATAATCAAGAGCCAGCCTAGTGGCCACAAAGAGCTCTGATACACTGACAGCATGAATTTAAACTGTGCATGAATTTACTCAGGAGCCATTCTTTGTCGACTGCATCGAGCGCCACACCTGACGCACAAGCTTGGTGCGTCGCGTCGCCCTCAGACTGAGTTGACGCCGCAAAAGGTCAAGTAATTTCAAACGGTTGGCAGGTTAGATTTAGTTTCTTATTTGCCGACGAATGGCATTACTCACTAATAAAACTGTAGCCAGATAGCAGCCCTCCGCCAATATTTTATTTATTTAAAGGATATTTCCTTTGACGTAAAATTTTTGGATTTCAGTTCCTTCAGAATATCTGACAAAATAAATTAACAGCTATATCTAGCTATAGGTTTGCATACATAGTTAATTTTACAGATAAACAGCGGTCAATTTAACGTGGCCTGTTTAACGTAAAGCAAACCCATCGAACAAGTGATGAAACTGCACCTGTCACAACACCAATGGGGAATTATGCTTTATGACATACTGAACTTGTTTCTTTCCTTTGAATGGGGTGTTATGACCGCCCGTGGAAACTAAGTGGGTGTTATACCGACATGCGCTAAGTAAGTAGGCTAATTAATCTGACTTCTCTTCCATCATTAATACACATGAACACATATACAACACAATACAACATGCATAGCCTATGCACTGTTTAGCTAAATGATCAGGCAGTTAAGTGACTGAAATACGGAACCTTGGTCAGTGTAACATATTGCCTACTCACCAGTATATTTGGGGAGAATACACAGACATGAATTCACACCTGCAATTAATTCTGATGCTCAAAGTAATCTGTCGGAGATCTGCTTCTGCGTTCTTATTCTCCACCAACACCGCGTACCCGTCCCTTAAGAAGAAGAGCGACTTCACAGATCAAACACAACATTTGTTGGCTACTGCAGTGACTTTACAATTGTTCAGCGATTTGTCCGTCTAATCTCTCCTGTATTGAGTATTTATGTAAGAGGCGTGTACTTATTCCGCCACAGACACACCTCCTCTTCACGGGCTCGAATTCTTCAATGGCAGCGGTAAAATGATCAAGGACCAATCAGAACACTTGTGCTTCGCACCCAGTGACGGTAGCAGGGATGAACAATTTCATTGGAAAATCAAGATACTGCAGCACTGTTCATTGATAGTCGCTAAGGCGACAAAAATTTGTCTATGCAGAAAAAGAAAAAAGTCGCCTATTCTTGTTATCTAATAATAGATTGTTCACGAACTGCATGTGCACAAATAATGTAGATCAGTAGAATTAGATGTTCATAATTTTGAAGTAATATACCAAATGTTATTTCTAGAATACATTTGACCTTTTCTTGTCCGTGTTGAGATTTTTGCGGGCATTTGGTGATGCACATCAAATGTTACAATCTGTCTAAACATTTGAATGTTTTTCACATTTACAGTAGGCTCTAGCCCTTCATCTTTATTAGGTCATGTGAAGGTCATGTTAAAAAAACGTTTGTCATACAAGGTAATATACACTTTGTAGAAATGCCCAGCTGTTCTTCAAACCCCTTCCTTTGCACGCACATTACTTTAAAAAAAAAAAACCATTGGCAAAGGAGAAAGCGGGTGCCCATCATTTTCTGAAGCACTGCTGGGAACCTGCAGTCATCAGAGCGTGTAATAAGGTCAGCGATGCCACCTGGTGGCCAACAGTCATATTACTCAAGATAATCTAAATATTCATTAATTTACAGTTCCCTTTTTGTAAGCCTCAGGTCTGTAAGATATGACTGAAAGATGTTTCCTATGGTATTTTAGGTATTCGATTTAGAAGAGCTCCTTATACACATTTTAAAACAGTAGCCATTCACTTTCAAACAATATCAAAGTTTATTGGCAACTTGAAACATAGTCCAGGCCTGATTCTGTGCTTCAGTCCCTGGCATAGATTTACACGCATTTTACTGAGAAACATTTTATTTTCAGTTATTCAAATTATATATTTTTTCCCCCCGCCAGACTACAAAGACAAAACATTTCTATATTTTGACCGCTTGTTTCTCCAAAATAAAATCCTTTGCATCAAAGAGTTGCCCTTCTCATGTCAAGATTCAACATACTGTATTTAAGACCATACAATGGGGTTAATGAGGATGTTTTTCTATGTATATATTTTGAAAGCAAAATACAAAAAACAAAACAGCAAAGTGTAGAGTGTTGTAACTTATACAATTGTACAAGTATGTCAACTTAACGTACACTGTACATTTCAAATATAGGACTTCTGCAGAGTCTTCTCTTCCCTCTCAAATGTGACATGCAAAATAGCCAGAAGTGCTCAGACTGCTTGCGGTGTTTTAGATGAATCATAAAGGCTTGTAGTCCAGTTTTGACTCCAGTTTTTTGGAGTCGGCCACCTTTCTGACCGCCTTCATGAAGTCCTCCTGGGTCACGTACTCGTGGTCGGCACGGATGGCAAACATTCCTGGGTGATAAAGGGAGTGCAGGTTGTCAAGGCTTCATGGGAGGTCAAGTGGCTAATTGAACACGATACAGCTCTATTATAATGACTACCAACCTGCTTCAGTGCACACGTTCCTCAGGTCAGCTCCATTGAACCCATCTGACAGCTTCACGATTGCTTCGTAATCTGCCAAGACATTTCATTCAACTTGACTATGTGATTTGCATTCAAATATCCTTGGGACGTACGACAATTTCTGATAAAAAGACATGGAGCTCAAATAATACTGACCCATTTCTCCATGCTTGGTGATTGGTCCAGAATGGATCTTTAGAATGTCCATGCGAGCCTGCTCATTGGGGAGTTCGATGTCTGCAAAATAATAAAAAGCAAAGCAAGAGGGTTACAATCAAGTTCAAAGGCAAAGTTTCAACAAATAGGAACTGAAAGAGAGAGGGAGGGAGAGAAGGGAGGTGGGTGAGAGAGGGATGGAGGTGGGTGACAGAGGGANAGAGGGATGGACGTACGGATCTTGCGGTCCAGCCTGCCAGGCCTCAGCAGGGCAGGGTCCAGCGTGTCAGGTCGGTTGGTGGCCATAATCATCTTGACTCTGTGCAGTGTGTCAAAACCATCCATCTGGTTCAGCAGCTAAGGAGGACAACAGGGAAGCGACTCAGCATTCTCAATCTCTGTCTGGGGAGCCCACGGCCACACTGGCTGCACTACAGAGCAGTTGGAGGGGGCTTGCCAACCAGTCAATAATGCTGATGTCAAAGCGTAAGGAAGCACTGGGTGCTTTACAGCTGTGAGCCTCACCTCCATCAGCGTCCTCTGGATCTCTCTGTCTGCAGACGTCCCCTCAGAGAAACGACGGCCACCTGCGCGCACGCACACACACACGCGCACACACGCACACAGATTACAGACGCGGTAAGGGGGAGGCGTCAAGGTCGACTGACACCACTACACATATATTCTCTCTGTACTGGTTCACATGCTGAGGCCGTACCTATGGCATCGATCTCATCCATGAAGATGATGCAAGGCTGGTGGTCTCGGGCGTAGTTGAACATCTCTCTGATCAACCTGGCACTTTCACCTATGTACTTATCAACAATAGAGCTGGACACCACCTGGAGAGGAGAAGCAGAGGGCATGCAATCATTCATATGAAATAACTTATATACTCAACAAGATCAAATGTGTCAAGTCTCACCTTCAGAAAGTTGCAGTCAAGCTGGCTGGCTACTGCTCTGGCCAGGAGGGTTTTTCCAGTTCCTGATGACCATGAACATGTCAAAATACTAAATGATACTGCAGTAGACTAGCAGAACAATCAGTGTTGTAGCCCCTACAGCCTGCTGTGGGGTGACTAGGGGATGTCAGGAGGGGAGCTGTAAGGAGTCAGGGAGAGGGCCAGGGGGGGAGCTGTGAGGAGTCAGGGAGGGAGCTGTGAGGAGTCAGGGAGAAGGGGCAGGGGGGGAGCTGTGAGGAGTCAGGGAGGGAGCTGTGAGGAGTCAGGGAGAGGGCCAGGGGGGGAGCTGTGAGGAGTCAGGGAGGGAGCTGTGAGGAGTCAGGGAGGGAGCT
Organism: Plecoglossus altivelis; assembly: GCA_036571765.1. Lineage (NCBI taxonomy): Eukaryota > Metazoa > Chordata > Actinopteri > Osmeriformes > Plecoglossidae > Plecoglossus > Plecoglossus altivelis. The sequence goes on from BROE01000009.1 coordinate 12,079,840, forward strand.
GTGAGGAGTCAGGGAGGGAGCTGTGAGGAGTCAGAGAGAGGGCCAGGGGAGGGAGTTGTGAGGAGTTAGGGAGGGGGGCCGGGGGGGGGGGTGGGTGAGGAGTCAGCCCTCTCACCTGGGGGGCCGTAGAGTAGACAGCCTTTGGGAGGGATGATGCCTACCCTCAGGAACAGCTCAGGGTTGGTCAGAGGGAGCTCGATAACCTGAAACACAGCAGCAGATGTACCATCTTCCCTGTTCATACACCAGTCATTACTAACCCCGTCTTTTTATTGAAGATATTTCGTGAGACTGACATACCTCCCGTAGCTCTCTGATCTGTTCAGCCAAGCCTCCGATTTCAGAATAGGAGACGCTTCCTGGGTCTTCATGAGACATGTTGTACACCAGGGGGTCAACCTCTCTGGGCAGGTACCTGAAGGGGCACAGGCAGAAGACACAAGGCATCACACACTGAGAACGACTAGAACCAACAAGGGTCTGATGTCCTGAGAAGTGGAGACACAGACATGTCAATACTGTAGTTAGGTGTCCAAACGTTGTTGACAACAGGCTTAGTTATATTAAGATGCATGTTAGAACAGGGGGGGGGGGGGGGAGCCCTTCACCTCATGATAGTCAGCGTTGTCATGTCCAGGGCAACTCTTGTTCCTGGTTTCAGCATGGACTTGTCCAGCTGCATTTAAAAAAAGAAGAGTATTGGACATTTCTATTGCTGACCTAACATTTATGTTAGTTGGAAACTGAATAAACATGTATAGATTCTGCAATATTCATGATGACAAGTATTACCTGTCGTCTGCAGCCAACAACGTATCTTGGACCATTTGTTGCTTTGACAATAACTGTTAAAGTGCAGATACAATTATTCTCATCTTTTTTATGATACATTCACTGATATTCATGTCTAAACATTATCGTTCAATTGTGATTTCCTGTAAGTATCAGTTAGACTACGTCGGGACTTACATTTCTCTTCGGTCAACTGCTTGAGGACCTCACCGACAATCTATAAGACACGACAAGCGTAAAATGATTAGTCGTAGACAACAACACTGAAACTGGTCGATAAACAAGAACAGACGGTATATATATGGTGTATGGCTACTTACCTGTCCAACACTTTGGAGTGCTTTAAGGTCGTTTTCTGACTTTTCATATTGTTTTGTCTGCTCTCTCAACTGCTCACGAACTGCATAGATAGAAAAGCACTGTCACAAACATTGGTAGCCGACTAGCTTGGAAGAAAACGATTCATAAAGTGACATAAAGGACAGCTGAGTTATTAGCGATCTACTGACTAGCTACTGTAGTTACCGGAGCTAGCTGCTCTGCATTGCTAGAGCTAGCATCGTAAGTAAACAATCGATTAAAGAACAAACTAAGCCTATGGCCACAACAAAAGCAGATCCACGACTTCTAAAATGTGAGATATTGTATTTAGTATATTAGCCAGGGGCAGTGCCGTTCGCCCCAGTACCTGGGACTGCATGCTTGAAAGCTTGCATGACAAAGCGTCTTCATGAGCAGCAGTTGTTATGTACCTTTGAAAAGCTAAAACGTTTTGTCCTTGAAGCACAAGCTAGCACATCGCCAAACGATGTCTTTAACTATCAACATCTACTTACGTTCTTTCAGGCGTCCATCGATTTCTTTATGTTCAAGCAATTTCTTTCTGTAGTCTTGCAGTCCCTTGTCTCTTGTATCCGCCATGACACCGGTGTTCAGGAGAATTCAGTTCCCCAGTTCCCCCTCAACTGCGCTTGCGCGGAATCATGACGTTTCTCTCATTGCTTGGCTGAGCTGAATGTGATTGATATAATGGCGTTTGTTAACTTACAGTGTACTCTATCTACTTTCCATGAGGATACCGTGCTTTTCTTGATGCTGGTTAGTTCATTTGCATTAAAATACTTTTTTGTTGTTGTTGACTTTTTAACTAGTATCACATGATCGAGAAAGTCTAGACTGGATCTAGTGCCCTACTGTAGAGGCCCAACTGTACTTTTCATTAAACCATGTGAGCGATACATGAGTGTGCAGGCACTTAATTTATGTAGCGCTTCAAAGTTATGACCATTCTAGTGATTTGTGGTAAAACATCGTATAAAACTCCATTTAGGACTAGTTTCCCAAAACTCATCCCTAAAGAGAAACATTAAATGAAGATCTCCGCTGTGTGCATCTGAAATTAAAGGACACAAACACTTAAATATACATTTGTGTTTTATAAAACACACGCACTTGAGTTCATTTGAACATTACAGTGTAGGGTGAATGAATGACCAAACAAAAGTAACCAATTCAAACTTTTCAAACTTTCTAGGGAAAAATCTACAACATGTAGAGCAGGCGTTCACTGAGGACCAGGGTTGGAAACCTCTGGTTTCAGCTAAAGCACTTTTTTTTTACATGTAGTGTGAGTGCATGAACGGATGATACATACATGTATAAACAACTGAAATTCCAATGAAGAGGAGAGGACCTAAAGAGGTGGGGGGATGATACAACTATACTAGCTTATCTTTTTAGACCACTTAGCGAAACGGGTCACGCTCACCTGATTGCCATGACTGAAAACAATTCCTATCGCCAACCAAGCAAAGTCTCTTGCCATTCTATTCTGGCACGCAACAAAGGACTTTTGTTTTGTTCTCAGTCTTGCACTACCGATAATATAGCCAACATCTCTGAGAGGACTCATCAGTTTTAGGGACATGAGCTGAGTGGAATGTTGCTGAAGCAGGGACAACACGCTTCAGTGTCTGCAAAGGGAAACGCGCTTGAATATTAAAACCTCCCTGCTGGATGCCAGGTTTTCTCGGAAATCTATCTGTCTTGCTCTTTCATCTGGACTCATATCCTAATTTCGCATGAGGAAGTTTCCATTCCTTTAACAGTAAGAAACTGTTTACCACAGCAATGTCTATGAGGTGGGAAAAATTGTCTTTCACCACGTGTGAATTTTTTGTTGGATAACTTAAGATTTGATCATTTGGTCTGACCTATCAATGCCACCCATGTTTTTGTTATAATCACTGATGACAGTGAGCTTCTGGGCTACTTCCTTTGTCCAGCTGCCACCATGTTTTACAGACCTAGTTGTTTCAGTAGACTAGTTCACACTGTGGAAATTACACAGGCACAAGATGGCCCGCGTGTCCCTCCACTGGATCACAAGTATACTCCCCTCGATCCTCCACCAGCTCATGTCCCCACGACCTGGCGTGCGTTCCCGTGTTTGGACGTCTTTATAATCTGCAGGAATCTGCTTGTGATTGACCTTGCTTGTCCCTCAGGCGTTGGTTCCCATTTCTAACAACTTCACCTTAAGTGCTGGGGACCTGTAAAAGTTGACAAACCAAAGATTGTGGCTCTGGGCTTTAAATGGCTCCATTAACGATTCAATTACTGTGGTGGCCAAGTCGATGATACGCTCATCACTACTACCTGTGTAGACATTACAGTCGACAGTATAGCCCCGAGTCTGATGTTGCAATTACCCATAACTTGAAACCCCACTGAATAGGCGTGCCTTTCGTGTCCTGTTTAAATCATGACCGGCCTTTAGACTTGACCGTACGTTCATCTATTGAGAGCTTTTGGTTAGGTTGAAAGAGCTGCTGGCTTCTCTGTTTAAGGGTAGTCCATAAGATAACACAACTTCTGAAGGCGATCCTGATCATCCTCAGTGGGAGGGTCTCCAACATGTAGAGGTGCCAGAAGCGGTCATGCCAGCGGTCACGTGACATGAATCTCCCCGCCCACAAACCCTGAAGTGACTTGCTTCCCCGATGACAATGGAAGTCAGAGAGAAATGAAAAGCCCATGTAAATGAGCGAACCAAGACATTTTAAGTTCCTTGACAGTCACCTCCGTCCATGTTCCTTTGCAGCTGCAATATGATGGCTAGTTTAGGCTGAGCGACCACCTCTGACTGTTTGCAGATCTGCATATGGTAGCAACTACAGCCTTGGTAAAAAAAAAGCATCAAAAAGTCAATTTATCGCAACATCTTCTTAGTGGTTGACCGCAGAGCCCAACATAAGTTTCCTAAGTCAATACCCAGAGAAATACTCATTGAAATCAAGGACTGCAGTTTGGATTAGTAAAGGTACTTGGAAAATGATCTCAATTCAGTGTCAACTCAGTCATAAATATCACATGTATGACAATTATTTTGACCAAACCAAGTGTTTTCTCCAAACAAAGTCATAATTTACCAGCCAAAGGCACCAAAAACGTAGAAAATACTGCCATAATACAATTGACCACAGGGTGTCGCCAAAGTCTGTAAATTAATAAGCAATTTCCCTGTAGTTAAAGGCTATAGCTTGTAACATCAGCTGGTTGACAGTTCAAAGCTCTGTAAATGTCCACATTCTAATACACAGATTGTGGAATAGCAGCTTGTAAAACTCCAGCGTTTTAACGTCTCGAGGATAAATCAGGCTACACACCTGCAGTCAGCGATGGCTTCTCTCCCCTCTAGTTATGGAGGAAAGGACAGGGGGCCATGTCACGCCTTTATTTCAGTTGACAGGGTTGATTATTTAGCTTGTACAGCCTGCAATGGTTCAAGGCAACAGAACTAAGGTGGGAGAAGCGATCCTGAACCTGCTGTTGGAGGCCGACGATAACCAGAGCCATCAGTGCTTTCCTCTGGAGCCTCGCGGCGCCCCCCTCAGTGCACCATGAGCATGTGCAGGCCGGCTGTCATGACCGCTGCCCCACATAAACAAACGCACATCTGGGCTGGCGGGGCACGGCGAGAGAGGAGGAGGGAGGAGAGGGAGGGGGAGCACCTCAGGGGAGCGGCCGGGAGGCCACGGCCGCGCGACGTGTAAACGGACGAGGCCCCGGAGGGGTCGGCCGTCGTCAAGCACCCGTCGTCCTCTTGGCCGCGTTTCCAAGGAGGCTTAAGTTCCTTCCACGGGGCTCTGAACATTCCGAGTGGTGCTTTTTTTTTGTTTTTTCTTTTGGAATGTTTCTTTTTTTTTCTTCTTCATCTTCTTCCTTTTCTCTTCATCCTGCACTACAGCCCATATGGTGTTATCTAATACAAACTCGGGGCAGGGGAAGGGACCCTCGCCATGGACTGCTTGCTGGGGGTAGAGAAACAGCGTCGGAGTGGTTGGAGGCCTGCTCGAAGGAGGTCTGGTGGCGTGGTGCATCGTCCCTGCGCCCTCAGGTCGGGGGTCGTCAACGCAGCCCAGATCAATTTAATTAGGGTTGTAAATGGGAATGTTGAAAGAACGGTGTGTTTTCATGTTTGTGTTAGGAATACTGTAAGTTTAGCTATGAATGCCTGTTCACTTGACAGGGAGGCCCGGATGAGTGTTTCCATGTACTGTACACAGTTCCCGTGTGTTTACATACTGTGCATTTGTGGAACATGCCTTTGAGTGAGATAGTATACACACAGACTTCGCTGGGACATTTGAAGAATGTCTGTGTGTTTGTGTGTCAGTGTGCGAGAAAAACGAAACGTGTGCGTGTGTTTGGATGTTTGCGTGCGCGTGTGGCGAGCTGTTAGGGGACATCCGATCCCCTTTGCTCGCCGCACGCCACGCTTGCTTGCAGGTGGTCTGTCCGCGCTCGGGGGCCAGGCAGATTTAATATTTCATAGGAACGCAGCACGCCCATGGACGCCGTCATTGGGTCCACATGGCCGGCCGGAAAGCTGCTTTGTGAACGCTTGGTTGAAATATGCAGCCTTCCAGGCCCCCTCTACCATGCTGCTCGCTCAATCTCTGGGCCTCACAATTACAAGCCAGCCACAGCTACAGATGTTGGCAGCTGTCTTTAACCCTCTCGGTCCTGCTGTTGTCCGGCCTGCAGCTCAGCCCTTTGTGGGTGTTACTCTGTCTAAAGACTGTCGAAATGGTCAACACATGAGTAGGAAGAACAGGGGGGCGGGGAGGGGGGAGGGGGTGAAAAGGGAGCTGTAAAGAAGGGAGGGACATAGATGTAGAAGGAGAAATGAATGGGGAAGGAAACTAACGTGCGTAGAAGGGAAGCGATTAAGAGAATGTGGGACGAGTGAATGTAAAAGAGAGACAGAAAAAACAGGGATGAATCTGTGAGAGAGAGAGAGAGAGAGAGGGGGAGAGCGAGGGAGGGAGGGAGGGAGGTAGGGCAAGAGATCCAGCGAGAGAGAGATAGCGAGACAGTGGTGAGAGAGAGAAAAAGAGAGAGGGAGAGAGAGAGGTGGAAGGCGGGGAGAGATGACTGCTGCCTCTCAGCCTGAAGACTTCCAGGCGGAGTGTGTTAAGCTGCTCCAGCTATTCCTGGTTTAATGTCCCCCTGCACTTCTGCGCAGGGTATAAACAGGAAGGCCAAACCAAACATGTTTATGATGCGATTGCAAAATTGGTTGTAAGGAACTAAAGTTCAGCTCAGTGCTTCATTTACTTCCCAACTGATTCCAGTGACAAGCCCCCTCTCCTTTTCCCTCTCAGTGTTTGTTGTACAGAGCACATGAAGTGGAGCTGGCCTGTGGCCAGAGAGAGTAGAAGGAACTTCTACCAGCACCATTATTCAACAAGGTCAAAACCGATTTAAATGTGGAACTGCAGCCAGAGAAGGGCATCTTGAAACTGTTAGGAAACTATTCCGGATCTTAAACAGACCAGGGGGACTGTGTACATCTCCCTAATTGCACATGTCAATTTATGTACAAACGCTTGGTTTAGTCAAGCTCCTTAACTGCCCCCTTAGTTCACCCCTCCCCCACTCCCCCAACTCCCCAGCTGCACCCACCCATGCTCGACAGACACGCACGCAAACACTTCCGCGCAAGCATGCACGCATGCACACCACTTCCGGCACCTGAGAATCAACAGAGCAGGTTGATAGTGTGTAGTCTTAGTGCTGCAGCCAGCATTCGCTCTCTCTCTCTCTCTCTCCTTCGCAAACACACACACTCGCACAATGGCCAATTGTGGACATTGTGTGAGTCAATGTCCTCCTGGGAGCAAACAAGTTGCAGAGACTAGCCATGTCCGTAACCAGCTTTCCAGCTCGTTGATGTTGTGTGACTTCTCCGGGAACAATGGATTCATCTTGAACTGTGCTTCGTAAAAACGTAGCATGTCTGCATGGTATTAATCCAGCCTGAGCAATTACTCTCTCAAATGTTTACGGCACTGCCCTACTTTGACGTGAGCGAGAGACAAATTGAGAGCTTAACGAGGACCTCACACAGCTCCCAGTGACAGATTCTAAAACACAGCAGGTGAAAACTGCTCCAAATACTTTGATGCTCGGTTCCGTGGTCCACAGTACGGTGACCGCAACCTGACCAGAGCAGCCGTTCTGCAGCTGTATCTGAAACCGAGAGGTGGGAGGCTGCCTACGGGCCGATCGCTCGTAGTTCATGGGAGAGTGACCAGAGCAAACAGCGAGTGAATCTACACAGGCTTCACGTGTCGCTTACTCCATGAGATCATTTCACACGGACAGTAGAAGGCCAGGCTGAGGCCTGGTCTTGAGAGTGTGTGTGTGTGTGTGTGTGTGAGTACAGTTCTGCCATGTACGTTCCTGGACAGACTTACTTGCTCAAGGCCATAATAGGCAAGTGTGAGGAGATATTTTAGGGTCCTTGTCAGCTTACTACAGCTCCTTTATCATTCTATTTCCCTCCCTCTCACAGAATGGCTCTTATGTGGCCTACCTACTCTCCGCTAAACCATGCCTCCGCAGAGCCCACAAGAGGAGAAAGTGTCTGAATTCGGCAGAGTACGATGTGCATGAAATGTTGATGTTCTGTTCGACCTCTGACCCCTGGGAGTTAATGACCACATCATAAGGACCTCGCTCTTCACCAAGCCAGGGGGGAGGAGAGATTGGGCGGCTCGAGGGAAAAAAAATTGACAATAGCTTCTTAGTCCTTGAAGTCGGCCATCTTGGATTTGTCTGCGTGGCTGTGTTTGGAAAGCAATCATTGTGTACCAGGGTGTGCACTGTCACTGGGTGAAAGAATGGAGCAGTGTGGAGCCAGAGAAGCACCTGTAAACATTGAACATGTACAGGAAGAAACGCAATGCAATTGCATTTAAATAAACGACGACAAGAAGTGCCCGATTTGAGTTTGAAAGGTGTAAAGTAACCATATAGAGGAAACATTGGTAGGCTGTCAACACCCACCCCAGGTAAGAGCAAGGCTGTGCCTCTGAACACTAGAGGGCAGCCTATTCAAGCAGGATACGTGTGTTCATGTGTACACGCCCCCCCCCCCCTTCACTGGCCCCACCCCTCCTTCGCTCACACATATGCATACATGCCCCTGTGTGTCCAGCACCGCAGCCCTGGCCTCTCGTGTCGGTCTGCAGAGGCTGCAGGCGGTGCAGAGTGTGGCGGCCCCTGCAGCTCCCTGGGATGTGGGGCCCCGTGATGCTGCCGCTGGCTCGGCCGGTCCCAAGGCTCACAACAGCGAGGCAGGCTTGGTCCTGGTCCACATCAAGGAGGAAGAGACGCCCAAACATGTTCGCTCAGGCCACGGGAAGCGCAGCTCCACAGCAGCGGAGCAACATGAAAAGACGGCGTGAGGGAGCGAGATGAAGAGGAGTCACAGAGGACAATGGAGAGAGGACTGGAGGAAGGAGAGGAGAGGGTAGAGAGGAGAGGAGGAGGCGGGGAGGAAGAGTTAGAGGAAAGGAGGAAGAGAGAAAAGATGGAAGTAGAGAGGAGAATATAGGGAGGAGAGCAGGAGGTAGGGAAGAGAGGGGTGGGAAGAGGGGGGTCTGAGGGAGTCTGGTGGCCACATGTCCCCTCTGTAGCTGGGTGCGTGGTTATTGCAGGGTAGGGTTTCATGCTAAACATCCATGGAGAGGCTGAAAATAAACCCTGTCCAAACACAGAGGCTGGCTGGTGGAGTGGTGAGGACAGGCCCCGCAGGAGCCACACACACACATAAACACACACACACACACATAAACACACACACACACATAAACACACATGCACACACATAAACACACACACACAAACACACACACACACACACACACAGATGTACACCCACTCTTCTCACCCCCCCATCCCTCCCTCCCAGCCTCAGCCCCCAACACCTTGAACCCTGAACCCTAAATGTTAAACTTTGAACCCTGGACTAAGCTTAGGATCATACAATTTCAACTCCATTTCCTCTTTATTGTTGTGTTATAGCTAACATGTCAGAGGAGGCTGTTGTGAAAGCTGACGGTAGCCTGCTGAAGATGAAGTGCAAGAGGCCTGTGCCACTTTCACACTACGCCAAGATCAAAGTCTGTCTACTCAAAGCGTAACTGTTCGCACCTGACTGGCTCAGAAAGGCCTCAAGGATCCACCGCCGTTTTGGGAAAAAACAAAACATAATGACGGTGACGGAGACGATGGTGTGTTCCTCTCGTCTGAGATAGACGGGATCCATTGCGTGGTGGATATTAAGAGCACGACGTGACAGTAGCACACCAAAAAAGATGTTAATTACCTGTTCCTCTTCTGGGAAGAAAATGTCAGAAGACAAGGTCAACGCTGGCGGGGAGTGAGAGAGCCACATCAAACAGAGAGCGTGTATGAATCTGTCAGCAATTGAAGAGCTATTACTACAGTAGCTGTGCTTTGCCCTGGGGAGGAACCTGTCAGTTTACTCATTAAAGACCTCCCTTGGCTGCACAGGTGGTTCACACACACCTACTCACGTATAGACACAACACAAAAAGACACACATGCACAGCTACACACCTACTTTAACCATGCAAACACATACACACTTACGTTTACACGTCCAAGCGCCTGCACACACACACAATACAACCATCTCTACACGCTTCAAATAACCCAGGCCATTCAAGTCAGCGCCCAGCCATAGTCACAGGATAATAGGTGTGAGGGGGCGACTAAGTGTGTGTTTGTGTGTGTGAAATCATCTGTGAAATCAGAGACACAAACACGTCAGACCTCCATGAAAACCTCACCTCTGCCAACTTCTGTGAACCATTAGAAAAGGATCAGCAACATTTCCCCCACGCTGACATGTTCCACTCCTGCCTTCACCCATCCTCCCGACTCCCCCAGAACCCACACCGACACCGGAGCGCTGCTCCAGCCCCCGACCGCACCGGCCGTGAGACCCACCCGCCATTGGAACCTCCATCCCGGGTTTTCTCCTGGGCTTGTTGGCCCGTTGCTCCAGACCGCCACAAAGGAGTTGTGTCGTATCATGTCGTGCAGTGAACCTGTCTGTCTTCTGTCAGGCTGCTGTCAGACACACATCTACCCCATCAATACCCCCCCCCCATCCCCCAACACCTCCTCCATCCCACCTCCCACCTAGGTCTGCCTGCTCTGAACACACATGTTTTGATAGCTGACGGCCATGTCAGAAGTCAAGTAGAGCCTCTTAAAAAGTGGCCCGGGGGCAGGGGTCGCGCACTAATGAGTAAAAGCTTTTTCTTTCTTTGTTGGCAGGAGGGGGGGGGGCATGAGGAAATGTGCTCACTAGGTGGTGGAGCAGGGTGAGGCTGGAGGCTGGCAGAGGAGGGAGGGATGGAGGGGCAGAATGTGCGAAGGGACAGGCGGAGGGGTAGGTTGGGTGGGGTTTCAGGGGTGAGAAGGTGAGGGGGGGGCGGATGTGGGAAGGTGGGCAGGGGTTGAGGTCTCAGCTGGGGGGTCGGGGGGGAGGAGGTAACGATAAACAGCGTTTGTCTGGAAAAGAAGAGGGAGACAGAGCAGAGGAAGGGAACGTTCCTCAAAACTCCACTGCAAAGTAACTCAGACGCTCCCACCTTTTCTGTGGAAAGACACCTTTCCTACCTTTCCTTGTCGATTCAGTGACAGTTGGCAGCAGCTTGAGCTGGTGACGCGAAGGAACACAGGAGGTCACAGACAGACGGAGAAGGAGAGACGGAGGAGAAGGAAGATGTGGAAGGCTGGCGTGAGGGAAGAGGTTATCCTTAAGGACAACGATGAAGCATCTGCAGGGGGATCTACCACTTTGTTGTGATGCAGTCACACTGAACTTTCCATCCCTACATCTGCCTGCCTGCTTGTCTGTCCATGTTCTTGTAGTGATTTTGTACGTCAGCAAATCCACCCCCTCCCCCTCCCCCCCCGGGCCTCTCCTTTTGGTTGCAGGGGCTTGTTAAGGCCAGACGGCCTGACCCTGACACACTGAAATGGATTCACAAGAAACTCCCTGTGCCCCCTGGCTCTTTCTGCGTTCTGGTCGGCCCAAGGCCCAGGCAGGGCGGTATATTACAGGCTGTGTTGAGAGGGAAGAAAGAAGAGAGAGGAGAGAGAGGAGAGAGAGAGAAGAGAAAGTGAGAGAGAGTGAGAGGAGAGAGAGGAGAGAGAGAAAGAGGAGAGAGAGGAGAGAAAGAGGAGAGAGAGAGAGTAGAGAGAGAAAGACGAGAGAGAGGAGAGAGAGAGTAGAGAGAGAGAAGAATGCCCGTCCTTGTGTAAGGAGAGTTAACCTTTAGTGCTGCAGAGTGCTAAGAGACTGTCTTTGTTCCCCCCACTTGTCTGATCTGGCCTGTCCTCAGTGGCCAGGAGGTGTATGTGTGTGTGTGTGTAGTGCTGGTGTGTAGAGTGCTGGTGTGTGTGTGTGTGTGTGGTGTGTGTAGTGCTGGTGTGGGGGCCGTTTGAAGCCCATCTGATGGCTCCTCTGGTGATCTCCAGGAAGTGTGTGTCTGTGCATTGAACAAGCTCCTCCAGATGTTGTCGCGATTCCGAGGTGCGCATCGGTGCGTGGGTGTGTGCATCCATAAACGTGTCAGAACACGCTCTTGTCAGTGTGTATGTGTCTCTGAATGCTTGCTTAGGTGTAGCTGTGGTGGGAAGAGGCTGCCATGAGAGATGGGTCCACTGTTGATGTTGATGGAGTAAATAAAGATATGAATAGAGAGTCTGGCACAACCGACACAGCTGTTTATCCCATTGTTCCCACATTCCTCACCTATTTTTCCAGACACGTTGCTTTGTGACAGGTCTCATCCAAGTAAGATCCAGTTTTGTCTTGTTCTCCTCGTTTCAGCCATGTTGGCCTTTTGCCTCAGTGCAGGTTATGAGGTCTAAGTGGCCCCGTCTCTCCTCCTCCTCGCTCCTTCTCCTTCCCCCGGACAAGCAGGGCTCTCTGGGTGCCTTCCAATGCTTATATCCTCATGTAGCCACAGCTCCAGCCCCAGGTCTTCCAGCCCCTGGTCTTAGCCCCAGCACCAGCCCCAGGTCTTCCAGCCTCTGGTCTTAGCCCCAGCACCAGCCCCAGGTCTCAGCACCAGCCCCAGGTCTCAGCCCAATTCCCAGGTCTCAGCCCCAGCACCAGCCCTAGGTCTCAGTCCCAGCCTCTGTTCTCAGCCCCAGCCCCAGGTCTCAGCCCCAGCCCCAGGTCTCAGCCCCAGCCTCTGGTCTCAGCTCCAGCCCCAGCCTCTGGTCTTAGTCCCAGCCCCAGCCCCAGGTCGCAGCCCTAGCTCAAGCCCCAGGCCCCAACCTGACTTTAATAGGCCCTCACTCAATACTACCCATTCATCGCTGTGCTAATTGGCTTCGGAGAGGCATAAAGTTACACCAACAGGAAATGGTCCTGTCCTCGGCCCGCCATATTGCACCTGATCTGCTAATACCGGCTTCCTCCCTAGCAAGGCTGTGGCCTGAGTTAGGGTGATAAAAACACAGTAACCAAATGTGAGATATTTGCTTTGGGAAAAACGACAAATTCTCTCCCTTTTATAAATCCTCTGGGGCTGGCAGCAGACCCAGTGTCCCCCCCTCCTCGCTGTCTTTACTACTTCCTGTGAAGGAGGAACTGGACACGGTTTGTGGATGTAAACACCTGTGAAGGAGGGAAAAAAGACATCAATGTGTTTTTTGTGAGGCTACAGACTCAATACTGGAGGGGAATTCAATGAGATTGAAAAGCACAGGAAGGATGAAGGTAAATACCTGCATGTTCTTCTCACCAAGGAGGCGGGACAATGACATTGTTGTACGTGAATCTGAATGTGTGTGTGGCTGCTTGCGAACACAGTCGTGTGTTTGTGTGGGTGTGTGTGTGTGTGTCTGCACGTGTATGTAGGCTACAGGCCGATCCTGACCATTCTTCACCAGGTTGCTTATCTTCCCCGTGATCGTCTGACATGTTCTCCCCTTCATTTCTCATCCCAGCCAGAGTTTAACCAGAGGCCTCAGCCCCGCTAGCGAGGACCAGAGTGCAGCCCAAATCCCCAGCTATCCAACTGACAACCTGATCAAAGACAATCGAAATCTCTTTAATTTCCCCCCATTTCTCTCTCCTTCCTTTCCTCATCCCTGTAACTCCTTGTCTGTCTCCGATGAGTTAGGATTGGTTCTCTCAACAAAAAAAATGAATATTATTTGTTTTTTTGTGGTCGTTGCCTGCGAGCCAACAAGTTAGAAAAAACCCCCGTCAAATTCCTGATCTGGAGATGGAGTTGTTGTCCTCAGACAACCTCAGCCTACCTACATTTGCGAGGATCAGTATGTTCATACATCCCCTTCAAAACACGTTTTTTTCATTCACTGGTTGTTTGTGTGTTTCTTGGCGTGTGTGTTTTACATGTCTCAGTGTAAGTGCGTCTGGTGTTCCATGCGCGTGTGTGTTTGTATGTGTTTCCCACATTTCCCACCAGCACTAAGGTAGCCTGTGCATTCCAATCCCCCTCTACTTCTGAAGAGCCACACTTGAGCTGTGACCTCATTTGGGAGGCGAGCACCTGTGGAGTGCAAACAATTATCCCATTAGTGCTAAGAGGGCTGGCCTTACTCACCTGTCTGTGCTGTCTCCACCTGGCCCACCTGCCCCTCCCCCTTCTACCCACGGCCCCCCTCCGATGGGTCTTGGTTCCTCCCAGGTTCCACATCAGAGGCTTGCAGGGTCCAAGTACCAGGGAGGTGTGGTACCACTCTAGAAGTGGGGGAGGGTCTCAGAGGTTGCTACTCTGGTTGACAGGGCTCAGACAAAAAGGGCCTTCACTGCTGAGACAGGCGCGGTGCAGCCCACACACACCTGGACGGCCAGGGGAATCACAGGGAGGCTTGCCGCACTTGAAAGCCACCCCTCCCACCTGGGCTCGCCGCGGAGGGAGAGGGGAACGGGGATTACATGTTCTCAGTGTAAGTGGATCGTGGTGTTCATGCGCGATTGTGTTTGTATGTGTTTCCCACATTTCCCACCAGCACTAAGGTAGCCTGTGCATTCCAATCCCCCTCTACTTCTGAAGAGCCACACTTGAGCTGTGACCTCATTTGGGAGGCGAGCACCTGTGGAGTGCAAACAATTATCCCATTAGTGCTAAGAGGGCTGGCCTTACTCACCTGTCTGTGCTGTCTCCACCTGGCCCACCTGCCCCTCCCCCTTCTACCCACGGCCCCCCTCCGATGGGTCTTGGTTCCTCCCAGGTTCCACATCAGAGGCTTGCAGGGTCCAAGTACCAGGGAGGTGTGGTACCACTCTAGAAGTGGGGGAGGGTCTCAGAGGTTGCTACTCTGGTTGACAGGGCTCAGACAAAAAGGGCCTTCACTGCTGAGACAGGCGCGGTGCAGCCCACACACACCTGGACGGCCAGGGGAATCACAGGGAGGCTTGCCGCACTTGAAAGCCACCCCTCCCACCTGGGCTCGCCGCGGAGGCGAGAGGAACGGGGAGGGGAGGGGGGATCGGACGAGGTGGGGCAGGGGCAGGGTGAGGACGGGGAGGTAGGAGCGGGAGGGGGGAGTGGAGAGCGGGTTGTATGTTAACGCACACACATTTTTGCAAGAGGGGGTTTTTTTCCCCCCCAAGGTCTTTTTTTGCCTTTTCCCCAAAAAGGGGCCCTTTTCTTCTTAACTGAAATCCTACTCATGTCAGGGTGAGAGATACACGCCGATCCCCTCCCGCTCGTGAACCAGCCAAGGCGACCCCCCCCCCACCACCACACACATACACACGCACACACACACGCACACCCACCCACCCACTCAGTCTCTCCCTCTATGGCTGGGAACTTGGGTGCTGGGCTGCTGTAGGAGCTGTTTGAAGCCAGCTGTCACAACCTGACAGCCTGTTGTTTTAGAGGCCTTTGGTATGGCCGAGGGGCCGAGGGGAGAACAACAACACCAGGAATGTGTACAAGTCAGGACCCAACAGTAAATCCTTCGTCCGTTTCCTCTCTCCCGATGCAGACAGAGGGGGTGGTGGTGGGGGGGGGGAGCGGGGTCGCCCAGGGGAGAGTGCAGGGACGTGGGAGAGCCTCACCTCGTGCCTGCCGAACCAGCCAACACCACCTCTCCTCCTCTATTTCTGTCTTTCTGTCTTTTTTTCTTCTCTCTCTCTCTCTCTCTCTCTCTCTCTCTCTCGCTCTCTCTCTCCCTCTCCCTCTCTCTCTCTCTCTCTCTCTATCGATCTATCTCTATCTCACCCTCTCCAAAGCAATGATCTTGAAAAGCAGGCACACAAACGACATCACGGTACGCACACACAGGCAATAAACATGCACCCCTCACGAGGGCATGCACACACAGATACACACAGGCAAGGGAGCAAAAAGATCCCAGTGCATTCTGGGAAATACGTGGTCTGTTCCTGTGCAGCTGAATCACTGTGCTTCCCAGCCCCGCTACCGTCCGCCCACAAACTTACACACCCACGCGTTCACACACATCTCACACACACACACACACACACACGCACACACACCCACACCCTGGGTTCTTTTACTTGAGAAGCAAAGCTATGTGTATTGACCTCTGAAGACATTGGAGGCATGGACAATGTCTGTTTCTGCTGCTGCTCTTTGTATTCTTTCTTCTTGCACACACACACACACACACACCCACACACACACACACACACACACAAACAAACACAAATGTACATACTCAAACACCCATCTACACTTCCACACACATGCACACACACGCACACACACACACACCAAAAGCCATGTTCCATGACCCCGGTGGTCCAGTCTGAGCTGGATGCCCATACATCATCCTCTCTCCTCTCCCTGCTTTGAACTGAGCAAACCAGCGCCTCCCCATAGTGAGACAGAGAGAAAGGCCCAAAATCACCAGAAACTATGTGATGAAACTTTATGGGGCTCTCAATGGAAAACCTAACAGATGTTAGGTTTGAAGGGGTTCTTTTAATACCTGTGTTTGTTTGGCAGACTCTCTGTCTAATGCTGTACTGTATATTGTAAAGAGAGCTTTACCAGCTCGACGTCAGATGACTGTCTGCAGCAGGTCCAGTCTGCAGCAGGTCCAGTCTGCAGCAGGTCCAGTCTGACAGTGTCTAACATGCCAAACATTGCTGCGGTGGCGCTCTGTGTTCCCTGAAAAAGTACCGGAGCTCATGCTCCACGTCTGCCTGCTAACCGACCAGCCAGCTAAGAGATTCTCAGTGACTAATTACATGCTTGGGTAATTATATCACACAGTCACATAGAGAGGCTTTTCAAAGAGGATTACAGAGCCACAGTCACAAAAAAAAGAAATGGTAGGAGGCTTCTCTCCTCTGCGAAGAAGTACAGCATTTTATACCTCCAAAGCATTTCCCTTGTTTGAAGTCTGAGTGGTTTCTTTGCATTTCTTGCGACAAAAAATTCTTTTAGACGGTTCACCAAGCCGATTGCATCGTTCCGTTTTCATGTCGAGCTCATATCAATGCATGTGCAACTTGACGAACGACGAGAAAGAGTTCCGGTTTATCATTTGTCATCTTTGTCTCTTTGTTTAAAAGGGGTTCCAAGACTTAGAGAGTGTAGCTGCTCTCAGAGTGGAGTTTGACCCGCAAATGTATGTGGTTCAAAATGACCTCACAGCTGTGGTGGAGTAGAGAGAGAGGAAAGGAGAGAGAGTGAGAGAGACAGTGAGAGAGAGAAAGCGAGAGACAGTCAGAGGAAGAGGGGGGCGAGGTGGGGGCATAGGTAAACAGAGGAGCCCATGTCCTAACCAGCCAGAGGTCACCCAATGTAAACACACTGCCATGTTAAGGACCTGACAGCAAACCCTTCTCACATCACTGACAACTTAAATGGATGCTTGTCAGCGAGGGACTACATCCTTGTCTGGAAGGGGGAACCAAATTGCCTGTCTCCAAACATGGCATCATTTTCTTCATGAGGGCAGCCACTGAGACACCTGGTCTCACCACCCAGGACTCCCTGGGACTCCCCCCCCCCGCACCCCACCCCTAAGGCTCTGCTCTGCCCCTGTCTAGCTCCAGTCCTGGGGGAGCCATGCTGTTCCATTCCCCCCTTCCCAGCCTTCTCCCCTCCAGGAAGCAGGGCCCTTCTCCTCCACCGCTCCATTGCTCCACCGAGGAGCTTGACAGCTAATATTTTTCTGCCGAATCCGTGTCTGTAATCGGCACTTCCACGCGAGGATCCCGTTACGACCTGTCTTGAGTAGGCCAGCTGTTCAAACAGGGTGATTAATTAAAGGAATTCTGTTTGTAAAACTATCCTCGACCCTTCTCTCTGTCTCCCTCTCCTTCTCTCTCTCTCTCTCTCTCTCTCTCTCTCTCTCTCTCTCTCTCTCAGCTCTCCCCAGAACCCCCCAGTCCAGCTCCAGCCAGGATCGTCCGGTGGTTCGTCTTTATTGAGGCCCCAGAGCGTTGCATTGGGGGTTGATTCTCCCTGAGGTACCCCACATTAGCAAGACAAACATCTTGGATGGAGGAGCGGGGAAGGGTGTGTGGGGGGGGGAGGCTAGGCTACTTCTCTCAGAGAGGCAGGAAAGAAGGAGATGTGAGGGATGTGTGGGGTGGGGAGAGAGGGGGCGAGTGGGGGTGATAGGGGGCGAGGGGAGGGAGGAAGGGGTTGAAATGGGGGTTGCGTGTTTTACTGCTCTGGTCCTTGAAGCAGGTGAGGTCTCTTGTTGCCGATTTGGAGTCCGGCTCTGCCTCTCCTCTTCTCCCCCCCCTGCCCCTCCTCCCTCTTCCTCTCCAACTCCTCTCCTCCACCTCTCCTCCCTCCTCTTCGCTCTTCCATCCCCATGCTCGTTCGTGAGCAGCGCAGGTGCTCTCTATTTATCACGGGTGAGACAGATGCCTCAACTCCCATCAGGCCGTGGTGCGCGGTGACCTCGCTCCTTCACACCTTCCTGTGGCGTTGGGGTCAAAGGTCACCTGGGCTCCAATGGTGCTCCGGCCGCCTGTCTAAACGCGCGCACGTTCGCGTGCACGCTCGCGGACGTCCTATTGTGCACGGACACACACATCCAGCACAGCTGTCTCTTCACAGGGACCCAGGAGCACATAAAACGAAGACTAAACTGCTTGGAGAAACCGGAGAGCTCCGAAACCTCAGGACACAGTCCAGCGGTCTGCAGAGAACACAGGCCAGACAGCAGTGCGGACGTAAACAACCTGGGCTGCTCTGAGCACACGCGAGACACGCAGAGGCCCGGCGCTCACAGCCACGCAAAGCAGCCGTCTGCAAACACACAGATGTTTCAACGCAGAAACCAAAGAGGTCATAAAAGCAATCGGACCAAAACCTGTAGCACACACACGACCTGACACATGCTTCAGATAACAGTACTTTCTAAAAAGCCAAGGGGGACTTTCCAAACCTTTTGGTACAAGGAGTCTGGGTTTTGTCTGTCGAACATGCTAAGGGGGAGACTTGGTGAAAGAATTAGGACGGGGACCCCTGAACAAGGCCCCTGGCTACCTGGGTTACCAAGCGGAATCCGTTATGAACGTTGACTAAATCATCTGGTCACCTCCGGGTCCCGGACATCAAACGCCCGCTGTCACCGTGTCGGGGGAGTAAAGGGGGGGGGGGTTAGAATCAGCGGACTGTTTCACACCTCCCCTTCCCTCCCCACACACGCACGCACACACTCTCCCAGGGCCTTGAAGGGTAGGTAGAGGTGGCCTGCCAAATGCCTGCCTGAAAACCTCATCCTCAGGACTGGAGTGGGTCTTACACGAAGAGACAGGCGTTTCTCAGCTAAACATAATGGAGGCAATTGTGGGAATCAAAAGAAATAAAATGGACAGAGGGAAAAAAAAAGAGGTGGAAGGGAGGTGGGGTGCGGGGGCAGGGAGACGGGGTGAGAGAGGGATTTGAACCGATTAGCTATTTTCGGTAATTGACTTGATCTCTCCATTCCTATCAAGGAAATCCAGTCTCGCCTCCCCCATATGAGGTGTTGGAGGGGGCCAGGGTAGAGAGAGGGGCGGAGGGCTCTCAGAGCTAAGTGGATCTAATGCGGAAAGGTGGAACTTAGAGTTGGAATTAGGGCGCTCCTGAGAGGCTTACTGACCTCTTCCACTCCGGATTCCGAGGATCTGGGATTCCTGGGAGGTATTAGAGAACTCCGACCGGATATCCCTCTCTGCGGCCACCGCCGGCGTTTGTTTTCCTTTGCCACCGCCACCGCTGTTTCGAGATGGGTGGCATTCCGGCCTGGCCTCTCTCTCTCTCACTTCCAGATGCCCAGGAGGGAATGGTTAGCGCTGCTTTCATGCCCGGCTGGCATCACGTGGACGGGCTCCAACTTCTAACAAGCTTAGTTGACTGGCTACAGTATGCATGCCCTTTCTTCACCCCTCTCCCTCCTCCCTTCCTCCACCCTCCCTTCCTCCACCCCGCCCCCTGCTGTTGCTCCATAAATCCACCCCTCCACTCCTCCACGCCTACACCTGCCCTGCGGCCTAGGCTGTGCCCACCGAGAGGGCAGCCAGCCAGCCACTCGTCCTCCACATTGCCTCTGGGGCCTTCCTGTGAAGTCATGGAGAATACGCACACTGTCAGAGACCTTTTTGGCAAATGACACCATCACGCCCTGCTGTCCCAGCCCCTGCCCAACGGTGGCCAGGCCTGGCCCACCTCTCCTGCCCAGGAGTGAGTCAAGGGCCAGGCACCAGGAGCTGGGCATCGGTGATGGCCCACCCTCACCGGAATGGTCAGGGATGACAGAATCCTGTTTTAATGACGCCCAGAGCCCAGGCCTGTGTGCGGCTGATGTGGACCTGCTGTTCCCCTTTAGCACAACCCTGCCTGGAAACAGCTCAGAGAGCAAAGGAGGGAGTGAGAGATGGATGGAGGGATGGAGAAGAGAGAAAAAAGGAGAAAAAACAGGGGGGAAAACATCTTGAAATGGAAGCGTTCCTTTATCCTGGCGAATCTCGTCTGCACCTGTGATGACAACCCCTTGTGTGCAGTGATTGTGTAACCTGGAATGAGGGGGGCTTGTGGGGAGGGAGGAGGGGGCCTGAGAGGCAGAGGCTGGG
>BROE01000009.1:12100968-12114955 GCA_036571765.1 Plecoglossus altivelis
CCCCCACCCCCAACCTCCCTCTCCTCCCTACCTCTGTCTCTCCCTCTCTACCCACCTCCCAGACAATATGCTGCTCAGCTCAGCTTCTCTCTGCTCTGGCAACATGACTGGAACCGGACTATTTGGTTTCAATATTATTGTGGAGCCCAAACTGTTGTCCACATGTCTGTGTGCACGCGTGTCTTGTGTGTGTGAATGTCTGTATCCTGGCTGTATTTGTGTGTATGTCAGCGTATATTTGTGTATGTACGAGTGGCAGGAGGTACATGTTAAGGATGTATAGTATGTAACTATGGATACAAGGGATGTATAAACAGGCAGAGAGACAGAGAGAGAGAGAGAGAGAGAGAGAGAGAGAAAGAGAGAGAGAGAGAGAAAGCTATTAGACAGAGGTTGGAGCCCACCGTTCTGGGCCACAGTCCTGGTGAAGAGGTAGTTTATGAAGCAAACCCTCCCCTTTCCTCTGTCTCCCCTCACGGCCCCTACAGGCTCCAGCAGTGACAATGAGAAATCCTGACCCGGTCTGTTGCCCCGCCCCCAAGTTAGCCTGCCATACCGTATTGCATGCTGGGATTGCGCCAAAACTGTTTGGCATGTGTACATACTGTTGTGTTCATGTCTGTGATGTACAGTTGACATACTTGTGTCGTATGTTGATAAGAACATTTGAACAGGGTTTGGTAGTGTTGATGTGGGTTGGGAAAGGGATGTTAGACTGCGTGTGTGCATTTGATAACGGGACGTTGAGAGTGATTTTCTGTTGGCCATGTAGTCAGGCTCCCAGCAACAGAGCGGTCCTCTCTGCACCTTAGCATATCGTGAGAGGAGTGGGGTCGACGGTGGATCAACTAGCTCGCTCTCATCTCTCCCTTTCATTTCTGCTGAGATGTGGCTGTGCTTCTCAGCCACACTGCTAACAAGATCAGGCTGCAGGGTGGGCCTTTCCTGGCCGGCTGTGTGTGTGTGTGTGCGTGTGTGTTAGGAAGAGGGAAAACCATCACAAACATTGTATGTACTGTATGTACAGTACACGCATCTTAAAGAAGACAGACCAGATGGGTCAGAGACTCAGACAGACAGACAGACAGACAGACGGATGGACGGACAGACAGACGTGCAGACAGGCTTCAGGTGTGGCAGGGTTCGTCTTTGTCCCTGGGATTTATTTACTGTATCATTGTGCTCTGTGATTTATGCCCTTTGGAGAGTGTGTGTGTGTGTGTGTGTGACTGAGAGAAAGAGAGAGAGAGAGTTCACCCTCTCCAAACAAAGAAAGCAGATGTACTTTAAACCCAGTGCTCTCAAAAACATACCATTCCCTCTCCTCTCCTCTTTTGTGTCCTGTTCGGCTCCCTAAGTGCTGGGTTCCGAAACCCGTCTAGTATGAATGTATCAGACTGAAACAACACTCCCTATCACTGGACACTCTGGTCTACATTCCATCTGGACAACAATAAACCAGAGTTCTATCTAAGAACCTATCGCAATCAGATTCCATCAGAGGGATTTTTTTTTGCAGGTTGAACATGCCTGTGCTCCAGGGACTGTTTCTTCTGGTCAAAACAGAAGATACGACTCGGAGCCCTGGAATCCCAGGAATGGGCTTTGTTTGACTTTCCCTTCACAGAGAAATATATTGTGACGATGCCTTGGAAATATGATGCCCATATTCGCCTCGTATCTGAGCCCAGGACCATCAGAGCGCTCAGCCGTGCTGCTATCGGCCTTAATAGCCCGGAGATAAGAGAGGCCCTGAGATGTTCAGAGCTGAACCATCCTCGACGACCTTCACGGGCCTCGCTGGCTGCTATCTCATCTCCTCCATGTGGAGACTATGCGTGGACCTCTGCTCATCTGAGATAGAGGCAGTGGGACATAAAAACATATCGCAAAATCACAACAGTTCTGAGGTCGTCTGCTTTATTGGCGTGTGGGGGTGTTTAAAAAAAAACTTTAATCCTGACACAAGATGAGTATACGTGTGTGTGTGCGTTTGGCGGTGTGTGTTGGTGTGTGCACTTGCTAGTGCGTGTTCTCCAAAATGGAACAACGTTGCATTACTTAACTGTTTAAAGATGCTTCAAATTCAATAGGAAGACAACTGTGACTGTGTGAGGCCTTTCCAGAAATAAACAGAATGTGCTTAAGGGAAAGAGACTAAAAGCTAGGCATGTGTTCTGCCAGCCAGTATTTTCCTGTCTGTTTTGTATTTGAGGGTGTATTTTTTCTTCAGTAGAAGGAGAGCCAGAGAGAGAGAACACGTATGCCAGGCCCCAGTTAGTACATAAGCTATAATTTCTGTTTCCTTTGAAGTTCCTCTCTCCCTCTGTGTATGTGAGTGGTGTGTGTGTGTGTACGTGCCTGCTTCCCTGCCTGCAAAGTGTGCGTGTGTGTTTGTCTGGAGATTATTTGGGTGCGCTGAAACCCAGACTGAAACTGCATCCATAGATTCCCCAACACAGACACAGACTCTCTCAGTGAGCTAACTGCTTCAGCAGATGGGCTTGGCCTTCCTGTCCACAGGCACTAGGGCTGTGACGAAGAAGCCAAACCTCTCCACTCAACACCCCCGAGATAGACAGGGGGAGAAGAGAGCCGACAGGAGGCCTTGGAGGGTACCACGGTGGGTGGGTGGACCGCCTCCCCCCCCCCCCCCGCTGGCTGGCCTCTTTGACTCTCCTTCTCCTCTGGCAGCCTGGGGAGGCAGAGGCTGGAGGGTCCGGTGTGGCGGGGCTACTAGTTGGTAGTTGGTGTCTCAGACCTTGCCAGGGGAGAAGGTTTGGTCACGGCACATAAACAACATGTTGTCCTCACTGCTATCCTCCACAGATCTGCTGAGAGCGAAGGGGGGTGGGCGGTGGGTAGAGAGGAGTGAAAGAAAGAAATATGAGTTGAGAGAGGGAGAGAGGGAAAAGGGGGAAAGAGAGAAAGAAAGAGAAAGATACAGTAAGTGGTCAAGCTGCAGTAAACCTGGCTTGAGGCTCCTGTTTAGTGACATTGCACACACACAGCCCATTAACAGGGAACATCAAAGGAGCCTCAATTAGGAGCAGCATTCTGTCAACACAGCGGGGACCCGAAACAATGGCAAAGACTCTCTGTGTTGCGGGAAAAACAAGAACACTCGACTCATTAAATGACTCACCAACTCAATTGACTCACAAAGTGAGTCACCTAATTGACTCCCTCTCAGGAGCCCTTTGAGTGACCTGGAAGATAAAGGCATGCCTACACCCCACCTTGATTCTCTCTTTTTGAAGCTCAAGCACCTAATGGAGGTCGACACTGAGGCTACCTTTGGGACAGATTAGTTGCAAAAATCTTGAATCAATACAAGGAATATTTGTAATCTCCCAGAGATTTGACATTCATTGTTTCTTGTCAATTCATTGTTGTCTGTTGCGGTACATTGCATTTTCGTCTCGCTGTGAGTTCTCAGACTGGCTCTCAAAGACGGTTCCCTCGCAGATGAGTCCCCTTAGCTCTTCGGCATGGCTGTGCCAACTTCAAGCAAAACCCCTGGAGACCCCCAAAAAACTTCACAGGCCGTTCTTGGCCCACATCTAACCACATATCCGTACCTAGATCTCCACATCTGACAACAGTCAGTTTTGCAACATCTGCCAGAGAACTTGCATAGAGGGGCACCATGGCGTGGTGTCTGATCTCCTCCCCGCCCCCATGGCCCCCATGGAAAGATAACGCTTAGTCTCCTTCCAGATACAGTCCGCTGAGCTGTGAAGCCCCGCGCTGGCAGGATGGAGCTCCGAGGAGATAACCCACCTGTGTATAGATGCAGATGGGGAGACAACATCCAGAGAGGCGGAGCGGCAGGGGGGGGGGGGGGGAGAGATCTTGACGAGATGCGTGGTCTCTCTTAAGGATGAAACATGGGAAGGAGCAACAACAAGCCAGATGAAAGGCGTTTGTTTTCATCGGACTGTGTTTGATTTCTTCCTGCTGATATCACCATAGGATGTGCGCGACGCGTCTCTTTGCGAGAGGGTGCTTGCCGGTTTGTGTATGCATGTTTAGAAGTCGGTGCACACGTTGTCCATTTATCTGTTTATGCGTGTCTAAACAGACAGCCTCTTTGACACATACAGAACATCAAGTCTCTACGACTGCTACAAAGGCTGCTGAGTTTCTCATGCTGTCTCTGTGATGTCTCTGTGAGAACGCAATCTGACGTGACATCATCGCTAACACCCTAATCTCAATCATTCTATGATCTCGCTCCTACATACACACACAAACACACACACATACAACCGTCCGCGCCCCCCCCCCCCTTCTCTCTCTCTCTCTTTCTCTCTCTTGCAGACACCCTTTCTATCTCTCCATCTCTCTATCCCCCTCTCTCCCTCTCTCGCCCCTCACCTTCACCCCCCCCCCTCGTGTGCCACACTCCATCCTGGTCTGCTGTCACGTAACGGCGTCCACGGTCTGCTGGCAAAAATGTCACATCCGTCCACCTATCGCAGCCTCCGTCAGAGCAGGCGGAGAGATAGCCGGTCCTAATCTGCGACCGCAGTGGCACGGGCATCTGTTTAGCGAGGGCTTATGTGTGAACGCCAACGCCTCTATCTCCTCAGGAGATAAACTCCAGGTGCTGAGATGGAGATGAAGCCGATTGGTTTAAACTGACATTCCGCTGTCATGATGGTGATGAACTACGCCTTCACAGGGCTGAAGTACAGTTAGCGTAGTGTGGAATAGATCCGTTGACAAACAACAATTTCCTTTTATGGACTGTCGCGGTTGCTGTTTTTCGATGAAAATGCACATTCAAAACACGTACAAAAATGACTATTCTGTCCATTGGGTTTGTACCCAGTGGCTTTTGTATAAATGCTCGATCATATGGAACACATCTGGACGTCTGTAGGCGTTTGGCAGTGTTCGAAAAATGTTCAAGCTCAACATCGGACATCAGCGATGATGAAAACGTAAGCTCTCGCAATGTGACACTTTTAATCAGGCTACTCTATGGGCTAAACCTGCTCTGAAGCGATCACACACTTTTAGTATGCTCTGATGGGCATGAGGTCATCTGAGAGTTGTGTCAGTCCCGCCCATGCAGGGTAAAAACACATGAAGCCTATTTAACATAATGTAAAACATAATTACACAATACGGGGTGACATCATACCTCTGAGGGGCGGCACTCGAACAAGGATCTTTGGAGATCATCGCGACTGAGGCCAATCAGAGGGGGAATTTACCATGGAACCGGCTCCTTGTAGCCTACCTCACGTGGAACATCCTTGCAGTTCAGATGAGAATACAGAGCCTTCTGATGGAGCACGCTGTCATAGAGAGAGAGCAGATCTAGTCAAGTACCAAAGCCTCTAGTCATATCCAAGATGACGAGGCTCCCTCTCTCTAGGAGCAGTGCTGAGTGGAAAGACTCTTACCAACCTTTACCACAGGCCGAAAAATAAGCCCAAACGAGCGCAGGAGACACAAACAAACAACAACAAAAGCAAACAGACTAGGAAACAGTGAAACCCTCCCAAACTCTGACTGAACAAGACTGAGGGATGCAGGGACTGCCAGCCCAGACCGGCCTAGCTCAGACCAGGCTGGCTGTGTGCATCTGAGAGTGTTTATGGACTAGCTCTAAGTGGGAGTCATTACGGGCCGTTTGAGTATACTTGAGCTGATAGAACCGGTCCTGAGGTCCACCCTGGACCCTGACGTTGGTGGTCCCAGCTACAGAGAAGGAGGGAATGAGAGAGAGAAAGAGAGAGAGGGTGAGTGAGTGAGAGAGAGAGAGAGGGTGAGAGAGAGGAGGAGGGTGAGAGAGAGAAACAGACAGACAGACAGAGGGGTGAGAGAGAGAGAGAGAGAGAGAGAGGGGAGAGAGGGTGAGTGAGAGAGAGAGGGGAGGTGAGAGAGAGGGAGAGAGAGAGTTGGAGTGAGTGAGAGAGAGGCAGGGAGGCCGGTAAAGAGAGAGAGAGACACGGTAGAGAGAAGGGGGAAAAGACAGAGAAAGCAGAACCACTGGCCTCCACCCTTCCACTTGTGCCTCTGTAGCAGATGTGGTGGCAGAGAGAGAAGGAAAAAAAACCCTCCATAAAGTTATAATTATCCACATGAATGCAGACTAAGTTCTGAAAAGACACACATGTACGCACACACACACACACACACACACACACACACACACACACACACGACCCTGCAAAAGGGAAAAGCAATCGCCCACCCGTTCTCCTCTATTCAAAAAGCCATCTGTAAGGCTGAAAGCTGAAACAGACCCAGAGTGAATCTAAGGTCTGAGTTATAATAGTGACACAAGATGGCTCAGGTATTGGACTCAGTGCACTCTCATAAATGTCTGACTTGTCAATGAATATTGAAAAACAATGAAAACAAGATGATCTTTTTCCTCTATAAATGCATGTATATTCACATGCGGAAACTGAGGTATTTTAAGACGACTGAGAGTGGCAGGGACTCACGCACACAGACAGAGACATAACTCACAAGCATTTTGAATCTGTTTACTATTGCCTGTCTACAACTGGTTTGTATCAGTTAAGTTTACTTAACAGTATATTACACATCAGGAGACTGGGAGAAAGATAACCAAATAAACCTTTCAAGCCAGGAATGTTCCCTGGAGCTTCCAGGTTCAAAGCCCAGCCGGGGCCCTCGCCAGCCCCTGGGCTGCCTGCCGCGGGTGCCTGCGTATGGGATGAACATGTTTTACTGAGGTCCCTCTGGTCACCCGGACACAGGGGTGAGATGGGGGAACAGGAAGAACTATTTGTGAGTGTGAAAGACTAAGACGTCTCACCGCCCGACGAAGAGAAAATACAAAAGGGCAGTCCACGGGGGGGATCTGTCCAAGGACGAGGACCGGCCTTACAACCACGTGGACGACAACCCCTGGGCTTTAACACCTCTTGCTCCCGATACACAGAGCGACAGAGACTATTCAAACCAACAAATCATCTCTCTACAGACGAGATCTGTCCCTACCTCCTCTAGTAATCGCCAGGCAATTCTTTCATGTTACAAGTGCTTTTGTTTTAATGCCCGGGCCCCGGGCGTGAGCAGCTCCTCGTGCCTGCAGGAACCCTCGTCTAGCTCGCAACGTCTTCCAGCGCGGGGGCCCCCCCCTCCACGGGCACGTCTCCTGCCAGTGGACACACGCAGAGGCGGAGGAGACCGGGAGGAGATTGGCGCGGATTAGCGAGACGCGTATGCAAGGAGATGCAGCCGCTGTCGTCAAGGCTATTGGGTCGTGAACCGCGATCGTCAAAAAGAGGATGGGGAGACTGAGGGCGATGGAGATGCTACACGAGGAAAAGCGGCAGACCGAGAGCGATCGGCCGGGGCGCTTGTGGATGGGCACCTCAGTTCGCGTCTGACATCTTCGTCCATCATGTTGTATCCCATTCGATGTTTGTCCATGTTGTACTGATCCAAGCACTGCAGAAAGAGACTGCAGTGCGGTGCATCACTCCAGAGAAGTCCTCGTGATTAGCATTCCTAGGTCATGCTGGCATGATCCATGTACACATGGCCTGCTTCCTGATGGTGGTGGTGGTGAGGGGGGGGGATGACTGCTGCAGCAGCTTCCCACAAGCATCCCACTTTCTCATCCTTATGGCAATGGAGGGGCGGGACTATGGAAGGTGGGGGTTGAGGGCTTGCACCTAGACTGTGATGTCATGCAGTGACACAGGAAAAGGGAAGGACCGCATGGCGATGCCTGCCAACCATCGTCTGGCTCGGGCCGAACCTTCTAATTAGGTCTGTGTTTACATGCGTCACCGTGACGACATCTGACCCACAGCCGAGACGGCTCAACCACCACAAGCTGGTCCTCAGAGGGAAGGAAAAACCTGAAATATAGTCTGATTTTAGTCATAACATTTTGCTTTTTTCACAAGCATCAGTGGCAACACAGAGAGCTAGAAACCCTAAACAGACTTCAGCTCCCAGGAAGGCTGTAGGCCACAGCAGAGAGTAAAAATCTCCCCTCGCACGTACACGTACGATGATATGCACCTCAAAAAAACAACACAAACCTATAGCACATACCAACATGCACCACAAAGCTGACTGAAGGGAAGGTGCTGTTTCGCCTCAGTCTGAACCCATAACCTCCTGGTAGTTCATACAGGTGCGAAGACTGGGAACATTCTCCTACTTCAGGGATTTCCTGAAATCCACCCCCCCACTCCTTGTTTTTGTCTCTTTTTCCGATCGTATCCATCATATGTCCCACAGACAGCAAAGGCCAGACACCTGCCATATGGCCTTTCTATTTGCTTTGGTGTACTGTGCACAGCAGACAGATGACAGGAGGGCAGAGGGAGGGAGGAGAACCTTGGCTTGTGGTACAGTCTGGGACAGTCTCTCCTGCATCTGTGGTTCAAGAGGATCCTGGGAGTTGTGGTTTCCATCCCTTGTCTGAGAGATCTGTGCTGTACGGAGAGCGCAGACAAGACGTGGCCCTGTTCCCTTCCCCCTGAAGGAGCCATGCCCTGAGAAAGAGAGAGGGAAAGAGAGAGAGAGAGAGAGAGAGTAGTGGCCCGTGTGTCTCTCCTTCCTCTCTCCGTCCATTCCATTTCTCTGTGACCCCTCCTATTGTTCTCTCTCCCTCCCTTCTGCTTCTTTCTCTCTCACACACTTTCTCCATTCCTCTCTTCCTCCCCTCTCCCCCTTGTTCTCCCTCTCTCTCTCTCTCTCTCTAAGAATGTCCTTTCCTCCCTTCCTCCCTCCCTCCCTCCCTTCCTCCCTCCCTCCCTCCCTCCCTCCCACCTCCCTCCCACCTCCCCCTCTTATTGTGTGCCAGTGCACCTGTGCTCAGTGGGGAGAGGGGTGGGGGGTGCAGCAGAAATGAAAGGTATTAACCCAGACTCAGAGCCTGGAACACTGCTGCTTTGACGATTGATTCTTCAAGCAGCTCATTTGTAAAAGCTGTAAGGAGCACAATGCTTGTGTGTGTACATGTGTGTGCGAGTGTGTATTTTCCCTGAATGTGCAAATGTGTGTGTGTGTGTGTGTGTGCCTCATAGAAGCTGGGTGCAGAGTCCCTCCACTGCCAACTCCCCAAACAAAATAAATCAAAACAGGTGTGTGGTGCTACACTGTGGTCTAACATGCCCAGAGAGACAATGCCAGCCCATTCCTTTCCCCTTCTGCTCTTAAATCACGAAACGGAGAACAGGGTGAAATCCTGATTTCAGAGACCATCTCTGAAATGGCAAACGTCTGGCTCATGTCTGTTTCATCCTGCTGCTCAGTGCAGGATTTGCGCACTATAGACGGAGGTCGGCTTAGTTAGATAAACCACCACTTAGCGTAAATGCCACAAGATGTGTTAGCTTCCAGAGACACGTAGATAGCTGCCCATGTGTGAGGTTCAGGTGAAGGCACAGGCTGCCTCTGAGCGTAAGGGAGGAGAGAGAGCTGGCCTCTCTGCCTTAGATTAGGACTAGAATGAGAAGAATGTGAATGAGAGAGTGAAGCAGAGAGAGAGAGAAAGAGGGCGAGAGAGACTACCACAAAGATAGCGTAAACACATCTCACCCAAAGCCACAAAGCTTATTTAATCGATCCGTCATATGGATGCACATTGTGTTACCACTGATAAACTAAGCAAAGCCCTGGGTGGGGTAGTGACCCTTGAAGACTGCTGCCTGGTGGGAGGCCTGGGTGGTGACCTTTGAACCCCTCAGCTGTGGTGTTTGGCCTACTGATGCACACCACGCTCACCATTGTTTACGTCAGCTGATCCATCTCACTCAACTCCCTCCCATCTACTCTCTCTCTCTCTCCCTCTCTCTCTCTCTCTCTCTCTCCCTGTGAAGGGTGCAGGCCGCTTCGTCTTTTTTTCATCCCCACCACAGAAGCGTACATGTGGAATGTAGGCCATGTCTTTTCTCCCCCTCTCCATCCACCTCTCTCTCTCTGTCTCTCTCTCTGTCTCTCTCTCTCTCACTCTCTCTCTCTCTCTCTTTCCACTCTCTCTGGTCTGGAGTGAATCATGTCCATTTGATGAAACTCAAACAGAGCCAATGTAAGCAGCGGTTTGACGAGAAACACCAAAAACTGTCAAACTGTTGAGGGTTACAGTCAAAACTACAGCTGTGGCCAACATGTTAGCACTGTCTTAGCTGGACGTTCACTATCGCACCATCTCACGTTCTCGCTGTTCCTCTGACTCTCTCTCTCTCTCTAACACACACAATGTCTTTCTCTTCTCTCGATCGTTCCTTCCCTGCCTCTCCCCAAATCCCTCCATCGAATTTCTCCATACTCTATGTTCTTCTTCAGGATTATCTCAGGCTAACGTTTCAACACTCTCGAGAAGGACAGTGTTTTCTATCTGTCTCTTTCTCTCTTTTCTCTCATTCCTTGCCTCACCCTCTCCGTTTATCCCTCAATCCCTCGCCTTCCCTCCCTCCCTCGTTCCATGGGTGGAATTGATACCAGCCTGTGCTTGTAAGAGTTACAGTACCCGGCCCATAATGCTCTCCAGACGGCCTGACTTCCTAATGACTGGTTGTGCTCCGAGCCTTTCCGGGCATGACTGTGGCCGCCAGTCTCACAAACACACGCACACACGTACACAAAAACACACACGCGCGCGCGCGCACACAGACACGTGGTGACCATTTAGGAAGTCCCTCATGTGCCCTCCTATCCTTCCAGTGCTACTGCATGCCAGCGTGAGGTCCACCCTTCCTCTGGTCTTCGTTTTCAGCTTGGACTAGTCAACGCCACCTTAACAGGTCACTGAGAAAGGGGCTTTGCGTCAACCCCGCGTGCCGTGTCGACGTCGCCTACCCTCTGCAGCCCAGGTCACGTGACGCGTTGACGCCACCTCCTCGCTGTCGTCAACAGCTCTCCTCTCGTACGTCCTCCCCTTTACTCCTCACCTCTCCGTTTCCCCCTCCTCTCCTCTGACACCTTCTGCTCCGTGATAAAGCCTGGTCTTCATTAAGCCTCTAATCTGCTTCTTCTCAGTGTCCTGCCAACCCCCCAACCCCCCCCCCCTCCCCAAAACACTCTACGTCACTCCAAAAGGGCTCGCTACATTTTTGTAGGTCTGTTTATCTCAATCTATTTGTCTTCCTGTGTTTTACCACCCACCCTGACTGCCTTGTGTTTAATTGTTTGTAGTGTTGCCTCCGTCACTGGTGCCCCACCTGTGGCAGCTTGATGCCCACACGGTACAAAACCCAGGGTTCACTCTGACATGACTAGCCTGTCCGCTCTCACCAGGGGCCCTTCCGTTACCGGGGGAACAGGTTTGTTTGTTGTCCGACCTGCCTCTCCCTCTGTGTTTTATGACAGGCCTGATGGTTTCATTGAGAGTTTGTGTTGTGGCAGTTTTTTCCCTTCCAACCTTTTGCAGGCGGAAGTGTTCACTCACAGGGAAGCCAAACAATGATAGACAAGATAGAGAGCGGGAGAGAGAGATTGTGTGTGTGTACGTGTGAGAGAGAGATAGTGTGTGTGTGTGTGTGAGAGAGAGAGAGAGAGAGAGAGAGAGAGAAAGTGAGAGAACTTTCTCACTCTGTCACTACCGTTTTGACCCTAACTGGAACACCATTTCAAAAACAATATCTTCATGTGATTCCAGGCATTCATCGCAGGAGAAAGCAGAGAATCACCTTCCAAATAGTCAATGTAAGAAATACAAACACTAATACTATCAATCATCTCCAACATGCCTATAAAGTGTCTAACAGTGAATAACAGTATTCCTGGTCAGTTCATATTTCCCGAAAAATCTCCAAGTCTAATGACACAAATAAATAAAGCCCATTTCTGCATTGTCAGCCATGCTTTCGTCAGCCAATTTCCCTATTGAACTATAGAATAGGTACTTTTCTAGTCTGTTTCCAGGGAGGGGTCTGTCCTAACATGCACATAATCATTCTTCACTACCATACTGAAAGTGTTCCCTAACGTATAGAGCAACAGCCTTAAGTGCCCTAACCACATGTTGCATGATCTCACCCTTGTATGTGCTAGCGTCCAGCGTAGCAGCATATACAGTTGTGCAGCCATGAGCCAAGACCAACAAGCTAACTCTTGACAAACCCTCGCAGAGGAGGGAGTGTCAAAGTTGATTCAAGCTTAGGCCTAAATCTGGGGGGGAAAAGCGGGCTTATTTTCTCTCCAAGCCTGTCTTAGAAGTACAAATACACACGTTGATACACTAGTGGACGCAACAATGTAGCAGCCTTATTCCAAAAATCCATGGGTTTAGAATTACTGTTCGAAACCACAAACTAGATGCTGGTAATAGCCTGCATGACGAACATTACATCTTACATTGACGAATCTGTTCTTGTGGGGACTTTTTTTTCGTGCTTGTCCTGACACTAATGCTGTTATTCTTTTCTCCACTTTCCACTTTCCTCTTCTCTCCTTCTCTCTCCAGGTGGCTAGGCCCGAAGAAGGCCCCACAAAAGCTCCCTCCCCTCTTCCTTCCATCTTTCCCTCCCTCTCTCCCCTCTTCCTTCCCTCCTTCCCTCCTTCCCTCCCTCCCCTCTTCCTTCCCTTCTTCCTTCCCTCCCTCCCTTCCTCCTTCCCTTCCTCCTTCCTTCCCTCTCTCTCTCCCTCCCTCCTTCCCTCTCTCCCCCCCTTCATCTTTCCCTCCCCACTAAATGAACCATGTTACTCTTGGCTCTGGCTACGCTTCTAATTCTGATCCAGGTCTCCTATCTTTGTCAATCCGTATGTGGCAGAGGCTGGGTGGCCAGCCCACAGACACAGCTGGTGTTGTTCTCTCATACGTTGCAACCAGTTTAACCGACTGACACACACACACACACACACACACATAGAGGCTAACACATAGACGCGCACACCAGTACGTACACAGACGGACACACAGGCACACCTACTGTACACGTATGGACACAGACTGTCATGTTGATTCTCTCCAGCAGAGGGGGCACACCCAGGATGTGGGGTCCGTGTCGTGGGCACTGGATCGACCTCCAGATGTTGTGATGGTTCGAGGACAAATGCCCGCCACCATATCCCTGTCTGTAATGAACACGCACTCTCTTAACACCTCCTTGGATTCTGTCTCCCCTCTCTTCATCCATTTGATCTGGTTTCACGATCTCTTACGCACACGTTTCTGACGTATGCACAGGATATACTCTCATGCATCCGACACGCACGCTGCTGTACACACACACACACACACACACACGTACGCATGCACACACACACGCACACACACACCACCACTCTGTTCCCCCTGTTGTTGTTAAAGCAGCCGCAGCTTATTCCTGAGATCCTGAAGCAGCTATCCTTCAGTCTACCCAAACAAAACCCCAAAGGCCTGGCTCCCTTCCTTCTGCTCTCCACGCTCCCTTCCTCCTGTCTTCCCCGGCTCCTCTCGCTCTCGTCCTCCGCTCCTGTCAGGACGTTCCTTCTCTTCGACGTTCTGTCATTTCCCTGGGTTCTGCACTTCTCTCCCCCCTATTCCGCCCTGGACCCTTCCTCGTCCACATCTGAATCCCCCATGCTCTCCTTGCTGTTGCTGTGTGTGTGTGCAGCTGCGGGCCCTCTCCTCTGCCCTCCATCTTCGGCCCAGCTGCAGCTCCCCAGACAGGCCTCATCTGCGCTCCACAATGCTTCCTAGCCTCTGCTTGGTTTCACTATTGTTATTGTTCCTATCTTCTTCTTTTTTTTTCTCTTCCTCTCTGTGTAAGATTCCTGACATTTGTATCATATTTGGCTTCCTCCGACAACACCAGAGTACACATCTGCTAGTGACTGGAGAAGAGGAGGATGAGGTCAACCCACTGGTAGATCAGCATCCTCCACACACAAACACGCACGTGCGCACGCACACCCTAACGCAGACGAGTATCTATGTATCCGTCTGTATAGCACAAATAGCAACACACTACCAGCCCGGCACAGATGAATCTAGATACACTAACAAGCTCTCCTTTAGTTCAGAGCAAAACCAGACCTTACCCCCCCCCCC
>BROE01000009.1:12114993-12150344 GCA_036571765.1 Plecoglossus altivelis
CAGAGGGAAGTCAGGCAGGGTCTGGGGAATCATGGGAGACAAAGGAAGCGATTAAGAGATAAGGATCAGCCTGAGATATGACATTTCATCCCAGGCAGATCCGGTGGACACACTCCATTCAGGAGAGACTACAGCAGCGGAAGGGAGGAGAGCAGGGAAAGACATGCTCCTCCCTCCTTCGCTCCCCACCTTCCTCTGCGGCCGCCTCCCCTCTCCGTCTGTCTGCAAACATGGGAAAGGGTTGACTGCACTCCCCCCAAACAGACAGTGTTCCCCTCACATGCCCCACCACCACCACCACCACCACCACCTTCCAACCGCCCTTCATGCCACAAAAGCTGCCCAAAAAGGTGAGACTTCTTCAAAGAAGCTCCATTGACCACAGTTAGAAGTTACCCTCTCTGCTTCCCCCCCCCCATACCAGCGCAAACCGCCCTAACTCCAGGCACCCAGCAGATTCCATTCCTTAATCATTCCATTGATTTTCATTCAATACACCCAAAAACTCTGAACCCAATGGCGTTTAGCCACACAAAAGAAGCGGACGAAAAAACCCGTCTTCATTGTGGACCTAATTGCCTCAAGGTCACGTTACATCTCTGGTTTCACATCGCTGCTTTCAAAACGGTAGCCCGCAAACCCTGGGCACAGTCCACCTGCCACTCTGGGAGCCACACAAAGACCGTGCTCACCAACACGCAGGCAGCCTGGTAAGCATAGGAACATCCTGGTCCAGACTGCAGACAGACCCTCTCAGGCCAGGGCTCGGCTTTAGGCTCCTTTCTATTTACACACCTGAGTGGAATAATATAAGCTCAGGACATGTTCGTCTACAATGGCTGACTGCAACTGACACAAACCCCTGTCCTCTCCTTTAGAGAAGACATTGGGTGTACATGTGGCTTGTGAAATAGGTGAATTAGGGGGCTTCATACAACTGTTATAGCAGTTCTGATTTAATTGCTTTTTGGGGCGAGAACCGTTCCATGGGTGCTGATATACAGTAGAACATAACTTAGCTGTATGTCACTCTTCCTTGCAGGTGTTCTGATAACTCTTAAATACAATAATGGTCATGACTTATCTTAGATAGTAACAAACCTTGCTACCCAAAGATAAAGATATATTTCCACAACAGATGCTAATTGCACAACAAGTAGAAAAGTACAGATGAATATGCATGCTTCAAAGTTGCTACCCTGCGGTAACCCGTAGACTCACACAAAGTAGCAAGCTAGAGTGCAGGAATATTTTATGTGTTGCTTGGCAACGGTCCAGTCCCAGTCTAGTTGCAGATGTATTTGTGTTGGCGGAGCGAAATAACTGGTTCAATAAACAAACAAGTCAAAATCTGTTGTTGCTTATTCCTGTAAACTAATGAATGGAGCTTGTAGAAGTGTTGTATGAAAGCGGTGGTGATTAGCTTAACCCTTCAGTTGCAAGATCGTAGCCGTGCTGACACGCAGTATAACGGCACTCCTCCTCCTGTGATATTGCTTAATTACAGGGTGTTTTGTTTGACGGGAAGGTGTGTGGAGGGGTTGCTACTGATTAAGTGGTTTAGTCTGCTTGGAGGCAGGTGTTACTTAGGGTCACATGGAAGAACTGGATGTTAAGGCTGTCGTGAACAGACATGGAGGTTGGAGGTGACATTCCTGCTGCAGGGGTTCAGGAGGCAAGCGGAGGGGACGTCTGACTGCGTTCTAACACGCTGATACGCTCCACTCCTCCACACCTCCTTCTTACGTACCTGTCTTCAAGGGAAAGACACCGGTACATGAGATCAGAACTGTCATGAGATCTGCGCTGTCCATGTGGACACAAAAGGAAGGGTTTGAACGAGATGGGATGTGGCCAGGTTGAGCCCAGGAGGAGGAAGAGGAGGGCGCAGGAGGAGAAGGAGATGGTAACAGTGTTGGGATGGGGCCACAGTGTGGGAGAGGAGGGGGGGGCTTTCAGCGGCACACCTGTTACACTGTCGATGGTGGGGGGGGGGGGGGGGGGGGGGGTAAGTACAGGCCGGCGCTGTCGGAGGGCTGGGCCGCTGTCTGACGGTCATCTTTTCATTAGGCGTATCTAATGAAACTGCAGCAGGCCAGGGGGAAGAAAGACCTACTGCTGGGACACCCTGCCCTGCCCAAAATTAGACCGCAGGGCTCGCCCAACAAAAGAGGCATTCCGTCCGCACGGCGACAACAGCACTTGACACCCAATTTTAAACCTGCAGGTTTGTTTTCTCGCCAAGTGGAAATTTCCACTGCCATCCTTCTCAGTTTGGTATAAGTGTGCATGAGAACAACTGAGAAAGAAAGGGAGAAAGAGGGTTTTCTCTCACTGGGAAGATGAAGATTGAGAGACAGAGAGAGAGAGAGAGAGAGAGAGACAGACAGAGAATGAGAGAGAGAAAGAGAGAGAGAGTGAGAGAGAGAAAGCAATAGAGAGAGATAGAGAGACAGGGGAGAGAGAGAGCGAGAGCAAGAGAGAGAGAGAGCAAGAGGGAGAGAGCGAGAGAGACACAGACACAAAGAGAGAGAGACACAGAGAGAGAGAGAGAGAGAGAGAGAGAGAGAGAGAGAGAGAGAGAGAGAGAGAGAGAGAGAAAGAGAGAGAGAGAGAGAGAGGTGGTGGTACGCTGCTACAGTGTTTGGGAACTATTATCGAGGTGGAAATATCTGAGAAACTTTCTAATCACTCACGCAACAGTTACTCCTCTTAACTCTTAATGTGAGGGTAACTAACTGTTCCCTAACTTTGGCAGCCTAACAACCACTAAATAAACAGGCACACACACACACTTCCAAAGCATAAAGGAAATCTCCATCCTGTGAAATGAACCATGGCTCAGTTCCCTTTTCTCTCTTTTCTCAACTATTCTAACTAAAGACTTCGGAGACCACAGACATTTGTTCCACACCCGTCAAAGTGCAACTGTGAGTGTGTGCTGCACGTAGCGTATGTGTGTTACAGGTGACCCTGGGGTCAGGTTATTCCGCTGTTGACAGGCTCGTCCCCTCCCGGCTGTAGGCCGTGCCCTGGGTACCATGTGTCTGTGATGAGTGGAGGGGAGGGCCAGGCAGGGGGAAGAGCAGGTGGGACACTGATAACCCGGGCAACGTACGAGCAGGGGCCGGCGTCTAGGGTTTCATGCTTCTCTGTGTGTGTGTGTGTGTGTGTTGGTGAGTGTGTTTTGGTCAAGGGTGTGCGAGAAGGGGCGTCTAGTGTGTGTAGAACACAGACAGCGAATATCATAGTATGTGTAAATGGGAGAGACAAGAGATTGTGCTTGAGTGTGTGTGTGTGTGTGTGTTTGTGTGTGAGAGTGCACGTGTGTGTGTGTGCACGTGTGCGTGTGTGTTTTTGCCATGAGTGGGAGAGTGAAACAAGAGGCCCTGACCTCCATTTGCACTGACATTGGCTATCGTCACTCCCTGCTGATCCTGCACCCATAGAATGTGTCTATCTGTGTGTGTGTGTGTGTGTATGTGTACCATTCACTGACCATACAGAGACCCCCCTCCCCCTTTCAACAACAGGGGCTTTTAAGCACCCAATCAAGCATTGGGAAGCATCTTCTCTTTATCTGAAACGGCTGCTTTCAAACCAATCAAGAGTTTGGACAGGAGCACAAGGGAAGCCATTGAGGAGGGACGATAGAGAGAAGGGATGAGCAAGTGAGAGGGTCGGTGAGTGAGTGAGAGAGAGAGAGAGAGAGAGAGAGAGAGAGAGAGAGGCACTCTGTCAGACAATCATTCTGTAGTGGACTGAAAATACCAGTCCACTCCTTTCTAAGCAATCCTCTATATAGCCCAGGGTAAAACACTGAAACACTGCTCTGCTCTGGTGGTCTTGGTTCATCAACTATGACATTTTTGTAACACAATCGCTTTTGTAAAAGCGATTGTGATACCTCAAAGTATCCAAACAATATTAAGAATAAGGAAGTATTTGTCTTTTTACTGAATATAAAATATCTAAACAGTCATCACCAACACATTACCAATGTCCCCGTAAAGACAACTAAAACCCAACCTTAATGTCCGACGGCCATAGGCATGAAACATCTGAAACATAATGATCGTGCTGAACAAAGAGTAAGGATATTATGCTAAAGGATGGAGTGGGTCACAAGGCAAGGCATGCGAGTTCACTTTTCTTTGTTCTTAAACTGCGGTTTATTGTCTATAAACGTTTGCCTTTTACAGCAGAACGTCGGAATAAAAAGCTTTTTGAAGAGGTCGCTCTGTCAATTAGTTGGGCAGTGTCAACAAACCCTGGTGCGTAATGACTCACCTGTAATTGCGTGAGAACAGCCACTCTCCCGAGACTGAGTGGCACATCACATCGGAATGACAAAGCACGCCATCCCATCCAGCTTCGGTACCCTCGTTGTCAGTCAGATCTGACACAAATCGATAGACTAACAACTGTCATACAGATGCGCATCTCAGAAAAGAAGATAACGGTCAAATCCATCAATGTAGTATTGGAAGGACATACCATGTGTCTATTGTTTAACATGTCTCCTAACCAGAACCATTCTTATTCTATATATTTTAATGAGCACGCTTCTTCGTTGTGGAGACAAGGTGTGACAATGACCGACCAGGCTATTACCATAACTGGCTGATGTTATCAGCTCACCCT
Organism: Plecoglossus altivelis; assembly: GCA_036571765.1. NCBI lineage: Eukaryota > Metazoa > Chordata > Actinopteri > Osmeriformes > Plecoglossidae > Plecoglossus > Plecoglossus altivelis. The sequence continues at coordinate 12,119,638 of BROE01000009.1, forward strand.
AGAAGATCAGTTGAATATGTGTGTAATTGCAGTCAAGCTGCTGAAAGGACACTCCCACCCTCTCTGCCTTCAGTCACTTCAAAATGAAATTCTTTTCTTCTCCCCTCCCTAATCTCCCTCCCGTTTCTGACCGGGCTACGCACTGATACGCGCTCATCAAAGAGGAGCCCTGGGCCTGGGGCATCGCGGACTCCGCTAAAGGTGAACTGATTTAAGAGCGAAAAGACTAACGACGTCGGGTTGGCTTCAAATGCATGCCGTTGTCGTCGCAGGCCACTCACACCAACCCTGTTTGAAATGGAAACAATTAGTTTCTTTAAACATGAAGGGAAAAAATGTAGCCAAATGTCTGTAATTGCAGTGGAAGGCCCAATGGTATAAAAACCTGGATTAGGATAGAAGGAGTTTACACCAACTAACAATAGAAATAAGGGTTTGGATTTGGCTTTTTGTGACGTGTCCCTGAAATCCGGACACTCAATTTATGCAATGATGTACTTTGTGAATGATCTTTCTGCCAGATCTGTTTGATCACAGGCTCTACCAGTTCACTCGGGCATCGGTGTAATGAAAGAGTGGACGCCCCTCACCCCCTCCACGCTCACAGTACTCCCTCCCCCTCTAAACGGTATCACATAATTTGCCGCAGCCGTCGGATTGTAAATAAGTGATGTAGAAGTCTATTGTCTAATGGGGCACAGGTTGGAGACTGGCGTCTTTATTCTGCCGGCATGAGCTGCCGAGGACAAAGGAAGAGGAGACAGACGGTCTAACCTTTGATTCTTCTGTGGACGGAATCGTCTTGTGTCAGAGAACGACGCATCGTCTGCAATCATGCCGCCGCCAACGCCAAACCACAAGAAACAATAGGATCACTCCCCCAAGTGTCTCCAGCAATCAGTTTCAACAATCCGCCTAGACGGCAATTGGATTAGCGAGTGTCTAACCACAGCATGTTGGCCTAATTGACATAAAAGTGAAATTTGTGCGCAACAAAGGCAAACCTTAAGCCATTGTTCAAAGTTATGTCTTTTGGTCTATATTACCAGCTCATTATCAAAACCACACCGCTGTCCTAGGTTATCCATTAGGTTCCCAATTGTTGATACAAATAGGTAAGTTGGTTAATGGTTTTAAATACATAAAACATTTACAATTGTTAATTAGTCAAAGCTGTTTGATGTCAGATGTGAAAACGAACATTCTTTTATTTGGGAGAGACAGAGTATCAGAAAGATGTCTCTGTGTTCTTGTTTTTTTTCATGAATTCCAACAATAATTTCAATACATTTCAAAATGGCCTCAGTGTTCAGTTCAAACTCATTTAAAACAGCCCATGTCATCTTGATAGTTCTTAACAGTTATTTCAAAACAAATATAAAACTGATTCCATTTCAAGGGACCTATCTAACAAAATCATAGGTTTAAAGATCAATGTAAAGAGGTGAATTAAAATCAATGTACATTTCTGATTTCTTCAGCTGATTTGTAGTAAAATCAGCGTAGTGACATTTTCACGCAGTGCTCTAATTTAAGTACACAAATGGTGCCTCTTGTGATCTGCTCAAATGTAATATTGAAAGGCAATTTATGTTTTATTTTTCATGTAAATGTATATAATATGAAAGCAATAAATATTACCAGTAAATAAACTTTCTTTTCAGATTTTTTTCTTTTTTTTAAACATTTTTCTCATTTTAAAAACCCTTATACAATCTAATATACATTATCAAAAGTTGTACAGCTTTTTATTTATGTTTAAAATAAGAACGCACTCATTTTTTTAATATGTAGATATAAATATATATATTTTGTCAAAATATATGATCATATTGTCAAAGAAAAAAAAACAAGAGACAAACATACATCTCAACATAAAAGTTATAAATAAGGGTCCAAGTGAAGTTTTTTGGGAGTTAAAGTAACTTTCCTAGTGTCTGTGCAAGCCGCAGCCTGCCTTTAGTTGGCCAGTCATTGTCTGTAGTCTTAGTGCTAGCTAGCGGCAGCCACAGCCCTCCACCACCATTTCCTGGTAGTTCTTTAGGACCACCTTGTCGTGTTCATCCAGGTAGAGCATAGAGATGGCGCTGAGCTCTGTGGGCACGCAGCAGGCCTTAGGAATGTTGGTGTTGACAGAGTTCACCAGAGTCTGCACGATGGCATGGTTGGTGGAGTTGAGGTGATCTGCCAGGGGAAAGGGGCACTCCCCGTGGCAGTAGTAGGCCTGGTACCCTGGGGGCGCCACTATCCAGTCATTCCAGCCCACGTCGCTGAAATCTACATACAGCGCGTGGCGCCTGCAGTTGCGTGTGCGCTTGCGGCCACGTTTGGTGGGGCTGCGCTTGGCGCGACGTGTCAGTGGGTGGCCTTTCCCGTCGTGGCCGAACGTGACCAACAGGGGGCGCAGCTGCTCCCAGTCCTCCCCAGGCTCCTGGTGGAGCGAGCGGCTGATACGGACGTGGCGGCCCTGGTGCTGGGGCGTCTGGTTGAGGTGCAGCACCTCCACCGCCAGTCCGTGGTTAGGCAGGCGCTCGCGTGTCCAGCGCAGGACGGCGGGGCTCACGTCGAAGCTCTCCCAGCGCGAGGCGTTGTGGTGCACCAGCCGCGTATCCAAGAGCCGTGTGATCAGCTGGCCGCCCCGTGGCGGCTTCAGAACCTCGTACACGTTGATCCGGTGCAGCGCTTCGCTGTTCCCACCGTCCAAGTCCCCGTGGCTGATGGCCTCGTCGATCTGGTGGCGGTAGAGGCGGAGCTCGGCCGAAGACAGTAGCTCGTCCTCGGGGATGCTGCTGAGGTTGAAGAGGAAGCGTAGGGGCGTGGCCTCCCCGTCCCTTACTTCGCTGACCTCATGCACTCGCTCCATGTGTTCTGACAAAGGAGAAGAGCAACAAGAAGGTCAACGTCTCCAGCTTGACAATGAATATGATCACCGGGACAAGTCCCTAAGGTAGGTTTCAGGATAACACTACGAGAGACGATAGCATTTCGCCTTGGACATTCAACGAAGCACGTTCACGCCCTCCCACAGTGGTAACTGCGACCACAGAACTAGCGAACCACCCTCCTGTACTTTAAGTGCCTCCTGCTATTTCTCTTTTTCTTCCATCTCACTCGCTGTTCACTTGTTCCCTCCAAAACTATTACACCTTCTGATGTTTGAACCGGTTCCCTTTCTGTCAATCTCTGTGATTGCAACCACACGCTCTCCAATCGCCTGCAGTTAGGGGTTATAGAAGACAGCTTTCAACTGAGCAAAACACATACCTCTGCACTCTTAACATGCCTTAATTGACACAAAAGAATGTACATGTTCGCTTTTCACGAGCCTAGGGGGTGAGGGATGGTGGGGGCGGAGAGAGTCAGAGTCCAAATCTACACGCTCTCTATCCGTCCTTATCTATCCATCCTGAGATCATCGCTTGCTCTTCGCTCGGTGCCTTTCTCTGGGGCAACATTGCTGAAACACGCATTACCAGGAGAGTGGTGATTATCGGAGCACTGCTACAGAATAAACACAGAGGAGGGGAGCTGTTCCGTGTGCAGTCTGCAGATCTCTGGCAAGATCACCATTGTTGGGAAAGGAATGTTGTGTCTGCTATTTCCCTGCTCGATCCGACCCTGTTATTTCACACCCAGACCTTAATCTTACCCAGGTGGCTCTCGTTATTAAAACCTGCTGTGTTTTTGATTGGCTCGGCAGTTTGTTAACTTGGGACATTTATCATTTTCATCGTGAATAATTGTTAAGGATTCTGACAGACGGGTGTTTGGTGGCGGAGCAATGGGGTCGGCTAAGAGGAGGGTTGGAAAACAAATTGTTGATGTTATGCGTCTTGAATTCCTAGAGGATTTTTAAACGAGGGTTATCACATCTATTAACCTCTTCTTCATCTTTGGCATCTGCGTTTCTCTCCAGTCCTGTTTTCTCTCTCGCTGAAACGACATGTTTCTCCTCTCGTCTCATTGTGAGTGTTTTCCTCATTCCAACTGGAACTAGTGAGGTATACATTCCCTTAGTTTAAGCCTCATACAATGGACTTTACTGTACATGAAAGCAAGCAACTTGGAAACTCAGAAAGACCTCAAGCATGTTATTAACATAGCTGGATGGACGGAAACAAAAATTCCACTAGAATCTACGAGTGGACGCACACGTACGCGCGCACACAAGCACACACACAAGCATTGCATCATAGACCAGTGCAGAGTGTGCTTCCTGCGTGGCCTTGGTGCTTTGCCGTGGTAGTGTGTGTGTTTGTTTGTGTGTGGAACTCAAGATCCCATTAAGGCTGACTCATTCCTCCTCCTCCTCCTCCTCCAGGCAGACATCTTCTTCTCCAGCCCTCCTGGTCAGCCTGTCTCTGCTCTTGACACACACCACCCTCTCACTGTAAAGGCCCACAAGTGACATGGCAGCAGGGTGGTACTGGACTGTCATGAACACAGCCACACTCATCCGAAGGCCTTTGTTCCTCTGTCTCTCAAGTCTATTCAGACTTGTTCTTAATGTTATCCTTCCTCCCTTACCCACATCTCCCCAGCATGCTTTCAGTTTCATTACACACACACGGTGAAATCCCTATGAGCCTCCTGTCTAGGCTGCAGTCTGGCCCCTCTCGCAGAGTGCATCCTAGGCCGGTGTTCCCTGCTCACTGGCAAGCTCCTGTCTACTCCCTGTACCCACACTGATGGCAGCAAAGACTTTATTTAGAATTCTGCAGAGTAGCATTAAAGATAATTGTATGTTGAGGTAGGTCCCTCTAGAAGGGCCCTCCATATAAACTTGGAGGGGGAGAGAGAGAGAGAGAGTGAGAAAGAGAGAGCGAGTGAGTGGGTGAGAGAGCGAGTGGGGGAGAGACAGACAGAGGCAGACAGAGAGAGAGAGAGAGTGCGTAGACTGGGGGAGAATAAGGGAGAGAGAGACAGAAAGAGAAATCCCAGGGAGGGATTTTTTGAAACTGTGCTAGTGCAGGGTGGGGTGAGAAGTGTAATTCAATAATATGGAGGTATGCTTTTCCTTGAGCTGCTAACCAAACACACGGCACAGGGTTTGGTAGGACCGCAGAGACTCCTGGGAGAAGTGAGGAACTTGTCAGGCCTGACTTCCACCCCTTCTTTGGCCACCATTTTGTGACCACATCCTTAATAGTCTGTAGTTGATGTTGGGGTGGGTGGGGATGTCTTAGAACTATCTTGAAGGGATGTAGGAAATGTTGCTTTTTTTCTCCCCACTGGAAACGCCCCACACTAACGAAGTCAGCTACCATCTGAACGAGAGGAATGTGCAGAGGCGAGGGCCAGTTGCTCATTGGAAGACCGGGAGAATGGGAGAGGTTTTTTCTTGAGGTTGTGTTTCTACACACACCTCTGCTATTCCAGGTGCACACAAACCAGTAACCTGGACTATGGCTTGGTTTTCTTTAGTGGTTGTGACTCCCTCGCTCCCCCTCTGTCTGTTCCTTTTGTGAATGATGGCAGGAAATAAGCTACAGAGGACAACTCTCATTCAAAGCTTCCATTCTGGGATCACATGTGGCTTTCATGTAAGAATTCATTGAAATCTGTAATCTGTTCCTGCTTAAAACACAAACAGACCAGCATGTTGTCTCCTCAAGCCTTCTTGCTTCGCCCGCCCCTTCAATCCCTCCCTCTGCATCATATCCCTCCTTTTCCCCTCCTACCCATCTCTCTCTCCCTCCTCCTTCCACTCCTCTTCCCTCCTCACCTTCATGGTGGAAGCCCCTCACGGTATTGGCGCGGCTGGTCGACCTCTCGGGGTACTCGAAGGCGGTGTCGTGGGCGCCAGCCTCCTCGGCCTCGCCGGACTGCAGACGGTAGAGGTCGAGAAGGTAGCGGGGCACTGTGGCTGAGCGGCTGGGCCTCGGCCTCCTCTGCAGCCCGAACATGTGCAGCAGCGTGGCCTCAAAGTCCCGCAGAAGTTCATGGCTCTGAGCAGCCGTGCGACCCTGGAGGCCCGGCACTTTCTTCTTCCCTTCCTCAGGTATCAGACTAGCATGGTGGCTCTCTCCCAGCAGGACTTGGCATAATAAAATGACCATCAGCATTCGATTACCAGGAATCATGATGTCTCTGAAAGGGGAGATAAGCAAGGAGAGATAACGGGGTGAGGAGAGAGAGCGGACGTGAGACAAGGGCGGAGGGGGCAGGCGAGATGGACGGGGAAAACAAGGGCGGAAAAAGATGATAGAGAGCGGGAGGGAGAGAGAACGAGGAAGAGCTAGGGAGAGAGTCCAAAACAGGGAGCGAGACAGAGACAGAAATGGAGAAATCTCTAGTACGTGACATGTAACATTCGTGTCCCCTCTCTTCGTTCCCACAATTAAAGGAGGAACCTCACTCCCAGAGGCTTTCTCGCTAATGTTCCAGTCACCCGCGCGCTCTGATTGGCTCTAATCGTCCCGTCTGCCTTGTTTACAGTTAAATGGCCTCCCATCAGATAGGACTTTATCTCTGGCGACATCCTCCCAAGGTAAACAGCTGCTTTAAGAACCCAGCTTTCTGAATGGAATCCGAGGGCCATTCCTCTTACCTCCCCCCCTTCCCTCTCTAGTGTGATTAGACCAATAAGAGAGAGAGGAAAGAGAGACCGAGGCAGCCCTGGGGTCAGAGCAAATTCTTAACTCGATAAGGAGCCGGAGTCTCTGTTAGACTGACCCGTTGCGGGCCGGCAGACAGACAGGCAAGCAGGTAGGCAAGCAGGCAGACAAGCAGGCAGACTCAAACAAAGGACCACGTGCTGCACATTTCACCAAGGTTTCCCTTCTAAAGGCAGGACAGGAGCGTCTGCTGTGTTCCCTCTAGCCATCCCACCGCACAAGCCCCCCAAGCAAGGAGCTTGGACGTGGTCAACCCCCTATAAATAACACAATCACAGAAGAAAGGGAAGGGAAGGGGGGGGGGGTCGGGGTACCGATGGCATACCGTCACATGACACAAATTGAATTGGCGTGGTCCACTTACCGACAGAAAATAAAGCATGGGAAAACAGTCCATGTTTGTTGGGAGCCAGCAATGGATGCGTTCCTCAAGAAAAGTTAGCTGGTGCTGGAGGGCTGGCTGAGAACGTTGGAATGACCCTGTTCCTGAAAACATCACAGGGGAAGACAGGGCAATAATAAGAGCCTGGGACACTGAAGACTACGTGTGTGTGCGCGTGTGCGTGCGTGTGTGTGTGTGTGTGTGCGTGCATATGTGCAACCCAGCCTCTCTTTAAGGCTTATCACATTAACACGTGGGTAAAAGGTTCCGCTAATGTTCTATTTACTGTAACAGGCACACCAGAGGAAGAGCAGATCACTTATGTACTCGGTTGGTGCTCTCCTAACACACCATGTGAAAACAGACACATTCAACAGGCTCATGTACTGTTTACGTAGGCCTATAGGACTACAAAAACATTTGGGTAAAGAGGGTGAAGAGCTCAGACTACATGTCCCATGCATATTTACCACTCTTTTAAACAGCTCTGTCTGTCATCGGAACTGATATATTCTCACTGTCTAAATAAAACACCAACAGGCAAAAGGGCAAGCCAAAAGACAGAGACGACTAGAGACAGAAAGAAAGACAGACAGACAGACAGAAAGATGGACAGGCAGACAGACATAATGAGACAGACAGACAGATAGAGTGAGACAGACAGACGGACAGTCAGATTGAGACAGACAGTCAGAGTGAAACAGACAGAGTGAGACAGAATGAGACAGAAAGACAGAGTGAGACAGAATGAGACAGACAGACAGACAGACAGAGTGAGACAGAATGAGACAGACAGACTCAGACAGCCAGGTAGTGGTCCTAGTCATGCTACTCAGAGGCTTCCCCTCTCATTAGAGCCTAACTATCTGATGGCACAATGATAGCCCTGCCTGGATGACAGAGGATCAATCTACATATGAAAGAAGGGCAAGAGGCGGAGAAGGGCTAATTTGTCTTCAAAAGGTGCTCCAAAAAAAAAGAAAGAAAACGACTCCCGTCTCAACGATTCCCTCCCAACCCACTCCGAAGAAGACTGACCTGTAATCGGCCCACCTGGGTCTCTCCCCCACCCTCAGAAAACTGACCCCCCCCACCCCCTCCTGAGATCACACAGGCTGCGTAGGCCTCTAATGACAGCCCACTGCTACATCACCACTCACTCATCAGCAGGTCCAGCTATCTGCAGCTCTCCTACCACCAAACCCTGCGACAGACACACGGTGCTAACAGCCCATGTGCTTTATAGAAAGCTTCCAGAACTGCAGTCTCTAAGCTGCAATCCGTCCAACTGTCATGAGGTCCACGGCTTGGCACTCGAACCAGATTCAACTCAGAAAGCGGATCGTTTCCACAGATGAGAGAAGCAGACAGACACAACAAGGTTTTTTCCTTCCCTTAGACGTACTGACGTGGGACAGCTAAATACACCAGGCCAAATGAAATCGTGACTTTCAGAAGAGGTAAAACAATCTTATGTCAGCTGAGAGAATGATCTCCACCTCTGCCTAAACGATGTGCCACTTCCACAGCTGACACTTGTACCCTGCGCTCGCAACCACCCCAACTCAAGCGACTCGGTACCAGGATCCTAACGGTTGAAAAGCACATCGGTGCATCGTACACTGTGTCATTAAATAGTGTGTGTGAAACAGGCTGAGCGCAGGAGACTCTTCAGCTCATGGCAATCCAGGGCGACGCAAGTGTTGGGTCATCGCTTGGAACCGTGTCCACTGGAACTGAACCAAGCATTACAACAGCTAAGATGCACATTAGCAGAGACATTATTATGTGTGTGTATGCATGTGCTATAGTGTTTGGCTTCCTATCTCTGTGTTTATCTTAGTCCATGAGTACTTTCCTGTACAGGCAATCAATTATATATTTTTTGAGTAACGGAATTAGACCTTGACCCCCATGTGACCCCCGGTTCCTGGGCGAGACACTAGGTTCTGTGTGTGAGATAAAGTGGCGATGTGCCTGAATGTGTGCGTGTGTGCGTGTGTGTGTTAGACACAGTTTAGTGGAGTGTTGTGTTGTGTGTATGAGTGTCCCCGCCTGCCTGTGAGAACCAGTGGCAGAAGGGGGACGAGGGTTCAGAACATGATCAGCTCTATTACCCATGGGTGGGGAGGTGGGGGCTGCAGAGAGGAGGAGGAGGAGGAGGAGGAGGGGGGGTAACGTGTATGTGCATCCCTAACAACAAACGCTCATTGTACAGAGATAGAGGCCTCTCCCAAGATGACAGGGATTCATACGAGCTCCAAAACAAAAAAAAAACCTGTGAGCTTGCACAGAGCGGCTGGGACACCGCGCCCAGCCAGTTACTGGAGCGCTCTCTAAAACGAAAGCATTCTCAAAGTGCTGCGATGACTGCAGAAGACACGTTTGAGACAGCTAGCTGGCAGTAACAGAGAGCTTAGTGGGTTCCTATACCGGATTAGTTTCACAGTAGTGATAAGTGTGATGTTGACAGTCGGACAACCTTGTTACTCAATGGGTAGTTTTTTCCCCTTTGTCATTGAGAGGTTTAGCTTTGCTATACATGACATAAGGAACAGGGATGGTTTGGAATTTGGTCTCACATTTTCCTATGTTCTAAATAGGCTAAAGACACAGAAATGCATATTTTGCAATAAATACAGTCTAGGGTGCAATTAGATCTCTGCAGTTGAGTTCTCTTGGCCTGGCCTGGCCTGGCTTGGCAGTGGCCTCCCTGTTACTCTCTCTTTCTTTCTGACCAGAGATAATGTGATCAGACTATGCACATGGCCCTTTAGACGTGTTTCCTGAGGAATCTGACAGGGATGGGGGGAGAAGGGGGAGGGGGGGTTACCAGGGGAACAGACAATAGTTGAAGGGCCCAATTTTAGCCTTTTATCTCTCTGCCATGCTCTCAGGCAGCAAGAACACAATGTAGCTAAAACATCTCTGTCTGGTATTTCAATTCAATATGTGCTCTGCTTTTGTCTGCACACTGCAACTTGACAGTGTTCTTATGCAATACTTCAACTGAACGTCGTTTAAATCGTGAATCAATCATGGATTATAAACTCCTTTTCAATAAATCTGATATAAATGTGTCTATGAAAGAAGACTGCAATAACATAGATAAAACAGCTTCATAAGTGAAAGAAATGTCCTTTTTTATAACTAACACAATACTCCCCTTGCCATTCGCTCAAATCAATTTTACGTTCTGGTGGTCCCCGACCGTGCTCACATGTTTAATAAGCGTGTGTCCTATCAACAAGATGACTGAAAGGCAACTAAAAATATGGCAGGTGACGAAGTGACTTATGCAGCCTATCCTCACTCACATCGTTAATAAGATGTCTTTCGAGAGATTAATTCTACTCTGAACATGTTGCCTAAGCTACCCTGTAATATGGAACGAAAACAGACAAAACAAAACAATTGGGTTTGGCGATGTCAAGCACCCTATAGTTGATTTATACTGTAGTTTCTTTGCGCTCCCGGCAGTTTGTGCTGATAGCGTAACCACTTATGATCCGATAAAAAATATGGCACTTTCCATTCCTGCAACTGTAGACTGTTCATTTGGCCTATTTGGTGGCTGAACATAATACCTTCTCTTCACATTTAATGTTACATTACACTCTGACATGTCCCTGATTGTTTACCTTTGACCTTATATCAATTCCAGTATCAACGTGTCCTTCCTCTAAGAAACGTACAGCTAAAGAATAATGTTTCAACGATGAAAAAACATCCATTCTCACTGTGTAATGGTTTTGAAACGGTAGCAGCAGATTGGACAGAAAAGGCTAACAAGTTTTTGCGCACCGGACGCCAAAATGCGTCGTCACTGGACTCAAACTATTCTGGATAAAATTATATCAACAAACGAAAAAAACAGCATTGTCTGTATTCGATTTTGAAACAATCACTGGATTGTAACTCTAAAACTTTTGTCAGAAGGCCTAATTACAGCTTCCTTAACGTTAAACACTTTGAATTATGATGATGTTACATTATGCAGTTTATAAAATGCAGTTTGTATTGCGCTTTGAAATATTTGAGACATTTGTCATTCCCAAAGATTCAGCGGCAATGCACTTTGTCATTTGATTCATAATTGTCAGTGACCTAAATGGACAGGCCTAATTTACGCGTGCGATTCTATTCTAATGGGCCCATTTCCATAATTGAAAATGGATGAATAAGACAGACAAATATATTTAAGATCCACATCAATTCAAAGAATGGCCATTTGGACCGTCTGAAACCATATTCTGTACACAAGGGTGCGTTTCTAATAAAAAAAAGTACGCGCATTGGAGCCACACGTTGTGCACACAGGTGTCTTAATCTGTAAATAGCGATCGGCAAGTTTTGTAAAACCACAAAATAACTAAATGAAACCAGTATAAATAAAGGTGTGCTATTACTCATGCGTTAGAAAACAAGAAAAAAAGGAAAAGTGTCTCCCGTGAGACTTGAGCAGAAAATGACCTCATTAGACGAGTTTCTGCAGATTCTGAACACAATCTGGCAAAGGCACAACATGTCTATAGCCTGAATTACACGATTAACTCCTTACATTCGTTTGCATATTACACATCTGATATCCAGTAACAAGAATAGTCAACGTGTTTCTTTTTCACAAGTCGTGTTTATTCGATCATTTAGAGATAGCCTACTGTTAATGATACAGATTATTCCTTACGTGTTGGTTCATAAAAACTAAATTGTGTTTGAACGTAGCCTACTGTTTTAGAAATCCGCTCAAACTATAAAGTCGTTTTGTAGGTTATAAGCTTTCTTTAGGTAAATACAAGCCCATTTGAATATGCCACAGATGTAAAGTCGATCGGCGCTTACCATCAGTAGAGGTACAGGTATCCTCGATTGAAGTGAATATGACAAAAAGGTGCGAGTTTTCCTCACGCAAAGACAGCCCAGGTGTAAACCATGTACTGAAAACACCGATTGAGCCCTACGGAGAGGTTCGGTGCCTCTGGCTCATTAATTCCTTAACGACCCCTCTAAAACAAGAGGCGAGACGGTGGACGGAGACTGACTGAGACGGAATGGAAGTCGGGTAGGCTTGCAGCGGGGCTCCTATCTCCAGAAGTTCACGAGGGCGGAACACTGCGCGGACAGGCAGACTCTCCAACTGATCAAGCATCTATTGCCCCTTGCAGTTTTTATGTGTCCGCCCAATTTACCCCCCTTCCTCCTCCTCGGCCCCCACCCCAATCCGTTGTCTGAAACACCTCTCCACCATACGACAATCCGCGCATTTTATCAATATTTGTAGTCGTTTGAAATGTATAATTTCACTTCAATAAAAATGCAGTTTGTCCAAATACTTTTGGGGTCGATTTCATTTAAAAATCCACTAGACTACATTCACATAAAAAAAATTCTACACAGTCCGCGCTTACTTTTACAAAAAATAATAAATACATTAGGCCTACGACTGCTCGAAGAGAAACAAGTAACTTCGTGTTCCAACTTGGAGAGGGCGCGCGCTCTCTGTTGTTTTGCTTGTGTAGCCTATAGCACATATATCAGCGGTTCAATTATACGCCTATTCTTTCCATCTCTTAAAAAAAAAAAGTTTTTTACAGAGATGCTTTACGCAACTGGCATCCACGCAGTTAATAATGATACAATTACGCGTTCATTATACCTTTCTATCCACTTATCACCACCATTCACGGCTATGGACAAACTATGCGCTCCTGTTCCTCAAGCACTCCTCCCAAGCCTCACTGTTTATCGTGTTCCCATGGAAACCATCATCTGGGTTCATAGAAGATTTTAGAATTCCACTTTCAGGGTTTTGGTAAACGGCTTCTCAATGCATTTGGCTAGTTTTGCAGGACTACATCTGACTCAAACTATATGAATGCCTATATGAAGTCTTAGCTGGAATATTATAAACTATCATATATATGTGTATATATTTATATATGTGTATATATATAGAGTATATTTATAGGTATATATGTATTTATAATTTATAAATATATATATATCCTATATATATATATTGCTTATTAGTAAGATTTATAAAACATACAGAACATTTAAAATATTAAACAATTTCCTACTACATCTACATACCTCATATCATAACAACAACAAAAACCCCATCCAAAAAGAACTCAACTTTATTAACATGACAACAGTTAACACAAAGAACTGAGCTTCACCCTGCGCTAGGCCCTTCAGGACCAGTTAAGTCTTTAAGACACATTTTTTAAGAGTGCAGAGTAGAGAAATTGGCCACAGTGAATCTTAATGCCTTAAATCTGCTCTGGATCTCTCTGGTTCTCTGGCTGGGGTCACTTAAGCGTCCTGAGAAAGGCGCTCGTAGTGAGGGGATTAGTATGAGACTGAGCAGTCGACCAAACAGGAAACGCTGGCCAGGGACCTGCGCTGCAAATGGCCGCCCCTGGTTTCTCACGCTTTATTTACTTTCCTCTGACCCAACTCCTCCTTTTCGCAAGTTCCAGTCTGACGACAAGGGCCTGGGTTGCTGGGTACTCGCTTTCTTTTTGCCAACTATTACATTATGTGTCAGTCATACGCTGGGGACTGTGTTGAGAGAGGCTGTGAGCGGGGGGAAACTCATTATACTCTTAGCTAACGGCTGTCTCCTCACACATAAATCTGTGATGTGAAACAGTTATGCAAAAGTGAATCGGCGCACCAGCGTGTGTGTATGTGTGTGTTTTTGTGTTATTCTCGGTGACTCACGGGGTACTAATATCACCTGCTGCGTGCTTTGCACGTGACAGGGTAGCATCACTTTGTGGCATCCTCCTATTGCTGACATCACTTGCTCTGTCCTGGGAATAATTGTCATCGGTCCACTGGCCTGTTTCTGGTTTCACCCATTTACTTTCAGGTCTCCGGAAGCTGACCTTGCTCGTGTCCAATTTCAAATGGATCAGAGGAGGTTTTAATCTACACTTGGCTGAGACACGTGATGTCGTTGTCAGACCATAATGCGAGCCCCTAGCTGCAGTTGTAGACTTTTCTGGTTCCCAGACATGGTATTGGCAGTCAGGGGGCCAAGGTCCGCTCCCTGCTCCCTGCACCACAGTCACTGACCTGAGGTTGTTTCAGTCGCCATGCCTACAGAGAGAGACCAGCAATACACTTGGGCTCGCATCCCACAGCAGCTGTCCAGGCAGCCGGCCGGGTCATCAGAGTGCGACACACTCTCGGTCCTCCTGTTGGTCCACAGTAGCCATGGCAACCAGCCCAGCCAAGGAGGATGTCCTGAGATTTGTTAAAGGAACCGCAGAGGTTAAAGTAGGCTTGACGTATTAAATCACTAACGTCATTACTTTCAATAGAGTCTGCCATAAAGCAATACAATGTTACAGTTCTGTCCGGATTTTTGATTGGCCCACTGTAGTGCAGCTTGAGATGTTGAACAACTGTTGGAGAGTTCCTCCAATTGTGCAAACAGGGGAAAGTATGTTGCTGGACACCGTTCAACGGGAATGGCCCTGCAACACAGTGGTCAGTCACCCCTTCTTAACAAATCCAAAGCACACTTTCTCTCACGGGGAGTCAGTGAACATCTCATTCAAGGGCATGTGTCTCAGAATCTTTGAGATATTTTGCAGTGATTTCCACAGACAAGCCCAGAATGTTTTAGTCAGTATCGGTCCCAGAACACAGTCTGACTGGATCTAGCCCCATCTGTCGATCCGGCATAAAGTCAATCTGGCCACGATCACTGACAGGCCACAAAACAATTTCTACACAGAATAAGACATAGACAAGAAAATGATTCCCACACAAGTACTATGTCCACCATAATGGTACATGACACAATGACACCTTAATCTTCTGGGTTCCTGTAGAGCAGACAAGAGGAGGGTCAAACCTGCAGGGCTTTGCTGTGCCATGCTTCCCCAACCAGGTCTGCCTGGGCTTGGGGTGGGATGCTGGAGCAGGGAGCTCAGAGGAGGGGAGCACCTGGGGGTCTCTGATGGAGGTCCACTCCCAGAGGTTGACTGGGCTTAGCCCCTGTGAGTCCCTTTAGATCCCTGGGAGATAATCCCAGCCTGTCTGGGTGGGTGGCAGAGACCCACAGGCACTAAGTGACTGACTGATGGACGGACTGATTTATGGACTGACTGATTCAATGATTGACAAGCTGACTAGCTTGACTGTCTAATGCACCCAAAATTCAAAAACCACAAAGTAAAAGGAAGCTTGGTTGTTGAGCGTGGTAAAGATGTGAGGCTTTCCATCTGAAGTCACAATAGCCAGCTTCCCCTCTGAGTCCTCTGCTCTCTGAATGCCGCTTGCAGCCACTCACCTGTGAAACACCAGGCCCCCGATCACCTGCCATTTACAGGTGACCACTGGAGCTTGCTGTTATAACACAACCCCCTCACCCACACCCTGACAACCCACCCCCCTCTCTTTCTTTCAATCTCTTAGATGCCCTGTGAAGTGTTTGCTAGTGCAGACACACGCCAGGGGCCATCAAACCTAGCTTTCACTAGGGGCCCTCTTCTCTCTCTCTGTTCCTCTCTCTGTTCCTCTCTCTCTCTCCCATTCTACTCCCGCCTAACCAAACATTACTCTCCCCACTCACCTACCGCACCCCCACTCACAGCCTCACACACACACAAACAAAAAAAACAGCCCACAAAACCAACATCTCCACCTCTCATCCTACACACTCTCCCCTCGCCTCTCTCTCTCCCCACTCTCTCTGCCCCCTACGCTTCATAGTCATCACCCCCATCCCTCACCCCTCCTCCCTCCCTACCTTCTACTTCTCTCTCACTTTCTCTTCCTCTCTCATCTCTCTCTACTCCTCATCTCTCCTCCCCATCCTGTCTCCACCACTTCCCTCCCTCTCTCACTCGCTCTCTTACTACTCTCATCTCTCTCTCACCCCACTCTCTCTCTTTCCCCTTGCTGTCTCACCCCCTCCCTCTCTCTCTCTCTCTCCCCGGAACATTCTTCGAACCCCAGGCCGGGTCTTCTCCTCTTCTGTCTGGGTAATGGTCTGTGTGCCACAGCGCGTTTGCAAAGTAATCCTCTAACTCTGCCCCATGGATCTGAAAGCCTGTAAGTGGCGGGAGGGGTTAAGGGAGACTGAAAGAAAGAAGGAGGGCAAGGAGGGGGTGCGGGGGGGAGGGGAGGGGTGTCGAGAGGGGTGTGGGGGCGGTGTGGTGGGGGTTGAACAAACTATTTTAATCCCTATAATGGAATTGGTATGTAAACTCACGAACCCAGGAGTAAACAGCAAGAAAATGAAGAGGGATGGATGTTGAATCGGTGGAGCTTTTCCGGATGGACGCTGTGCTGAAACTGCCCTCCCACCCTCCACCTCCTTTACACACACACACACAATACTTGAGAACAAAGAGAGATCCCTTACTCTTCCGGTCTGTCTTCTTGAACAGACAATGCTGTTTATTAAACACAGTCCATTTGCTTTTTCTGGGAATATTAGATAGTTCTTGCGGCTCTCCTGTCTGTTTGGATCTACAGATGACCTTTGCCTGAATGAATGGTCAGTGTTAGCTTGCATTTCTGGGCTGGGAAACTGGAAGGAAATATGTCTAGGATTTCCTAATTTTGGCAGCATGCATACTCTCTGAAGTGCTATTTAAAAAGACTTGGGTGCTTTTTGTTAACTGAAATAACACGTCAAAGACCCGTACAGTTTAAAACCATGTGCTGTCGGTCCTCTGCAGATCCAGTCAGTTCCATAGACAGGACTTCTCTGCAGGCTCATTAGAAGGAGGGAGAGGGGGACCATCACAGACACTCAGCCCTGTTTGACCGGGCAAGGTCTGTGCATGATGGAAATGACCACTGGCTCACTGGTCAAGTGAGTGACAAGACATTAATGTCCTTCCATCTTCTGCACTGACAGGTCCGAAGCTACCCCCCACCCCACTCCGCTCCCTGGCCGATCTTATCAAAGGAAACTGGCTCAAGTGAGTGGCGGGCAGGAGGGGTGTGAGTGGTGTGAGTGTGTTGGGGTGTATTTAGGCTGTTGTTCTGTGTGAGGAGGAGCACTCTCACCCAACACTATCCAGACTCAGGCGATATTCCACGCTTCGCACCGGCTCGGGATGAGGTAAGGAAGCAAGGCAGTGTGGGGAGGGGTGGGAGGTGGGGTAGGAGGAGTTGAGGGAAGGAGTAAGAGAGTGTGGTTTGGGGGGGGTTACACTGGGGAATCTTCCAGATGGATTAAAAAGCTTTTTTTATCAGTGGTTTCTGGATTGGCACTTAGAGATACTCCTTTAATCACTGGTTTGACATGGCCAGGCCTGAGACCTGTGAAGCGGAGGGCCAGTGAAGGAGAGGCAGGGAAGAGGCTGAACAGCAGTCGGCTCTGCTGACCTGCGATAGGGAGCCTCACAAGTGCTTAGATCTGGAGCACTAAAAGACTTGAGCAGCCCAACGCAGGAGAACCGGGCGGAACAACCAATAATAGAACAGAAAGGAGCTGAGCAGCCTGATGATAGAACAGGACAGATAATGGTTGGCATTCTTGTATGACCACAGTGACCATCTATTATTCAGGGTGCTAACATCTCTAGAATCACGTAAGCGACCGATCCCTTACGCAAAAGCCCCACAACCAGCCAATCTAATTATGCGACGAGACGTAACGTCAAAATACATGAAAAAACAACAACTTGAAAGTGCATCCTGCAGGCTGACCATAACAAACCACAGCCCCATTCCAAAGGAGTCGTTCGAATCTAATTACAAGAGGATCGCAAGACCATCAAAAGTAAATACGCGGCACCTGACTCTTTGACCCTGAACGCAAGCAGAGCAGCATTGACAGCAGGCCGGGCTTTTTTTTTTTAAAGTAACTCCACTCTGCTCATTCCAGGAAGCAAGAGAATGATACACACAGCAACACAGCACACCGTCCACTGTCCTTCAGGGATGGAACCAAGGCTGGGTGATCTTGACCGATCTTAATAATCCCACATAAACCAGGGATCGGCAGGCTGCTTTTCTGAATGAGCGCTTCCACGAAAGACTGAAGGGGAGCTGTCAGAAGTGGTCTTCCTTAGCCCTCCTAATGTCTTTTTTCTGTCTTCTTTTCCCCCACTCTCCTTCCTCTCTCTCTCCTCTTCCTCTCTCGCTCTTTCTCGACCCCCTCCCCCCCCAACCACCACCACCACCACCACCAACCAGTTGATGCTTTTTTTTTTTTACTAAACATCCAGAGCCCAGAGGTCATCTTGTGCTTCAGGCCTTTGAGAAATTCTTAAGTGGATGAGCGAGCGTTAACTGTGTCTTTTCAAACCTTGACATTTAATACAGCAAATAAATCACTCTGGGGACCTGCTATTCTTTCAAGAATGTAATTACATACTTTCAAATAAAACTTGAAAGGACCCAACAAGTTTTAAATGCAGTGTGCGTTCCCAAGATGGCAGGCTGGAATTCCAAGCAGTCGGAATATGCTAACATCTCTGTGTGGGAGCTCCATGGTTTAGGGAGAGAAGAGAGGAGACAAGACCACAGAAAGGTACATGAGAGGATGACAACTGGAAAGGAAAGGAGGGGGGGGGGGAAGGGACGATAATACAGGAAAAGTGGTAGTGAAGCAAATAGAAGAAGGGAGAGAAGGAAGAGAGGATGACTGGAATCTGCCGTCTGTAGGACTTTCAGGGTGTGATCCACACCGCTGCGCCAAATGTGAAGCGTTTCATTGGAGAGAATTTCCTCGAACGGGAATTTTTTTTTTTTGCACGGTTGTCTCTCTCCTTGTGTTCTAAGAAAACATGGAACTGCGAAAGCGCCTCAACGGCCCATTCAAACGCCAGCTGGACGTCTCTGAGAACATGTCTACAGACTTTGAGCGAGCAGCTTGCGGTGACCGATGAGGTGCAAAACTGATCTATCAAAACAGGCATGGCAACAACATGTATTAAATCGCCAGGAGTCACTGAGATGTTTATCAAACTTGCCGTCTCCAGCTTGGATATTTGTCGAAGTCAATTTGTTTGCAATGTCAACACTGCTCCGAGGCTTAATCGAAGGCTAAGAGGCATGCGAAACGCTGCACTGTATGTCATCGTATCAATGTGTTGGAGTTGAATGTGTTCTGTGTGTATGTGTGTTTGTGTGCATGTGTGTCCGGGGTTCAGCAAAGAAACGCATACCAGAAAGGAACTTAGGTGACCCCTTGAAAATGAGCTGTAAACACATAGAACTCATAACAAAGATGAGCTGTCAGAAGTGGAGCCTGTTCATCAGTGTTAGTTAGTTATTCCTGTTTTACATAACAAACCAGACAACGTAATCCAGCTCAAGTGCTGAACCTGTGCTTGAGACGTTGTTAGATCCCCCTGAGCTGAACCCCAGCTGGCTGGGAGTCACGTGACTGTGACATCACAGCTCGCTGCTGGTCGTCTGCTCGGACTTCCTTAGACGCTCGGCGCTGGAGTGATGAGGTCATCGCCGTACTCTTGCAAGAGGAAAGAGACCGTGAAACCTGCCGTTTGGGATGCAGTGTGTTTTCAGTGTCTCGATGTGAGCAGATAGTGTGTGTGTGTGTGTGTTTGTGTGTGCTGTGCTAAAAAGCAGCAGCTTGAATGGTTGGCCCCCAGGTTCCATCCAACAGTACATTATTAAACTAGGAGTTATCTTTGCTCATTTTAAAGAGTCCCTCTCCTCTGGGTTAGTCTTGGGCCAGCAGTACAGAACAGCTCAGGGAGTGGTTGAATCATCTCAGAGACACTGGTAGAAAGGGAGACGTAGTCCATGTAAGTATGGAGCCAGTCTGGAATATTTGGAGGGAAGTTTGCAGATAAAAGTAGGATGGGATGCACGTTGCTTGTGCGTACACACACATGCACACACGAAAATTAAAAGTGATTTACCCACGACTTTTTCTACTGGGGTTGGATTGATGAACAGCCCACCTTTCTTCCTTTGAAGGATTGCAGGACAGTAACCAGCCATCTTGGTAAATAGGGAGAGGACAGGGGATGGGGGAGCTCGCTGAAGAATTCCCATTTGTAGGATGTCCTATGATCTTTTTCTGGATGGCTGACTGAAAAGTTAATTTCTAGCTGGGCTTGTAATTGTAGGTCATTTTGCCCTATGAGTGCAGTTGCAGATTTGATAAACGAGTTCCTTTGGCAGTGCAGTGTTTATTTTCTGTGCGTTGATTTGAGAGCTGAAACTCAGGGGTGGGATCCAGTCTACCCCACACACACTTAGACACACACACTCACACACACGTATACACTCACACAACGAATACACAAAATCACATACGCACTGAGTGTCTGGCGGGCACACACATACATACACACATCGAGGGTCTGGTACACACATACACTCACACATACACATAGTCTGAGTGTCTGGGTTTTCAGTCTGCGGTATGGCTCTTTGGGTCTCCAGTGTGGCCCACAGCATCCCTGACTGGGTCACACTGTAGCCGTGAGCAACAGACAGACTACTGGATCCTTATCGACTCATGCATTCATTTATAATCGTACACTGGGACTCCTTCACTATAGATTCTGGCGTGATTGTGATCTAGAATATGTAATAAAGATTTGCTTTATGATGGGGGTATATGGAAACTAATATTATGGCATTCACATCATACTACGATACACCACTGCAGAAGATGCCTTCTGTGTTCTCCAAGTGGTCATAGTGTGACATTACGCGCAACATTTTCAAGTCAATGTTTTGTGCTTTAATAGCCATTCAAAGGGTGTTTTTAATGAAGGGATGTTTACTGAGATTGGATGTGGGTGTGTGTAGGTTTGGTTTGGGTCTAGACCCAGAGGACTGTTTGGGCCATGGTGGGTGAAAGTTTAGGTTACGACCTCATGTTTAGACGTAGGGTGGGCCTGGTCTGATCCCTAATCAGATAGTTAAGATCCAGGAAGTGACCGGAGTTGTTGACTGCTCGGAAGGTCTTAAAAGCAGGCTTAGTCACATTACCTGTAATTCCTTCTCAGTTGGATCTCTTTACTGAGAGAGCTCCGCTCCATGACTCCATAGAGCGTCACTGCCCTGCAAGTACAAATCCATAAACGACCATTGAGAAGTCTTTTCCAGCAAATAAACAGAGATGATTTAAAGAAACATAAAGAAAAAAAAAGACCCTGTTGTTGTCTAAGTGATCGTAGCTCCAGAGGCATGGTGGTAATGGGTCTGGCTAACTCAAGACACATTTCCTCATCCTCTCCCCTCCTCCTTCCTCCACCTCCTTCTCCTCTTCCTCCTCCCCCCGTCCTCCTCCTCCCTCCTCCTCCTTCTCTTCTTCCTCCTCCCTCCTCCCCCCATCCTCCTCCCCTCGTCCTCTTTCTCTCTTATTCCCTCCTCCTCTCTCCTCTAGCTGTTCTTCCCCTCTTCCCCGGGGCCGGATAACATGACACACATTTTCCACCATCTAATACAGAATAGATAGATGACAAGGGAACAGACCGAATGGAAGTGTGAAATGACAGTTGCAAGCATTGTGCCTGCTGGTGGGTTTTCCAGAGACCTGAAGAGCAGCAGCTGAACATCACGCCAATCAATGAGGTAGGGAACGGGAGGGGCAGAGGGGTGGGGGGATGTTAACATGCGTGTGGTGGGGATCTGTTCTTTCCACCTAACGTAATGGGGAACATACATCATTTAGAAGACCTTTTACGAAACATCTTTGAGTGTGCGTGGGTGTGTGTGATTGTATGTGTGGGTGTGGTTTTGGGTGTGTGCATGGCTGTGGGTGTGTGTGTGTGGTTGTGGCTGTATTACGGTCCCGATTTATGGATGAACTGCAACTCTTGTCATCAACCTGTCTGAGATCACACACACTCTATCCCAGGAGGCCCTCATGCAGTGTGGAAAAGCACACACACACACACACACACACACATATGAATAATGCTGATGAGCGAGGTGGAAGGAATTAAAGATGAGCTCTATTTTCTAAAAGATGCAGTGAACCAGTGAACCTCCCTCCCTTTCTTTCCATCTCTTCCACCCACAAACACGCACTCACACACCTCCACCTCTTCCGCCTCTCCCTCATGTTTTTCTTCCCCCTCTCCGCCCCCCTCCTCCCCCTCCTCCTTTCAGTCGTTCTCCAGTTCCGCTGTAACCAACACCTCTTATCCCAAGCTGCCCCTGCTCCCCGGGCGCCGCCAGCGCGAAAAACGGGAAGCCCGAATCCGCTGCAGGGGAGAGGGGGGGGGGGAGCAGGGTCACCATGGCAACCCCTCAAATAAGGCAGCGGCTGGCGCTGGGTTAACTGCCAAATTTGTTGCGTTGTTCCGCCGCTTTCCCCTCCAGTACCTCGCTCCACCCGCAGGGAGCCCCAGACACGACGGGGAAGAGGAGGTGAGAAGAAAGGGGGGGAGGAAGGGGGGGGAGGGATGGATGGAGTGATGAAAGGAAGGAGGAGGAGGGAAGGGATGGAAAGAGGGCAACCTTGGTTGTTCTCTGAGGCGTTCGACCCTCCGTGGGCTGGGCTGAGTCAGAACCTGCTGCCATCCCTCCACGGTGTCCCTACCAGCACGGCTCCAGATGTTTGCAGCCTGTTAAAAAAGACATTTTATGACAGTGTATCTGCTATTTATTTATCACACGAGGAAGACACCACACACAAGCAATTAGCACATGCACACACATACAGACGCACACACACACATCCTCCTGGCTCGGAGACCCATGAGTTGCCAGGTTTTTAACCACAAAATGAGTAACCCCCACTCTGAAGCCTATTAGTCAGAGCCACGCCATTAATTAGAGCTTTCTCTTAACGATTGACTGGAGTTAACCCAGGGAGACTACTGCTGTCATTGACTCTGGTCCAATTTTCTAATATGAGTAGTCCACCTATGTTGGCATATTTGGGAAAATTCTAAAATAGCACCGGATGTGGTCAACTATTTGTGGTCCTTGTGGGCAGTGTTGACAACAGAACAACAAATATTTACAGAAGCTCTGCTCAGAGAGAGAGAGAGAGAGAGAGAGAGAGAGAGAGAGAGGGAGAAAGCGTGAGTGAGTGAGTGAGTGAGAATGAGAGAGAGAAAGAAATAAAAGCGAAATTAACGAAGAAGAGAAAGAGAAGGAACAGGAGAGAGGGAGGGAATGATTGATAAAGAGAAAAAGAGGTTTAATTGAGGGAGGTAGACGAATACTGAGGAACCCTCAGTAACAGTGTTTGTGGCGTTTCCTTCCGTCCTCATTATGTGTAACTCCACGGCATTCTGGAGGCTTGAGGAACACTTCCATTCTCAGCCCTTGTTATTATTGCCTGCATCTGCTGAAAACCAAACAGAGGCGGGTGGTCACCTTTCATCGTGGAATGATGGGAATGGGTTCTGTAAGGTGAAACCACACGACCGCTCGCAGAGTGTGACATCATCGCTTTTAAACTCATTTGCTGTACGTTGGCCAGGGGTGACAGGAACCATCTGGGCTGCTTGGAGGGGACTCAGACAGCCTGCAGGGGCTGGGTGGGGGTTGGATAGTGGGTGGAGTGGGCGGTGTGTGCGTGAGTGTGTGTGTGTGTCGGGGGAGGGGGGGTAGAGGGTCGATTCCATTCACATGCCTGGGTGTTTGAGATCTTTTTGCTTTTATTTTTAGGGATATGTGTGTTTCATGACAAGTCGCACTTATCGCTGCTGTGAGGGCGGTGCTGAAGGATGATGCAAAGGAGCGTCTGGAATGTGAGGTTCAACCAGAGACGAGCTGAAGTCACCGAGCACCGATCTAGCTTCACACACTCCATCGCCTTCGCCTGCTCCGGCCTGGTTCTAAAATACCCTCGCTCGCGCTCAAACACTCACACAACCACCACCGACAAACCTTCTTTTAAAGAACACCCACCCACATTCCCCCCTCAGACGCATGCCCACACACAAACAGACATGCACACGCAAACACCCACATACGCACAAACAGCTACCCACCTCGCCAGCCCCAGTCTATTTTCAATCTGTTCTCCCGTGTCCCAGAGGCCACAGGACTGGCCACACAGAGGGCCATGTTGTGCTAGCCAGCCCTGGGCCAGGACACTCAGGCAAGGCAGGGGGAAGGCAGGATGAAGGAACGCTATCTCCCAGCTGTATGCCGAGGACGGAGAGGTCTCTCAGCATAAATTTCACTGATATCACCTCCATCAGAGGGCCATAAAGCTGATTTATTATAAATACAGCTCTCGTGTGTTTACTGTGCGCATTCTTGGGCCTGCAACATCTTTCAAAGTGAGCACTTGCAGGTGCTCTTGCTCAGTCTCTGTGGGGCAGCACTGGAGTAGAACGAAAGGAGGGAGAGAAAGACCGAGAGAGCAAGAGAGAGCAAGAAAGAGGGAGACGAGAGAGAAGAGGGGAGCGAGTGAGAAAGACAAAGAGGATACAGAGAGAGAGAAAGAGAATGAGTGAGAGAGTGGTAAAGAAAAAAAGGAGGGGCTTTAGAGAACGATAGCACGAAAGAGAGAGGGGTGAGAGAGACAGAGAAAGAGATGGGAAAGGAAGAGAGTAAGAGGGAGAGAGAGAGAGAGAGAGGAGAGAGGGGGAGAGAGGAAAAGAGAGAGAGAGGAGATAACAAATGAAAACATGGCAGCCATTACTGTGGTGATTTAGCTGAGACGGAGGTGATAAGGATAATGCGCTAAAGTGTTGAGTTACTCTCCGTCGCCCCGCTCCCAGCTTCCAGAGAATAAATCTGGAAATAGGCTGAAGGGTATTCTAACTAATCGCTCGGCTGCTGACGACACATTAACGTTCCAGCGTTAGCTACTAGCCACATGTGTGCAGATGGGGGTGCCACGGTAGCATGGTGCTAGCCACAGCATACACAGAGCTCATAGCTATCATCTGCCCAGGCTGCAGGAGCTACGGGCAGATTTTCCAGTTATTGTTTAAACGCCTTGTTTACGGACCATGTTACACTTCATTTGGGCTGTCACTAATGTGTGTATGTGTGTGATACAGTAGCCTACGTGCGTATGCAAAGACTGCAATTCTCCCCCATTTTCAGCCCTATTGCAGAACATTACATATTCCCAAGAATTCCTCCTTTTGTATAAACTGGTCACTTTATTACTTGACCCCCCCCCCCCACCCCCCCCCCCCACCCTCCGGCACTCACAAAAAAAACCAGAAAGAGATTAAATCTACCACAGCAAACAGACTAAATTGCGAGTCCAGATGACTGCTCGCCCCAGCACGAGGGAAGATCCTCGTCTGCACACGCTCTCGCCGCACTCTCTCTCTCTTTATCTAACCTCGTCGTCCCATAGTGACGCTGCAGAAACCCAGAGAGGAAGGAAGACATCTTGGCTGTGCTTTCTCAAACCTGAACGAGCTCAACAGTCAGAGGAGAGAGGACAGAGAGAAAGAAAGGGAGAGAGCGAGAAAGAGAGAGAGAGAGAGAGGGAGGGAGAGAGAGAGAGAGAGCAGGGGGGAGAAATGCGAGACATTCCAGAAATGCGAGGGAGCTGCTGGCTTTGTGGTTCCAGCGGGAGACTGACCAAAGCGAACACCAGGAACTCTGGAAAGATCGCCAGGCTGCATCTTTGTGTCGTTCCCTTCTACCCTCCGTACCTCAACACTTCTCCTCCTCACACACACACACACACACACACACACATCCCAGTGCTTACACACACACACACATTCTTGTGTACGCTAACCACCGTGCTCTTGTATGCGCACAGATGTATACACACGTATGCACATGGAATCCCGCTCAGAAACACACACCACGTGCGGACACACGCTGACAAAGACGGGAGAGAGAGAGCAAAGACGGGAAGAGAGAGAGAGAAAGAGAGAGAGAGAGAGAGAGAGAGAGGGAGAGGGGGGGTGAGGGAAATAATGTGGTGCAGAGAGAAATGAGATTTGAGGAATGAGATGCCGGACACAAGGCTCGCACACACAAAGGAGCAGGACAAGTTGTTGATTACCTTGAGGGTCAGCAGTCACTGGAGAGAAAAGGGAGAACAGCAGGACACAGCGAGTTTTTGGCAAGTGAAGAGAGTGGGGAAGATTATGAGGAAATCATTCACTTGACGGCGGCCTTTTACCAAACTTGTCAGCAACAAATGTGTTGCTATGTGGACTTCTTCAGGGCTAATCAGTTCCTCTCCTGCTTTCTTTCCCCTTGTGTCTCTCTCTCTCTCTCCTTCTTCACTTGAGGTTCTCTGCAGTAAACAGAAGACAACAGATTCCGTAAACACTAACTTTGTAATGCCATTGCACCTGCTCTGTCACTGACAGGTTTAGCTTCTGAGTTTATTTACACACACCCATATACAACCACACAAAGACGCACACACACCCAACCACACAGAGACACGTGCATGCTTACTATACACCCACCCACACAAACACACACACGCACACACACTGCAGCATGTAAACAGATATACCCACGAACGTCCAACCACCAGTCCACTGCCTGGCCTATTTGCTTCCCAACATTTTTTCTTGGGGTGGAAATAATTGAACCCTGATGAAACATGCATTTATCTGGCTTTTTCCTCTCCCCGACCACAACCCCGAAAATCAAATAAACGAGGGCGTTCTATTCTTTTTTTTCCTCTTCATAAAACCCCATCAAGAGGAATGCTGGTAATCCATGTCTACTTCTCCATCATCCCCCTCTTCCTCTCATTACCTACCATATTGCTCCTATTAGGACTCAAGCTCTTTTATTCTTATCAAGATAAATGTGCTGAGATATCATTTCATGTTCCCCCTGTTTTTCCTTATTGCATGCCCAAACACAGGTTCACTGCACTGAACCAATTTGCTGGGTGGCTGTGGTGTGGAAGACTCTATCTCTCCCTCTCTCTCTCTCTCTCTACCTCTCTCTCCCTCTCTCCCTCTCTCTCTCTCTCTCTCTCTCTCTCTCTCTTCTCTCGCAGCATATTGCTTTCCCCCTCCGCAAGCTTTTCCGTTGACATTCGGAGCTCCTAGACATTTGTTTTTGGTCTCTGAACATAAGGAGTTGTTTACTTTGCTCTGGTTAAGGCTGAAACACAAGCCAGGGACTCCAGTGAGTTCCACAGAGGAGAAGGCATACCAACAATGTACCTATGGATGACAAAGATCTAGAGAACCGACAGACGGAGACAGAGAGTGGGAGGGAGATCAATCTTGTTTTTTTTTATAAAGGCAAGTGTGGATTCATATGAAAGGTTTGATACTAGGTTGTCGTAAACGATTCAATCTCAAACATGAGTAAACTTCAGTGGAACCTGCCGTGCGTACATTGTCTGTCTTCCTGTCGTATGAGTGTAGCATCTGAGCTCTGCTCTGACAGTGGGAGGGGGGGGGGGTGCACCGGGGGAAGCTGATGTAGAAGACAGTATAGGAGGAAGACTCCTGGGCCATACTGTCCTTCGTCACATCTATCTGTCCACAAGCTCTCCCAGAGCAGGAGAGGGTGTGGAGCTGGGAGAGGAGGAGGGAGGAGGGAGAGCTAGAGGTGGGGAAGAAAGAAAGAAAAAAAAAAACAATTAGCCAGTGTGTGAACAAGGCCTTGTTTATTGACTTTCGGGGGAAACTTTATTAACCTGCCTAGTCCTGAATGGAAGACACCTGCTGCTGGCACTTAGGCTGTCATTACGTCTGTGGAGAGCCGCAGGGGAGGGCCTGGCCCGGCCCTGCATGGCCTGTTGATCTTTTGTCCCACGCCCCCAGCCTGCCAGCCCGCCAGCCCGCCAGCCAGCCAGCCAGCCCGCCAGCGGTTGAGCGGTATAACGTTTACAATGAGATTGGCCTTTGTTGAGGTATCGCCTCAGACCTTGACAGGCCTTTCTCCCCTCACTTCTCAGCAATCAAATCGCGGTAGACGACCCCTCCGACGCCACTTTTTGTCCCCTTTGTTTGTCCGTAAAAACGGGGTCGAGGGCCCGCCCGTGTTTGACTTTTTGTGAAGGTTGCCATTGGTGAGGTGGGCGATTGGGAAAGAATCATATTTGCAACAATGCTGATAAAAACCAATCATGTGGAGGTGGGGAAGGGGAGCAGCTTGGAGACGTCGAGTCATTGTGAGTCATAGGTGGCCTCGACGGGGACGCCAGGGAGGGGATCACCGGCTGGATTTCACACACACCACCGTGACGGAGTCACCTAAACCTCATTTCCTTTCACTTCGACTTTCTCGGTGGAGGAAAACGCCGCAAACGCTGCTGCTTAGCGACCATTGCCCCTCCTGCCCCCCCCCCCCCCCACGAACACAACCCTCACACAGCCACAGACACACATACTCACCATGGTAAGGCTTGACTAGGCTATGAGCCTACCGTTTACAGGACGTGTGGGGGGGGAGGGGGGGAATGTTAGCCATCCATCCTGATGCACGGTGGGAAGCGAGAGTCCTCCTAGTGAGTGACACTTCCTCTTAAGTGCGTGGTGTCAATGGTGGACTTTCATCAGGACAGATAAAAGTCTGGCAGCCTGGCTTTCATCCTCCCTCCTGGGCTCAGAGAGAGAGCAGATCCAGCTCATTACAAGGACAGCAGCCAAGCAGGCCGCAATGTGAAGGCTTCGGCATGTCTGCAAGTAAGGGACTATCTCCAAACTGTGCGTGTGTGCGTGTGTGTGTGCGTGCGTGTGTGTGTGCATGCGTGTGTGTGTGCGTGCGTGTGTGTATGTGTGCATGTGTGCGCCTGGATGTCTGTGTGTGCATGTGTGTGTGTGCGTGTGTGCGTGTGCATGTCTGTGTGTGTGTGTGTGTGCATGTGTGTGTGGGGAGGGCTTGAGCGAGCAAGAGCCTCCATATCCATTCCACCCTTGCACTAAAGTTTTTTTTTTTTATACGAGAACGTATTTATTTGTTTGCTCTTGTTCAGGAAATTAGGGTAACTGGATACCGAATGCAGTTTACAACCAAACATTCACAAATATACAAGCTGTGGACATCCAACTCTTAACCTGGCTCAGAACCGCTTCCACTCAATGACCTCTTCCAGTCAACCCTCTGCTGACGGTTACAACTCAATGAAACAACGTTGCAAATCCCAGTATCAGCTTGTCCTTGCGTGTTCCATGAATTTAGCTTCTTTGCTATTCACTTGTTTAAACATTGTACTGACCTGAATCAACTAGGGATACAGCCTTTCCTGCTCTTAATTCTTTGTTTGCTACATTTTCTCCCATGTCTGTTTGGCCAGTGGTCCTCTCAGGCGAGCTGCGGTGGAGTGTTGAACTGATTAGCTGCAGCCAAATCCCGAGGATTACCTGTCAACTCGGAGGTCAGCCCTGCTGCTCGCGGAAAAATGCCACAGCATAAACATGTCAAAGTGGGACATGAGCACGTTTTTGGACCGCAACACGTAACAAAGGTCCTAAAACCGTAGAACAGCGATATAGGTTCTGTCGTGTTGTACGATTCTGCGCGTTGGTCGAATGAACCCGATATTGTGGGATGGCCAGACACCCACAGAGCCTTTCTGTGCAGTTCTATATGGGCAGTGTTAATTACCTATGGAATGATGACCTTTCCCCTGGTCTTCAGAGACCTTTATACCTTGCTGAAATAGGGAGATTAATAGGCATCGCTAGGCAACGTGAGAGAGTGGTCTGCAAATTCTACTCTGATCCTGAGTCATTTAAAACAACATTGAGCATGAAAAGGCAAAACCAGATGGTTGGGATGTTGTTACAGTACTTTTAGATCGCAAATGAAATAGCCTACTAATATTATTTAAGAAGTAAGGCTGTTTCGCCTACGTTCAAAGGCTTTGTTACATCAAATCACCTTTAATTGTATCATAAATCTTTTCATAACTGTAACGTTTCAGTGGGAACATTTTTGGTCTGAACATAGTTCTCTGTAAAGAACAAAAAGCACTGGAAACTGTTTCCTAGATTGGACAATGAACCTTGAAAACACTTGTAAATCTTCCTAATGCTATTGTTCAGTGTTCTCTGTCCCAGGCTAACAATACCTCTCTGATTCCAGACCTTTGTGAAGCTGCTGTCTGCCTGTAAATATAAATGTATGGTCGCCACCCCCCTTTCTTCAGGTCCTGTGGAGCTCAGTGGTCAGACTGGGTCTGGCCTGCTTGAGAGAGGCTCCACTCAAGGTTGGTGTGGTGAAGACATGTTACAGTAAAATACATATTTCATCAAAGCCATGGTGGATTTGTAGCTCACAGTCTCTCTTACATTCTCTCCCTCTCTCCTTCTCTCCCTCTCTCCCTCTCTCTCTCTCTCTCTCTCTCTCTCTCTCTCTGTCTGTCTGTCTGTCTGTCTGTCTGTCTGTCTGTCTGTCTGTCTGTTGTGTGTTATATAATACTTATCTTCTCTAGGTGGTGTGGTGAGGAGCCTAGTATGATTGTCTTCATTACAATTTATTCTCTGGTCTCTTTAGTGTTATTCTATACATTAATCTATATCTCTTGGCAGGTTCTATGTCATTTTAGTTGTTCAGTTGTTCAGGTCAGCAGTTCATTTGTTTGTCATGGTTCATACATGGTCTAATATGTGATCTATTGTGTTTGTGTGTGTATTCTTGTTTGTGTTATCAGTTGCAGTCGTGTTCCGTAGTTCTTTTCCAGAAGTAAACATGGATAATCAGGACTCGGACAGCTATAATTATAAGACTAGGACATGATGGGAAACAGAAGTAAGCGAGAGGGAGCAGGAAGCAGGCAGATGCACAGAGGGTGGAGGGGTTTTGCACTCATGTTCGCTTTGCTGGTGCAGAAAGACAGATTAGCTTGCTGGACATCATGGACACAACGGCAA
>BROE01000009.1:12150416-12215595 GCA_036571765.1 Plecoglossus altivelis
TCTGTCTGTCTGTCTGTCTGTCTCATATTCTGTCCTTCTGTGTTTTGTGATTAAAGACACTTCTGGGGCTGCGGGTGAGGAGTCCTTTAGAGAGGCAAGCAGGCAGGCAGGCAGGCAGGCAGGCAGGCAGGCAGAGGCAGGCAAGCAGGCAGGCAGGCAGGCAGGCAGGCAGGCAGGCAGGCAGGCAGGCAGGCAGGCAGGCAAGGTCTGTGGGACTGGGGACAGGCAGTCGGCCAGCTTCCAGAGTAAACATGTAATCAGGACTCGGACAGCTATAATTATAACTAGGACATGAGGGAACAGAAGTAAGCGAGAGGAGAGGAAGCCAGGCAGATACACAGAGGTGGAGGAGTTTGCACTCATGTTCGTTTGCTGGTGCAAAAGACAGATTAGCTTCTGGAATCATGGACACAGCAGGACATAGTGTGTGTGTGTGTGTGTGTATGGGGGGGGGGTTGGGGAAGCACGTTTCGTAGGTTTGTGGGGTGCACTCACGTTGCATACCTACAGCGAATACATACAGTCACAGAGTTAGGTGTGCTGTACTCTCCCACTCAGATAAGCAAACCTACACATAAACAAAGAGAAATACAAATAGCACACACCTTATGCCCATGCATATAAACACAGAATGGCAGAAGAGACGGCTTGCGGTTTCAAGGCTGGGGTGGACAGGAAGTTTGCAAAAGAGGGCAAGTTCAACTCTAAATCCTCCAGCTTGGTTGACAACAGCTCTCTTGGATTCTTCAGTGGAACAGCAGCTTTCTAACTAGCAGGCTGAGCGGTCAGGTAGCTCTCCCCTCAGACACCCGTGGAAGAGAAACAGATTACAGCTCAGCGGGACAAATCTGATCGGATGTCCTTATTTCTAATTGGGAAACTAATTTGTGTGCCGTGTGGCCAAGTGAGAAAGCAGGGAGCAGAAATGAACCTTGTCCATAAATACCTGTTTCACCCGAATGTGTCACCTGACCGTGTTGGAGACGGAGCAAGCTGGCAGCTTTTATGTGAAAGTTTCCCTCTAATTTTCCTGGTCTATGGTGCTCCAAGGCACACCAAGCTGGGGCTGGGAAGGGTGACATCACACCTTTTAAACAAATTCCAAAGTAAAAGAAAAAACCTTCAACAATTCTCTATAAAACAGTGGAAACACTCTAAGGTTATAGGAAGCAATGAGTTGATAATAAAACTACCAACGCCTAACCCCCTACTATTCCTGAAACCATGAGCATGGTACACGCACTCTTCAAAACATACACACGCACTTCTATGTACTTTAATTCACACGATTACTCATGTACTCTGACTCAAATGCAGCCACGCAGACACACACACACCCACCCACATTCACACACTGCCCTGTAGAGGAGAGGAGAGGAGACAAGAGGAGAGGAGAAGAGAGGAGAGGCTTCTCAGAGGCCATAGGTTCACCCATTAGAGGCCGAGGGGACAGGAGAGGGAGGGTGCAAGCTCCAGCTGGGGTCAGGACAAGGCACGTTAATCACTGCTCTCCTGTCAACAACAAAGAGAAGGCCTCACCCCAGCACTCTGCAGGCAGCCACAATAACACCACACTGGTACCAAGTGTAGCAAAGACATACATACAGACAGGCAGACAGGCAGGCAGGCAGGCAGGCAAGTTGGCTGGCTGGATGACAGGCTGGCTGGCTGGCTTGCGGGCTGGCTGGCAGGCAGGCAGGCTAGCAGGCTGGCGGGCAGGCTGGCAGGTTGGTATCTGTGTATCATTTCTGTTTACTTCAAGGCCTGTATTGTCTTTTTGAAGGGTTATTACTCCTGTATCTCATTAGAGCTACTTAACCTTTTTAAATGCGTAATTGCGTCGAATAATATTTCGGGTGGTTTACAAGTAATTAGAGAGTCATCCTGAATCACTTGGATGGCAGCCTTGCCGCGCACTATTTACGAGGAGCAAAAAAGAAGCATTTGCAGACAGACTGTTCTGAATCTCTAGAGGTCCTTAACTCTTGGTGGTCTGAACGCTCTCGCTCTCCCTCACACTCGGCCCTCTCTCTCCCCGTTCGGCCAGAGAGAACGGTGTTGTTTCAAGCTTCGGTAACAGAAACACAAGCCTCTCCCTGGAGTGGCCACCTCGGGTCACGTTACTGAGTCACGGGCATGTTTATATTGTTCCCTCCAAAAGAAAACATCATTAGGATGGGATAGTGGATTTCACTTTTCCCTTCCGTCCACAGGAGTAATGGATGCTTCCCTCAACCAGGACCACAGCCTTAGCCCTGACCTTCAACCTCATGACCCTCAGCTCTCTCTCTCACACACACACACACCCAGACACAAACATATATACACACACACACACATGCACACGTTCTATGTTGCACAAATGCACACACACATCTACGTGCATACATCAACACCACACACTCATTCTCTGTCGCACGAGCGCACGTGGAACAATCCCCAAACACACTTGCTCCACTCTTAACACCTAAAGTCTGGGCGCAGCATGTGCCTGGCAAAGACGCACATTCGATCCGTTTTTCGTTTTAATTCAAGACTCTTGTCTGATCTGACACTGATCTGTCACATTCAAGCAAAACCAGAAACAATTTGTTTTGGTCTGCGCCATCATTCCATTCCCCCAAAAGCTCTGCCTCTCTCCTCTTCTTCTCTTCAGTCCCTCTTTGAATCGCCTGCCAAGTATTAAAAGGCCTAACGCTGGACACTGTTACAGAAAGCAGCTGGCCGGGTGCTTTTCTCTCTTACAAAGACACGGTGGGCCTTCCCAGATGCGCATATCTTGTTCCTAATCACAGAGCCCAGGCCCTGTAGTAGAGACCCTGGGCTCAGACTTGGGTGTGTGTGTGTGTGTGTGTGTGTGTGTGTGTGGTGGTGGTGAGGTTCCGCCTCTCGCAGCTCCTCTGGAATGAATGAGGGAGGAAGCGGAGTGGCCGCAGTCACCCTCAGGCAGGATGTGACATCGTACAGCCCTTCGATGAATCGACTCGGCAGTTGTTTTGAATCGGGTGACCACGAGAGAAGTCAGTGAGGGGTGGACAAAGAAAGGAGGGAAAGAGTGGAATGAAAGAATAAGGGAAAGAGAGAGGTAATCTGATTATTGTTATTGCCTACAGCAGCATTTTCGGTTCTAAACAAGCCCCCTGCCCACCCGCCCACCAGCCAGGTCTCAGATGTAAACAGAGAACGCCCTCTGACCTCTGGATGGAAACACCAGCTCTGGGGTAGGCTTTCAC
Organism: Plecoglossus altivelis; assembly: GCA_036571765.1. NCBI lineage: Eukaryota > Metazoa > Chordata > Actinopteri > Osmeriformes > Plecoglossidae > Plecoglossus > Plecoglossus altivelis. The sequence goes on from BROE01000009.1 coordinate 12,153,650, forward strand.
CCTCATTCTCACACAGGCGGACATGACATTGATGAACATGATTTTAATCACCAAAGGCACTACATGAAATGAATCTTCATTATCTGCTTAAGCCCCTGGGTTTACATTACAGATCTGTATGCATTAGAGCCGCTGTTGCCAGCTAGCTAACATCTAAATGATGTTGACACAAACAAAAGCGGAGGCTGGACATTTTCATGTGTTTGATATGAAATACCAGTAAAGAGTTGTTCTCTAAAACAGGGGATGTGTTTGGTTAGCATCAAGCTAACGGGACATTAATCAGATGTGATGTGTTCTTTTAGACGGAGTACATCCATACCTCTTTTTGGTTCCTCAAGCAGATTCTCCACTGTTAAAAGAGACTCCCATCACACATGTGGCTATCCACCCCTACTCTGTTCCTCACCCATCCACGCTTCCTCTCCACCCCTACCCTGTTCCTCACCCATCCACTCTTCCTCTCCACCCCTACCCTGTTCCTCACCCATCCACGCTTCCTCTCCACCTCGTCTCTCATCCGCTCCACCTCTTCTCTCTTCCTCTCCTTTCTCTTATCTTCCTCTCCACCAGATGAGATACTGTCCAATCAGCTGTGGCCTCCTCGGGGGCCCTGGTCCTCCGGATCCCATCTGCCGGCCGCACAAGGTAAGAACACTGTCCAGCAGGTCCACCTCTGGCCCCCAGATGGAAGAGGGGGTAGGAAGGGCTGGCAGCCCCAGGGCAAAGTGCCCAGCCCGGGGAGAGAAAAGGAAGACCTTGGGCAGTGTGAGGAGCAGCCTCCGGGTCCCGCCTCTCGTAAAAGAGCCGCAGCCGGCTGGGTCGAGGGGGAGGATGAAGGCAATTAAAAATCTGCCAGTGGCCTGGCTGCCTGCTTCCTTCAATGCCTGCCTGCCTGTCTCTCGCTCTGTCTTTCTGTCTGTCTTTCTTTCTGCCTGCCTGCCTGCCTCTCGCTCTGTCTATGTGTCTTTCTGCCTGCCTGCCTGCCTCTCGCTCTGTCTATGTGTCTTTCTGCCTACCTGCCTGCCTCTCGCTCTATCTGTCTGTTTGTCTTTCTGCCTGTCTCTCGCTCTGTCTGTCTTGCTGCCTGTCTGCCTGTCTCTTGCTCTGTCTGTCTGTCTGTCTGTCTGTCTGTCTGTCTGTCTCTCACTCTGTCTTTCTGCCTTCCTGGCTGACTTCTATAATGCAACTGGAACAACTAAAAGCAAAAAGCAACCATACGAGGAAGAAGAGAAGAGAAAAGAGTGAGGGAAGACACAAACAAAGTGAGCATGTGTGTTTAACTGTGGACACGTGTGTAAACTGTGTGAATATGTATGTGTGTGTGTGCGTGTCAGAGAGGGGGCCGAGGCCTGGCCTGGCCGGACCACCGCTGAGAAGTGGGGGCAGACTATCAAGACAGACGACTTCCTACTGCAGTCTGATTATCCCCCGGGGCCCCGGGAGGGCCCTATAAAAGGGTCCCCATTAAGACAGGCCCCTTTATAGGATCCTAATGAGTCTAGGCCACTAAAAGAAGAGAGGGGAAGAGGGAGTGGGGAAAGAGGGAGAGACGGAGCCCACTCACCACCTTGTGGGTCCCTGTCCTGCTGGTTCTCGTCATGTTCTTTTTCTTTAGACTGTATGCAGGCAGTGCAGAGGGTATTATCTTTAGGTCAAGTCCCACTAGTATCTAGTACTAGAAATGTACAGTATAATCATTGTGTCATTTGCCAAGCACAGCAAAGCCCAGTTGTCAAACGTATCTAAAAGTACACATTGAAAAAAAAGCACTATGCATCAATTATCACGTACAATAAGCTTAATTCTATTGTTCTCAATGACAAAACATCACCACACCCCAACAACAGTATCTTTGCCCATCAAGCCAACCTCACCCTTGACATCTTCCCCAAGCACCCCACCTATGTGCCCCAAACAACCCCCCTCCCCCCAACCACCTAACCTCTGTGTAGCTGCAGCATGCATCCTGGTAGCCTCCCCAACAGAAAACCAATCCTGTTAGACCCTGCCTCCTCACCTTGGGAACAACAAATAGGGAATTTCGAAAGCCCAGTTTTTGACAACCCATACAACTGCCTCAAATTAGAAGCTTAATGGGTGCCGGTCAAATGTTCGGAGAACAACTTAGCTTTGAGAGAGATAGAAAAAAGGAAAGAAACAGCCGAAAATCTTAAGAGTGTTCCTCATTTACACTTAGTCCAACACCACATTTAGGGCCACATTGTAAAAGCCCTGTTAAAATAATCATGCAATACTTATAATAATGCAATGCCCATAAATAGAGCAATAAAAGTCCTGGCAGAAGTCCTGGAATCCTTTCACATGCCACTTCTAATGATTGCAGATGGACTTCTCTCTCTCACCCTCTCTCTCTCCCCCCCCTCTCTCTCTGTCTCTCTCAGATTTACTCCCCCCTCTCTCTCTCCCTCACTTTCTCCCTTTCTCCCTCCCTCCCTCCCTCCATATCTCTACCATGTCTTACTCTTTCTCCCTCCCTCCCTTTTTCTCCCTCTCCCTTTCTCTCTATATGTTGCTCTTCCTCCCTCTCTCTCTTGCCCTCGCTTTCTCCCTGTCTCTCCCCTTCTCCCCCTCTTTCTTCCTCTCTCTCCCTCTCCCTCTTTCTCTCTTGCTTTCTCTCAAATACCATCTCTCTTGTTTCTCCGTTTTCTCCTCTCTGTCCCTGAAAAGAAAGAGGTGTTGTGTTCTGTCAGGGACGGGCCGTAGGGCGGTATCAGGGCGCCGCTTTGTGCCAAAGCGGCAGCTTTCAGGCAGGGGGAGAGAGAGAGGAAGTGAGGAAGTCAGAGAGAGAGAGAGAGGAAGTGAGAGAGAGGGGAAGAGAGAGAGAGCAGTGAAATGAGTTTGAGCAGAGAGAGAGAGAGAGAGAGAGAGAGAGAGAGCGGTCAGAGGTGGACGAGGTGCCAGTACAGGATGAATTGTATCTTAATAAGATCTTTCCCCTCCTGCTGGTCTCTTTTTCAATGGGGATCCAAGTCATGTCACTGGGAACTGACAGCTCCTTAGACAAGGTGGATCAGGAGTAAAAACAGAACAAGACAAAAAGAAAAGAGGTGGTGGTGAGGGGGGGTCAAACTCCCTTTCTTTCGAACTCTCTTTTTTTCTCGAACGGATGGCAAAGCACCTCGGAGCATGAAATGTGGCTCCAATTGTTTCGCTGTGTGTACACCCATGGCGCTGGTGAAGGCCTATTGGTGGGGGAGAGAGGAGGAGGGGGGCCCCTCTCCGCCCCCCTCTCCCCACATGTACCCCTCATTACAAGCCAGGCTGTTCAAGCTCAGATCCCCTCTCGAGCCCTGAACCTAATTAAAAGCTCATTACATCACAGACAATCTCCATTAGCATGCCAAGTCGGGCTGTTAATCCATTAGCGCCATGGAGGCCCCCAGTGCAGGCCCCGCATTCCAACCCCTGTGGCCCTCGGCCGGGCCCCCCCACCAAACTCACACACAAACACACACGCAAACACACACACCGAAGAGCACACCCCTACACTCACATGGGAACACACAAGCAGAAGAGTGTTAACCAACTCCCACTTACATACACATACGCAGGTGCACGTCCATGCACAATGCCTATAGTACACATGACTCTACAATTTCACAATTCAACAATAGACACAGGCACAGGACATAAACACAGAGATGCCCCAGGACAACAATAAAACGTGTCAGAACTCCCATAATCCCACGTCTTTGTACCAAACCCCAAAACAAGTTTAAAAGCCTAACCCTAAACATCATGCTCACTGTGCTTAACCAAGTCTGGTTTCCCACAACATCGGACTGCAAATGCACTGAAAACCTTCTGAGAAGGAGATCCCATGATACAATGTGATTGTAGTTCAGACCAGTTCTGACTATTCTACCCGACCACAGTTCAAGCATGGCTCTAGGCCACGGCGTGTCGGACTCCGGTTCTCGAGGGCCGCTGTCCTGAAGGTTTTCGATGCTTCCCCTGCTCCAGCACACCAGGAGCAGGGAAAGCAAGCTCTGCGGAAGCCTGATAACGACCCATCAGTAGAATCAGGTGTGCTGGAGCAGGGAAGCATCGGAAAACCTTCGGGACAGCGGCCCTCGAGGACCTGAGTTTCACACCCCTGCTCCAGGCTAATCTGACCGCTGACCTGATTCCAACTTGCGTTGATCGTAACTCCTGTCTTGTGGAATGCTGGTCCGGGTCAGATACCACAGATTCTGTTCTGCTGATGCAGGTAGCAGCTCCTGCACTTTCTGGGGATGATCGCTACCTGTAAACCACGTCAGTACATAGCGAGATCAGAATCACCAACGTCACTGTGTGTAGCAATGGGCCATGGACACACCAACACCCAGCCACCCCTTTAGTTAAGGTCAGAATCTGGGATAAGTCTCTTTTACAATAGCTTACTGTCAAATGAGTTACTTTTCTCGGTGTTTGCCTCTGCATGGGCACAAATGTGCCCTGCCATTGGGCAGAGGTTGTCTGAGCCCTTCAGACAGAGTGAGGCTAGAGGGATGAGAGAAGAGGAAGAGAGAGAGAGAGGAAGAGGAGGGTTTGGGCGAAGGGGGAGGCACGAGGGTAAACTCAAACCATGTTTGTTCTTTTTGGTCTCACCACCACCACACCTGCAGAAGCCTGAGGTTTGGCAAACCCTGAGAAATTCTGTTCTCCCGTCAGAACATTCAAGGAAGAGGAGCGGAGAGGGGAAGAAACATGAGTTTAAGGTTGTATTTTTTGTGTGTGTGGTTTTTTTATTTTTGGCCGTAAACTGGCAACTCCTAAATACTTTGGAGTGTTTTCTCTTGGTCTGCTTTTCGTTAACTCCCAACAGAAATAATTTAAGAATAAAAAAATATGAAAGGGGGGGGGTGAGAGAAAACAACTTTGCAAGAACGTCTTTGCTCGACAGGTGGTTAGGTCAACATAGTACTCTCCGTCTCTCTATTCTTAACCCATCCCATGACACCCCTGCCCCTCGTCCATCCCATATCTCCCCCTCCTGTCTGATTCTCCCCCCTCCCCATCCCAAGACCCCCATAAGGCAGGGTCTTTGTTGTCAGTACTGGGCCCTCTGCAGTCGTGGGGTTGCGGTCCAGTCCGGGGGAGCGAAAGACAGCGTATCCATCTCCTCACTGGGGACCTGGGAGACACTGAACCCCTCTGCCTTCCCTTTGAAACCTCCCTCTCCCCTCTGGTGACTGGCAGACCATACAGCGCTCTGCGCTTTGTAAGTGACTCCATTGTCGGAGACAGATTGAGAAGGGAAGGGTGGGGGCATGGAAGGTTGCAGGACGAGGAGGGGGGGGGGGGGGCGTTGTGGAGTTAGCCTGAGGGAAAGAAAGACAAGGTGAAACAAAGCGGCGTGGATCTGAGGTCCGGGGAGGGCAGGGCTGGATCAAAGACCTGGCCGCTGACCTGCGCCCTTTGTCCGTCAGACAGCCCTAGCTTCATTTAACCTCTCTCTGGAGGCCTGCAAAGCCTGCTGGGATATCAAGCTACAGGAACACCCCATGCCCTGTGGGGACATCTCCCTGTCCTGCTCGTCAACCCCCCCCCCCCCCCCCACTTCCAATTCCCTCTTCCTTCAGCCCTGCACCCCGCCCTCCTCCTTCACCCCACCTCCACCCATCCAGATACAGACAATATCGCAGGTGAAAGTGGATGGGCGGGGCTATCTCCCTGACTGCGCCTCTCTCCCCGAGCTGTCAGGGATCCAGCACAAAGAGGCCTGAGCCCCTTAGTCTGATGCCCAGCGGCCAAGTCTTACCTTACCCACATTGGGGGGTGATGCTTCACAGGTCTCCCTGTCTGTCTTCCTTCATGCCTCCCTGCCTGATCCATGTATCTACGCTACTTGTGGGAACCTCTATTAGGTTTGATAAAAAGGAGAAGAGGGGGGAGAGGATAGGAGGAGAATGTCTTTCAGGCACACACTCACCTGAGGATGGTAAACCTCAACTATGTGACAAAACAAAGGTGATCTTAGCGGATCTTTGGCGCATTGTTAGCATTTGGAAACTTAAATCTTCCAGCTTTAACCAGAGATTGAATGGAAAGGATTTACTCTGGTTCAAGAGGCCATGTGTGACTTTTAAAGACCTGTCCATCATGTGCTGTATACGGTTTGAAGGTCTTACTACTTGTTTCAAACAGGTACTGAACAATGCCCCCTACAGAGACAGGATAGGGTGGGGAGAGGACAGGAGGAGGCTGGGTAATGGAGGCTGGGGAGAGTAATGGAAACACTGGGACAGCGGAAGAGAGTAAGGAGAGGGTGGAGGACATGAGGACAGGCTGGGGAGGGGAGATGAGGCTGGGGACCCCAGCAGAGACTGGAGAAGAATGGAGGAGGAGGCCAAGAAGAGGAGGGGGGGTTAGGGAGGCTGAGGAGCAGAGGATGGACCTGTGGGGATGGGGGGTCTAAGTATGTTGGGAACGAAAGCACCTAAATTGTCCGAGTTTCATTAGCGTGCTGAGTGAAGCCTCCACCGTGGCCTCGATTCCCAAGACTCTCAGATAACAAGAGGCTTCCCACACTGAGCCTTTCTGTTTCCTGCCTCATAAAACCAGCCAGAGAGAGAGAGAAAGAGAGAGGGGGGGAGAGAGAGAGTAAGAGAGAGGGGGGGGCAGAAGGGGTAAAAGAGAGATATAGTAAGAAGAGCAAGTCATGGCTGATAGAGAGAAGGTAGAAAGAACGGCAAAGAGAGAGAGAGAGAGGAAGAGACAGAGAAAGAAGGTGAGATAAAGGGGGATAGGGAGAGAGAGAGAGAGAGAGTAGAGGCAGAAGGGGGTAAGCTCTCAATAAGACCAAGTCATGGGTGATCAAGGGAAGGGAAAAAGAACAGCAAACGGAGAGAGAGAAGTAGAGGGAGGGAGCATAAGCGGATGGAGAGTCACTGGAACGAGTGATGGACAGCAAGAGAAAGCGGAGAGGGGACCCCTGTGGTCCGACGTTATCTAGCAAACACTCTGTCATTGTGGGCGCAGTTTGGTTTATTTTCCCCCTCAGCCCAATGAATGGCTGCCGACAAGGCATTTCTGATGGCTTTGATAAGAGATCCCACCAACCTCCTCACCCCACGATTTAGCCCCTGGACCACAACCCCCCCCCTCCCCCCACCTTTCAAGTTGTCAGGTCAGCCTTGCCTCCAAGACGAGGTAGTGAAAGACACAGAGAGGTGGTCCTCGCTAAAGTGTAGGAGAGGGCAGAAAGTAAGGGGGAGGTCACTTATGAGCCCCCCTACCCCCACCCCAAGCCCCTCTCCGCTCTCCCAGACACAGGCCAGACCAGACCAGCTTGAAGCGTACCAGATCGGCAGAGCAGACAAGACCAGACCTGACCAGGATCACACCAGCACCAGACCAGAGCAGTACCGGCACCTGACCGAGACAACTTTGCCATGTGGGAAAAGCTGTCCTTAAACATTCAACCTTTTCAGCACCTGTAGGTGTGACAGCTCCAGGCTGCAGTGTGCTGTTGGAGGCAGCAGGAAGAGGTGAGGGGGGTGGAGGAGGGGGTGCGGATGGGAGCACAGGTCGGCCTGGTCTCCATGTGACTGTGTGGATGAAACCATCTCAGCTCTGGAGAGAAGGCCTCTTTAACGCCACATAAAAAAGGAGTTAGGGCCTTGGAGGGAGGGGATGGTTGAGGGGGGAGGAGGGGGGTTATTACTTCCTCTCTGTCACACACACACACACACACATATACACACATGAGAGCCCACAAGCACATAGACACACACAGAGCGCACTATTACTCACACACATACGTGTATTGGTATGTTTGTGTGCGCACCCACATTCACATTTGCACTAATATACAAGGGTATACCAAAAACCTCAAAATAGCGATCGCAAAAGAGCAATAGTCCTGAGTGAAAAAGACGCATAGAACCGAGAGAGAGAGAGACAGAGAGATAGAGAGAGAGAGACAGAGAGAGAGAGAGAGAGGCAGAGAGAGAGAGAGAGAGAGAGAGAGAGAGAGAGCATCAGCATCAAGGGCCAGGGGTGCTACACAAACTCAGCACGGCCGCTCAAGCTGCTTCTCATTTAAACTGTCCATTAAGAGATACACACACAGACCACAGACACAGATGCACAACACACACACACACCACCAACTGGTCCTAATAGAGCCTCCCTGTTCAGTCCACTCACCACTGCTGATATGAGCTGCTGGACACTCAGACCATCAGCCCGCGTCGGAGGGATGGAGAGGCGAAGGGATGGAGTGAGCGAGGGAAGGTGGGGGGGGTGTTTGTGTCGGGGTGATAAACTGTGACCTTCTCCTGGTGCAGTGGCAGGCATAATGGCTGTCCTGAGTGGCCCAGGCTGCTGGACCAAGGTGTCTGAGGGCCGTAATGGAGGGGGGGGGGTATTTTTATCCTGGGGTCCTTCCAGCAGTGCAGCGCGGCGCAGTGCAGCACGGCGCTGTGCAGCACGGCGCTGTGCGGAACGTCCGAAGGAGAGCGGCGTGGAGCAGAGTGTGCCATGCAGAGAGAGAGAGAGACCGGGAGGGAGAGAGGGAGAGAGAGAGAGAAGGAAGGAAAGAAAGAGAGAGAGAGAGGGTTGGCACGCAGTGCTGGCAGTACTCAAGTTCCTGATAGCTTTCAGGAGCCTTTGATGTGCTCTGCCCTCCCTCCCTCTCTCTGCCCTCATCCTCCATCCCCCTGCCCCCGGCCTCCCCCTCGCAGGAAATTGCATTCTGTCCACTGCCACAGCAGATAAATGAGTCAGGAGAGAAGGGCTGCACACTGTCACCGGCCGACCTGTCCTGTCTCGCGCCGCAGTCTGCAGTGTGTTAGCCGCGTGTGTGTGTGTGCCTCTGTCCTGCTCCCATCACTGCCCCCCCCCCTTCCAAGGAGAGAGAGGGACTACACACCCGAACACACGCACACACGCACGTGTACATGCATAAGTGCGCACACACACACACACACGCATGTGCGACCTCACCAACACAGGTGACACAGGCGCACGAACAAACAGTCTTCAATACACACGTGTGTGACAAAACCAACACTCATTCCTGACCCTAAATTCAGACAAATAAATATACAGAACAGGAATAAATGTGGACACGCCAGCATGAAGACATCAGCCACAGTGGCAGAAATACTAGTCAGACACCAGCAATGCTGACATATTTAGAGACCAACCAGACACACAGACACCAGGGGAAAGAAAAATTCCTGACCGGGTCAACAGCATGGATTTCTTAACACTTACCGACAATCAAGGTGTGTTTGATTGATCCAAAGCCAACAATCTCACGTGACTGGCCTGTTGTTTTCATTACCACAGGTCAGATAAATCAAACCCTTCATATACGTGACAAGAGTACGTGACAGAGGTCTGGGGAAAAAAGCACCCAAGAGATGGAAGGGCCTACTGCTGATAAGGACTCTCTCCTCTCAGCTCCCTGTCACATCCAATGACATCAGAGAGGGACGAGATGGCCTGGGAGGAGATGGTCTGGGAATGCTGAGGAGGTGAGAGGGGGCGGCTCACGCGATGGGGACCCCAGTGCCACTTCAGGGTATGGATGAGACCCGAGCGCTGAGGTCTGAGGTCATCCTGCGTGTGTGCGCCTGGCGTCGGCGTGTGTTCCAAAGCTACGCGTGTCCGTACGCGCCGTATGGTATGTGAGGTCATGTGTGTGTGTGTGCGTGTGGATGCGGTCCTGACTGGAAGTGCGTGCGTGTGTTTGTGTGAGATCATAAGCGCACATGAGAGAGTGGTGTCAGCCAACAAGTATGTTTGATTAGCGCTCCAAGCAGCCAGGCTAGTTTGTGAGTTCCACAGAGGGTGACATCAGCTCTGCTGCTAACCAGCAGGCCAAGAGCGCTCCACCCTGCTCCAGCTCCAGGCCCCGTTAACCTCCACCCTCACGGTCACGGTCCCTGTACCACACATCATCCAGTCCTGCATGCCTCCCCTTCATGTTATCGCTGGTTGACAGTTAGCTGAACTGGTTGAGCACATCTTTTCAATCAGAACGTACTTTTTTAAGGAACAGTTAACATGCGGTCCCGACATGGCCCACAGGCTCAAACCTGAGAACACTCACATCGACGACCCTCGCTAAAACAGACTTCTTGACATCTACCGACAAGCTTTAGGAATAGCACAACATAGTTCATCCTATTTTGTAGGTCAATGGAATTTGTTGATATCCAACATACAGTTTATACCAGACAATCTAATCAGTCATTGGTTAGACTTTTTTTTGTCTCAAAATGATTTGACAGATGCAGAAATAACTTCTCACAAAAGCATGAATGTCCAGAAACAAATGGTTTCTATGTGCATGTCACATCAAGCCAATACAACTCAGTCTTTTTACAGACACCAGAGATTCCCAGTTAAGGGACTTATTTGCATCACAAGACAGGGTTTTTTTTTCTCCAATTTGGGGTTACATTTGTGGCTTAGGATAAGCAATCAGAAAATCTGCAAATGTGAAAAGCAATACAAGACTGTTGTCAGTGCCCCTGTTTGGTACACTCATACAGAAGCCTGAGTAGACTGTTCCGGATGCTTCCAGAGCAGAGGACAGGAGATTAAAGAAGAGTGGAGTTTGTTCCCTCCAATGTTCTTAGAGGCTGACAACACTCATTCAGACAATTGGAAGCCATGAGATTTATATGTAATGTGGCCCATTGACTTCAACTGCCTTTAATTGCCCTCCTGTTTGCTCTAAGTTCTTCCTAGGGAATGTGTGGTAGAATCGGTTGTTGGTTGCTGTTATTGTTGTTTGGTTGTTGTTTAGCCTGTGGTGAAGCTAATCAGGTCCATATGCGGCTGTGTGCGGGCAAAACCAGCCAAGGAGACATGTGCCAGTCTATTTACGTTCCTCTCCTTCTCTCTGTCTGTTTGTCCATCTCTCTCCCTCTCTCTCTTTCTCTATTTCTCTCTGTCTGTTTGTCCATCTCTCTCTCTTTCTTTCCCTGGCCTGTGTTGATTCAGGACAGTGTTGCTGTTGATGGTAGCAATCCTGCATGCGATGAGTGAAGAAGTGCAAGGACACCACAAGGTGGTTCACTCACCAGAACACACGCACACTCACACTCACACACACACACACACACCCCATGTGACCCCTCGCCCTCTCCTGAGCAGATGCAGAGAGCCCACCTCCAGATCGCTGGGGCACCTGATTGACAGCTTGTGAAGATACAACAACATGGGCTCCATTTAGCTCAAGTGCCACACCACCATCACCTTCTGGCCCCCCTGCCTGTCCCCTTTCCTCCTCCATTGCCCCCCCCCCTCCTCCTCCCCTCCACGTCCCACGAGGAAACACACTTGAGCCAAAGCATTTCAGAGCAGGAAGTTTCCTGGGGAGAAAAGGTTTCGTTTCGGGTCAACGTGCACCGCTGCCACAGGGGAGGGGGGGGGTGTTGGAGAAGGGGAAGGGGGGATGGAAGACGGGGGGCTGGGGGAAGGGGGAGACGGACTGGACATTTGGACATTTGCAGTTGGACAGAAGGAGAGAAAGTAAAGGGAAGGATGGAGGGGGAGTCTGGGGGGAGTCTGGCTGCAGGGGGGGGGCACGCAGCGCTGGAGGGCTGGGTGTCTGGAGGTGGAAAGGTGAGGTGAGGTGGTGTGAGGGAGGAGGCACCTGGGATTGAGGTGTCAGGGCCGTGTTTACCTGACGAAGTAAAACATTAGACACAAGCGCGAGGAGGAAAGCTTGCCGAATAACCTTCTCACCCCTTTGCCAATCACTCCCGGAGAGGTTCCTGCCCCACCTTTACTCCCTGGCCGATATGCTCGCTTGTTGGAGCAGCGAGGATAAGGGCTGGGGGTGTATGGAAGGAGGAGGAGAGGGCGGCGTGTGAGATGGCGAGGCAGTTAAGAAAGTGTGGTGGGTTCGTTGATGGAAGAAGGAGTAGAGAGGTTGGATTGAATGGAGAGGAGGAAAAGGCTGGGGTGTGATGGAGAAGGAAAGCGGGCAATTGGGATGGTTATACTGTGTTGGTTATAGGGTAAGTGAAGAGGAAGGAAAGAGGGCTGGGCGCTGAAGAAGACCGAAACCTGCTGGGATGTATGAGGTATGGGTTGCTGATGGGACGGAGAAAGTTATCATACTTTTTTGCATTCTTCTTCCTCTTATATTCATCTCAACTACCTTTATCTAACATCACCACACTGGAGGAGAGACATCGGCACCCTCCACTTAAACTCGGCTTGTTGACGTCGCCTCTGCTGACCCCCTGAGCCCTCCCCTCCCTCCCCCCCCCCATTTGCACCCACTGAGCAGCACCAGCAGACTACAAACAAAACCGTAACATCCAATCAGCGTCCAGGACCTCTCTTCTGTCTTGGCCCCTGATTCTGTAGAGAAGGGGCAGAAGGGGGGGGTGAGGGGAGTGAGGGGAGCGGGGGGCAGGAGCGGGGGCCCTCGGCCATGGTCGTTCGGCACTACGGCAACAGCAGTATCACATTCATGCCTTGTTAGATTGTCTTTGACCCCAAACACTAAGCAGAGTGAAGCCACTTGGAAGCACGGCGGAGGACGCTCTCTCCTGACTTGCTTTGGAAAACGCCGACCTCTCCTCGTCTCTCCTTTCAGCTCCTATGCTCTCTTTGTTTCCATTTGCCTTTCGCATCCCACCCCGCACGCATACCTGCCAAACTTGTTTGTATTTATGCCCTGTCGACATTCCCACCTCTCTTCACCCTCGTTCTTCTCCCATTACGCATCGGACCCAGTACCAGTCCTTCCTTCCTCAGTTCCCTCGCTCCAAAATAGATTTTTTTTTGTCATTCTCCAAGACAAATGTAACTTTTCTGGACGCTCTAAATCTGTTTAGGCACATTTAATAGTGTCAATTATTGTGGGGCCAGACTGGGGACTTGGGCCGTTCTGTAGTCAGGACCCTTAATAACATTGGCTACAATGAGAAACAGATGCTGACCAGTTTGGTGCCTTTGAAAAAAGACATTTGAGTAGCTCTGCTTCAAATTTATGAGCCCCTCTCCACATCTGGGATTCTTTATAATTAAAACGTAAACTCCAAAGTTCTACTTCCACCTGTCAAATGTTGAAAAGATGAACATAGTAATGGGCTTTTTCCCGCACTGGTGGAGAAGGGGAGAGACAGGTTTGGACTTTTTTCTCTCTTCTCTTACCAGCAGGAGGGGCAGGGGGGGGGATGGTGGTGGGGTTGTGTGGGGCGGAGGGCACAGCAGAGGAAAGTTCTGGCGTGTTCCGTGGGTCCACAGGATAGTTCTGGCGGGTTCTTTGCGTCCGTAAAAGAGTTCTGGCGTGTTCTTTGGGTCGTCTCTGAAACTGCGGTTGAGCAGTGGCATGTTCGGAACCTCGGTCTGCCTGAAGCCCCTGGCATCTGTCGTGTGAGCCGTGCAACAGGTTAACCAACCAGCAGCGTGGAAACAGCTCGGGGGAGGGGGTCAAACCACCATCATGCCCACACGAGCCAGTGATGCCCTCACATGCACCAGTGATGCCCACACACGAGCCAGTGATGCCCACACATGAGCCAGTGATGCCCACACATGAGCCAGTGATGCCCACACATGAGCCAGTGATGCCCACAGATGAGCCAGTGATGCCCACACAAGCCAGTGATGCCCACACATGAGCCAGTGATGCCCACACATGAGCCAGTGATGCCCACAGATGAGCCAGTGATGCCCACACATGAGCCAGTCATGCCCACACATGAGCCAGCCATGCCCACACATGAGCCAGTCATACCCACACACACAAAAGACAGATGCCTTCTAACACATCCTTTCATGTAGCTAAGACACATTTTCTATAACTTTATCTTTTTGAAGGGAAGTGAATTACAGTAATATGTGGGCATTGTGAGCATGGACTAGACGGAAACAAAGATTTCCGATCCCAATCTGACACTCAGACAAAACCCGGATACATTGTGATTAAGCTTAGCAGCTTTTTCCTAACTCCTTTTATTAGCTCATAATGAAAGAGCAGAGATGGATTTGCCACTGCTGTTGAATAACATAATTGCCCATAATGGGGGTTTGTTCCAACAGATCAATGGGACCAACAGGAGCTGTGTGAGTGTGTGTGTTCAGGCGTGTGTGTTCAGGCGTGTGTGTCTGGGTGCGTGAGTGTGTGCGCTTAGGTGTGTGTGTCTGGGTGTGTGAGTGTGTGTGCTTCAGCGTGTGTGTCTGGGTGTGTGAGTGTGTGCGCTTAGGTGTGTGTGTCTGGGTGTGTGAGTGTGTGTGCTTCAGCGTGTGTGTGTCTGGGTGTGTGAGTGTGTGCGCTTAGTGTGGTGTCTGGGTGTTGAGTGGTGTGCTTCAGCGGTTCTTGGTAAGGGTGTGTGTGTTGTGTGTGTGTGTGTGTGTGTATGTGTGTGTGGAAAGCCTCTTGAATCTCAAGCCCCTTCGTTAAATCGAATTAAGATCCAGCACCCAACAGATTCATTTTCTTTGTCTTTCTCTTAGTTTTTTTCTCTGCTCTCTCTCTCTCTCTCTCTCTCACTCTCTCTCTTTCTTTCTTTCTCTCCCTCCCTCCCTCCCTCCCTCCCTCCCTCCCTCCCCTCCTCCTCCCTCTCTTCCCCCGGTGTGAGGCCGGTGCAGCCGGGAGGGGCTGTGCGAAGTAGCTGGAGGTTGGAGAGTGCAGGAGCTCGTGCAGCTAATCCCGCTGTGAGCGCGGCCATGTGGACAGCATTCCTGCCATTTTCTCTGCTATTACCAGATCACCGTAATTAAGTCTTCAGCGTTAACGGGTCGACCAGGCCGAGAACGGGACGGGGGCGAGAGGGGTGTATGTATGTGTGAGCGTGTGTGTGTGTTTGTGTGTGTGTGAAGGCCGGTGGGGTCGTGGCTGATCAACAGAAGCTTCCTGTGGCTACTGGTGTTGGGGTGTGTGGGGGGGTGTGAGTGAGTGAGTGGATGGGGCGTGTACAGATGGGCAAAGTGTGTTGGCTTCTATGTGGACAGACACACATGCATCTTAGAAGTGATATCCAGTAGAAGCACAGGAAGGCCGACAATCAGTAGGTACATTCAAGAAACCTCCACCCCCCCCCCCCCCCACCCTCCCACTGTATCTTGTCCACACCCACCGCCCCTCCCAGGTGTCCTGGTCCCTAATGGGCTTCTGAGCAGCAGCTGCCTCAGGTGTTTGCTGTACATGCCCCCACCTCCACCTCCACCTCCCCCTCCTCCCGTCTCCACTGGTAACTCACCAGTAACACTGTCAGCTGTGAAAGGGGAGCATGTGTGTGTGTGTGGGGGGTACAATATCTGCAGGTGTCAGACAGTTAAAACCAGACCAGCGCTGGTTCCCAACAACAACATAAAATTGTACAGCCTTGGAAAAGAGAGCAGGAAGGGAGGAGGCCAGGAGAGGGGGGGGGGTCTGTGTTCAAAGGAGAGAGGTTACACTGCTGTCCCTGAGGGAGAGAACTTTGCACAGTATGGAGGGAGAGGAAAGAGAGAGAGAGAGATGGAGAGATGGAGAAGAGAGATGAAAGAGATGAGAAAGTAGAGAAGAGAAACTGAACTGTGAGGCAGAAAGAGATATGAAGAGTGGGGGGGTGTGAGGGAGAGTAAGAGAGTGGAAGAATGAGAAAGACAGAAGAGGAGAAAGAGAGAATAGAACTGAGAGGAGAAAGAAACGCAGAATGAAGGGGAGAGGGAGAGTGAACGAGGGAGAGGAGGGCCTCTTTGTGGATCATTGGCAGATAATGGGCTCATTAGGCCAAACGTAGCTTAAAAGGCTCTCGCTCTCTAAACAAACAGAACAGGCGCTGAGGAGATGGACTTAAGGGCCCGACATGGAGAGAGATATAATGAGGCCCCCCACCCCTGTTCTGCCCAGCAGAGTGAGGCCTACCAACGGGCTGCCTGCTCAAAATTCCCTAACTATCATTCCGCCCCTCATCAAGCCTCTGTTTGGAGGAGCTGCCAACAACCTAGCAGCCCAGCCTGCCCCCCCCCTCACAGCCCAAGCCTGCCCCCCTCACCCACTCAGTGCCCCCCCCCCCCCACAGCCCAGCCTGCCCCCCCCTCACAGCCCAGCCTGCCCCCCCCCTCACAGCCCAGCCTGCCCCCCCCCTCACAGCCCAGCCTGCCCCCCCCCTCACAGCCCAGCCTGCCCCCCCCCTCACAGCCCAGCCTGCCCCCCCCCTCACAGCCCAGCCTGCCCCCCCCCTCACAGCCCAGCCTGCCCCCCCCTCACAGCCCAGCCTCCCCCCCCACCATCACAGCCCAGACTGCCCCCTCCACTCTCACAGCCCAACCTCGCCCCCCCACACACACACACACTCACACACACTTGCGCTCACACACATGCACCGGTTTACACATGCCCGCACACAAAAACACACATCTGGTACGCTGTCCATCTGTCTGTCTCTCAGTCTCTTCCTCCTCGCCTGACCCCTCTCCCCTCCTTTCCCCCCCCAATCAGCCTCCCCTTGAGCAGCAGTCCAGCTCATAGAACAGCCCTGCTGTGTCACCGAGTACAGGGCGGCCATTTTGAATCATCTGGTGGACTGATTCAGACCTGCCGAAAACACCTGCAGTGATTTCTTCCTTCCCGTCACCTCGTAAAAGTGGTTAACACACGACGTCATGCTATATTAATCACTCATGATGCTTAATAACTCAACACCATCATCGTCCCTGTACCTCTCCCAGGCCCCTGCACAGCCAAGCCAATCCTCCAGGGGACACAAATAAAATATGACTAAGTAGGAGAAATGTGATGTCCAGTGTTTAAGGCTCGTGGTTAAAAGATATGTTGTTCACATCAGGCTTGCCACAAGTCTTGGGGGAACTTGAATTTCCATTAAGCAATAAGGAACTGAGTTGGGCCCGCAAAGCATCGCCGCTAAAGAGATCCATCTCTGTTCATGCTCCAGACAATAAGTGAATTCCTTGGGTGGTTTAAATTGATCTTTTATGACAGAGTGACTGAAGCGTTTCCATCTAGCGTGGCTACAGATTCAGCTAGTCTCGCGCAGGCCTTTGGCACTTCCAGAACAGTACTCTGTCAACTCCTTTGCAATCAACTCGGGGAAATGGTACCACAAAGCGCAGCCATCCAAACGCCATGAGATTTACGGTGAGAAGAGCTAAAGAGGTTCTCCTTCCAACGATTCAACAGCGTACTGCCATACCCTCTCCTCCTCCCCCTTCATCTCCCATCACAGCACGTTTGCCTTTTGTTTGTGCTTTATTAAGACCAATATATTACCCAAGCAGAGGAGCGCATTACTGGCCAGGATGGAGGAGAGGATAAAAGATGGCGGGATGGAGAGGGGTCCGGAGGGGCGGTTCCTCTTCATCTACAGCTGCTTCCTTGCTCATCACGCTGAGAGCTAACATGAAACACACTCACGCTACAGCCTCTCTCTCTCTCTTTCCATCTCTCTCTTCCTCCCTCTCTCTGTTTCACATCTGTCATCCATTACAGGCAGGGAGGACTGCGCCTCTGAGGGGACTTGCGGTCCCATCTCTCCTCTCCTCTCCGAGGGGAAAGGGGGGAAGAAAGGAGAGAGGGAGAGAGAGAAAGAGAGAGAAGGGGGGCTTGCAGATGGTTCTGACTACCAGATCTGGGTCCAGACACAGGGGTGGGAGGGACTGGTTGTGGGATGGGGGATGGGGGGGGGGGGGGGGGGGGGGGGGGCAGCCAGGGGCGACTTGATCCTGCCAGCATGCACTCCTTACTGTTTCAATCATGCAGGGCACAGACCAGCTGCCTCTCGCAACACAACAGGCTGGGCTGGAGCCAACATGGCCGAACACTTTGGTGCAGAGGGGACAGAAGGTTGCGAAAGGACTGACCTGCCACGAGTCAGAGCCCAGCCCTGTCGAGGGAGGACAGACCTGGAGATGCCGTGGTTGAAGCTCCCCAGCAGGTCTGGTCGAGGGCCCATTTCAGAGTCCCCTGGACATTTTGGAAAAACATTCCAAAGCTGACTGTGGACAGGTCCTCTCCCTGGGAAACTCTCCACTGCTCAGATAAGTCAACCCTGACAGGATGAAACAGCTTTGAAAACACAACGAGTCGCTCTGACACATGCAGGTCTCCACGCTAGGCTGCAGAGGTCCACAGGGCAGAACTTTCACCTTGTAAATGACAGGCAGATCTGAAGGAAAGAAGCTACTCGAGGAGAATCTATTACACCTCATCCCCACTCTGCTGGGAACCCCTACTTGGTATGTGTGTTGTGAAAAATGGGGGGTATTGGTATCTCGGAGGGCTTGAGGCTTGGCCTGGGGTTAATAGTGAGGCTGGCGTTAGTGGGCAAAGGAGCGAGGAGGCTGGTTGGGGGGCTTGGGGCTTAGCGTGCTTTTGGGTTGTGAGAGTGGTGGTGCTGGGCTGGGGTCGGCGGCTTAGGGCTGAGGTGATATTCTGGGCTGGGCTGAGGTGACTGGGTCTGAGGCTGGTGCATGTTGGGGCTGGGGCCTGGGGGCTGAGCTGGGGGCTGAGCTGGGGGCTAGAGGCTTAGGTCCTTGGGGGCTGTGGTGGTCTGTAGACTGGGGCTGGGCTGGAGCTCAGGCTGGGGACTGGGCTGAGGATGGGATCAGGCTGAACAGGGTCCTGGGATATCGAAAGTCAAGAAGTGTTCCCTTTGTCCTATATAATAGGTCTCTAAGCATGAGTATATACTCTCCTGAAGTTATGCATCCACTCCCGTTTTACCAAGAGGGTTGGAGTGAGCATATTTTAGTTGTGGAACGAGTAGCCCGGTTGGCTGGTCGGGTGGGGGTATGCGCAGTGGTGACCTGAATGGAGCGGCCTCTGATCTGTACAGGCTGGCTTAGGAGGCGTACATGAAGAGATTGAGTTGCTGTGAGGTTTGGGTCCGAAACAGGAACAGCCGAGCTAGGGTGTGTGTTTGGTGGTGGATGGGAGCTCTTTGTTAGGCTTGCACATTCCCTCCGTCACCAACACACACACTCAGCGCACCTACAGTTATGCACCATACGCAAGACACACCTTCACCACCAACACATGACAGTGCACACGACGCGAAAAAAGAGAAAGGATGGTGTGAAAAGACAGGGAAACGACCCACCCCCACTTCATTTAATCATGCTGGCACTTTCCTCTCCAGCACTGTCTGTTTCAGCGGCACGTTTACTTATACATGAGGTGAAAGTGACTAATGCCAAAACCGACGGCCCCCAAACCCAAAATGTTCAACGTCACCCGCAGGTAATCATTTACACAGTTTGTAATTTTCTGTTCCGTCCAATTTTCTTCTGACCTTTTCCGTGAACCTCACCTCATTCTTGTCTCTTAAAATGGAATTTGCGTTTGCGTTCAGGACACGTACTCGCTCTTGGGCTGCCTGACGTTTTAAGGGGTGGCCCGGTGTATTTTGACATGCTGTATAACGCACATCCAAACTTACATGCAGCGTTAGGGGAGCGACCCTGCTCCCTCCTGGGGTTTCACGCTCCGCTGATGGCCTCCTGGTGATGCTTATCCTCTCTCGCTCTGGGTTCTTTTAATTCTCCAGCGAAGGAGCCCGGCAGAGACTCAAACCAGGTGGCGGGGCAGGGTTACTTGTGCTTACACAAAGGTGTGGTGGGTGCCTTTGTGCTGGCGGAGGGGGAGGGAGGGAGGGAGGGAAGGAGGGGAGGGAGGGGGGGGTATTTGTAAATACTCCAGCGTTCTACGACAGGAACGTGACCTTACTGTTTGTTTACTGCCTCTGTTCACCGCCTTGGTCGGCCAGTCTATTTTTGTTTTGCGTTCGCCACGTGCATTTCAATGACTCACTGCAACAGATTCATTGTCCCCTGCACCTCATTTAAGCGTCTACAAACTCATAAACGCCTACAAAACCCCCGGATGGCCAAACACACACTAGCAGCAGCAGCCAGGCCAAGCCCAGCCGAGGCTCCGGCATGGAGACATATAAGACCTGTGAATTGTCGAGGGAGGGAGGGGGGCTGCATCACAATAGAGCTGGCAGCCCTGGAGGAGGTCGTTAGAGCCAGGACCAGCCAGCGGCTGCTGCTGCCTGCTACAGTCTACAGCCTCAATCACCGACCTGGCACCTGGGGCCCAGACGACCAGGGGGGAGGCCAAGGGGGAGTGGAGCCGGTGGCCTAAGTTGGCCTGGTGCTGTTACAGTGAACGCAGGAGCAGGTCCAGACCAAATAGAGGGCTTTTTCAGGAGAGCTGCTCTAGGTCCCACCCTTCATCTCTATCACATATCCCCAGCCTGTACCTTGTTCATCTCCCTTCCTCTGCCCAACACACCCAAACACACCATGAACACAACTACACTCATCAACTCTCACCCCCCCCCCCCCCACCCACCTCATAGCTCTCAGTGTCTTCATCTTTCTCCTCACTGTCCCCATTGGTCTCACTGCATTGGCTCTGATTGTGGTGGAGGGTGAGATGGGGGGAGGGTTAGATGGGGGAGTAGGTTGCTGGAGGAGAAAGACATGTTACATCATCTATTTACTTATCCAGGCAGGCTGGCTGGAGCTATGCTCTGTGAGTTTGGGGGTGAAAGGTGAAGGACGCCAGTGTAAATGAGTCATGACCAAACGAAGGGGTTTGGAATGTGGGTGCACAAAAAGCCTGGATACACACACACACACACACAGACACACACCTCCCTTCATCAGTGGCACCTCTCAAAAGTCGGGGCTTCAGCCCACAGAGTTTGCACACTCAGCAATGGTGAGATTATTTACTTGTGATAAAAACCAATTAGGAGTCCTGGTATTTCCTAACCTCCATTCAATACAGACTTTCCTTTTGCTACTCAGCAAAACCATTAGCGAGAAGTTTTTAAACTCTTTAAATTACTTCCTTTCCGATAATGATGCAGCACACACCCTCTGCACAGTCTTCTCTGAATGGCCTGCTCATGGTCAACGTCAGCCCAGTAACGATCACTGACATATGAGGGTAAGCCAATGCATACGACCACCCCCACTTCCAAAGTGTTGTTGGTACAGCCCAGCATGGCCAAATCCCCATGCTTGAGCAAGACGGCAGATTGTTCCATTCACCACTGAGCATAGAGGGGTACTCTACTGTCCTGTTGAGAAGCCTGGATGCCAAAGGGAGAAAAAACGGAGGGAAAGGGAGAGATAAAGATAGAGAGTGAGTAACGCAGCAATAGATAGAGGGATTTCCACCAGTCATCCATCTTCCTGTCCTAGTGGCCCCTGCCTGTGTGTTGTGAGTGACAGTGGGCCACGCGGAGACATCAAGCGCATTCCAAGAGCCGGCCCAATTACGGGCAGATGAGGGCCAGTCCTCTTTGTTTAAGAACAAAGCCAAGAGTGTCACAACTGTTCTTTAAAGAGAGCTCCTCCAGCCGCTGTGTGGGGTGGAGGGGGCTGGAGGGGGCTGGAGGGGGCTGGAGGGGGCTGAAGGGGGCTGGAGGGGGCTTGGGTTAGAATTGACCAGCTGGTTATAAATATCTATTAGTTGAGTTACTGGAAAGAAAATGTGCAGTTTGTTCGTCATCCACTCATCCAGGTGGTGAGCCTGGTGGTTGCAAAATTCAGAGAGGAGGAGAGAGAAGTGGAAGAGAGAGAGGGAGGGAGGGAGAGAGAGGGAGGGAGGGACAAAGAGAGAGGGAGGGAGAAAGAGAGGGAAAGAGAGAGAGAGAGAGAGAGTGAAAGAGCAATGAACATGAACTGAAACCTGTTTCAGTTTGTCTCTTCCAGGAATGAGGAATTTGACTAATTCTTATATAAAAGCCACATGTCCTCCCTAAATGGAAGTCTCTCTGTGAGACAGAAAGATCTAGAACAGATCTCTGCAGCAATTTTGTCATCAGTGTAAGACTCGGTTTATGGTTACATCAACGTGGATTATCTGTGCACACAGATCTACAGTTGTAATTCTCCAGAGAGGATATGAGAACCGTTCATGAGTTGGCTTGGCCGTTGTTGAAGCTCACCATCGCTTTCATGAGAGCAGATTGTAGCGTAGCAAACTTCCACATGCTGTCGGTACGGAGAAACATCCTGCGAGTCTCGCATCCTGACGGCTTCATCTCAGGTCGCCCTCCACCCCCCCACCCCCACCCCCGGCCGCCCCCCCCTTGAGAAAAACCCACCATCCTAAATAAGTAGGTCAATCGAAAACGATTGCCCGTAAGGTGACGGCTGCAGGTAGGAGAGTGTGCATGTGTGCGTCCCTGAGGAGGATGCCTCGGGTCATCCTTCTTCAGCCTTCGTTGTGCAACTGTTCGGCTGGTGGCCGGGCCAAACACTGGTGTGTTTGAGTACAGAGGGGCGGGATGTGTTTAGAGTTTGATTCCCACTGCAGTAAATGAAAACACAGAGGGTAATGTGTGTTTATTCCAAATACAGCTGCCTCTCAGCCGCCTCCCTCTCTCTCCTAACCTCTCTGGAAGAGCAAAGCACACCACCATCACCTGAACCTTAAGTACACACACTGCAGAACTGCAGAAAATACACATTATGCACACACCCTAGTAATGCGCGCACACGCACACACACACACACACAACCACTTGCAACAACTTGCGCACACACAGATGCATCAACACTGAGGTCTGGATGATCAAATAAAAAAATACATAAAAATTGGAACGTTCATAGTAGCCAAGGCTACTACTTATGGGTGGGATAAACTGAGAGTTGAGTAAACAAATTGTATTCGTATGCGCTCACTTTGTCTTGCAGTCAGTGACCTGAATGTCTTCTGCAGTTTATTGGTTCCAAGAGTAGATTGCGTTACAAACCTTGTGTTTACGTATTTGTCGTCAGAAATTAGTTGCTCTCGCGCACTCGCTTTCTGACAAATGCTACCCTCTAGTGGTCACTGAGTGGGACCCTTTTTAGCCAGAAATCGTAACATAAAATCGTCTCCACCGTCATATTGTTTTTCCTCTGGTTGAAAGTAAGAATTTGCCTCCATCTAGTGGACATTGTTTGATACTACTATGTAAGCGCTACTAGCAAAAATCTCTGACTCACATTATGGGACTTAATTTAGAAATAATCAGTTATATCTTTAAAAAGTGATGTACGTTTCTCGACAAAGTTAAGTTTTGTACTTCACCACTAGTGACATCACTGTATCGCTATAATATCCGCGCACTTCTACGTGAGCGTCCACATTACAAATCTTGTGATCTTGCCTCTAGCAGTCTCTGGAGTTGCCAGGCGGAGAGTTCATGGTACTCAAAACGGGAGATTAAGTCACTCGATAGCCACCAATAGCAACCACGACTTTACTTTATGTATTCAAGTGCAGTGAAGATTAATGTTCTGCAGGTGAAAAATGGGTTTGGCAAGAGGAGAATGATATTTAAAAAAGTATATGACACCTCGGTAGAGGAATACTGGCCAAACCAGGCAACCATTCAGCTGTCACGGAAAGAGGTAGGGTAGTTCGCCAGCCACGCACTTGATTCATCATGCAAGCCGGTGGGTCACAGGAAGACGAAACTATTTGAAATGACATCCAATGTGACAGTAAGGAGGTAATAGTGTTCATGGTGAAATTAACACCACCATCGGAGAGGGTCTATAATTGATCTCAGCAAGAATGTGTCTTTGTACTACAGTCGAATCAAGTGGACAGTAGGAGGAACTGTACGAAGCTTGTACGAAGCTTGTCCTTGCTGCTTCGGCTCTACTACAGTACTTAGCTAGCTGTAAGCTAGCGCTAACTAGCTTGCTAGTCGACTGTGTCTTGCAGCTTATTGTGTCAATGTAGCTAGCTAGCTAGCTTGCTCTTGCTTGCTAAACTATTAGCCACTACTCATAAGACCTATGACAACTTGTTTTGCTGCGTACTGCGTAGCGTTGTATTGGTTTGAAACACCGACTGGTGGACTGCGAGTTAGTTGGTTGCTTAATAGTTATGAGCAGTTATAGAAACAAGGCATCTTTTCTAAGCTCTACTCAGAGCCCGAATAGTAATAACAAAGGCTCGTCAGCTGTCAGCAATAACAACCAGGAGTGGGACTTGGGAAATGATGTGTTTGTGTGCTGTTACGAGCAACCCATGGGCGAAACAATGCAGGCCGGGATGCACTCTGTTCAGGCGGGCCTGGACAGACACCTGCCGCTACTCCGCGGCTCTCAGGACGGTATGATGCTGGGCTTGGAGAATGCCTTCCCCGGGTGTCACAACCAGAATTCTTCCGCAGCCTACCTCGACACGGGTTTGAACTTCACCGTAAATGACAGGGATATTGGCGTCCCTCTGTATGAGAGTAGAAAGCGGACTCGCTCCAACAGTTCCAGACACCGGTATGAGGTTGTGACAGAACTCGGTCCGGAGGAGGTGCGGTGGTTTTACAAAGAGGACAAAAAGACTTGGAAGGCGTTCGTTGGACACGACTCGTTGAAAATCGAGGTCGCGTACCGTAAATTTTGCGAGCTAAACCCTGGAATTAAACGCCAGGGCACTGCAGGCACGGAAGTGAGGGGTGATGAAGCGCCTACAAGCGGGGTAGAGGTGACGAACGGAGGTTTCAACGGAGTTGAGAGAGCTGGACCGGTTCCTGTGGAGACGAGAACCAGCAGTGTGCATGGAGACACCGGCTCCATGGAAAGATCCACCTCTACAGACGAAAGAGACCTTGACAACATCATCATCAGCGTGGAGGCTGTCTGTGTCAGGGGTGGCCTGTATGAGGTGGATGTCAAAGAGAGAGAATGTTTTCCTGTTTACTGGAATCGTGAGTATAAAAACACATTCCCTCCCTCGGCAGGCAATCTGTCATTATAAGTGTAAATGTATTTCATGTGTAACTCGAAACTCCCACCATTGTCACTGAGTCTGTCAAGTTACAAGAGCAATTCACATGTTCCTGCCAAACCAACGGGGCACCCAGGCAATGCCAGATGTTGAGTGGTTTCCATAATCCAGTCCTAATTCCTGCAGCCCAGCCGGGATGACCACCCAACATGGACTAGTTACTCCGCAGATTACCAACTCTTTCACACAGGCAAACAACCAAGGCTTACATGGTTAGGAGGGACTGTCAGGGGGAAATACTGAGTAGGCCTTCAAATGGGTCATTAGAGATGCTTTCACCAATGCTGTAGCTCATAGCGACCCCGGTTGCTAGGCTGTTTAACAGGCTAGTGAGTGTCCCTCCGTCCTTGCCCTTCCACCTCTCAAATAGACCCATTTACAACAGCCAGCCCCAGCTAGCCTTTCCAGCCTGGTGGCACCTCTCTTAAGCTCTGCTGGGCCGTACTAAGTAGGCCTATTTCATGGAGGTTTCCAAGAAATCCACCAGAGATGAAACAAAAGTCTGCCTGCCTGTTTCTTAAGAGTCCCTGATAACTAAAGCCAAGTATTTCCCCTTAGTGTGGAGGCACAGGCACACTTCATCTGAGGCAGCTTTGTCAAGTCTGGTTTTCACTGTACCCATCAGTTTTGGACTGTGAGAACACTACTAGCTGCCTGTCAGTCTGTGGTCGAACATTGTCTCCTATCAAACAGGGCTATTTTCCCTGACCTCCTGAGTATTTGCATAACTTTGGAAAAAGAAATCATCGTATTTGAGGGGGGAATGTAAAGGGCTAGTCACTCTTCCAAAGCATTCTTGACACCGATTCGAATTCAGGGCTGTGGATGCCCTGTGCTTGTCACTGGAGAATTATGTCATCTTATCGCCTCGGTGTGATTAAACTTGGCCTCTCTCCGCTCAAGTCTCAGAGAGATCTCTCTGGTGGATCAGCCTTCCTGGCGGATCCACAAAGGAACCGTGGCGAGGCCCACTTCACCATGTTGACCACGGAGGTTCTAGAACCCCCCCCCCCCGGCCTGCTGGTTGTTAGCATCTACCCCTTCTCTTTCCTTCTCCTCGTCTTTGCTCATCGCTCTCTTTCCTTCCAAATGCTTCTCTCACTCGTCTCGCCGTCCCTCCACAGAGCAGGACTGCATCCCCGTCATGCGGGCCATGTGGTTCATCGACGGCACCTGGCTCCCATTGGAGGAGGACGAGAGTGACCTCATCGAGCAGGAGCACCTAACCTCTTTCCGCGGCCAGCACATGCAGGACAGCTTTGAGTCGGATGTGGTAGCCAAGACCGTGGACAGCAAAGATGGTGAGTCCCAGGGAGGCGTGGCCATCCCAGTCCTGTTCACCCCAGTAGCAGCACCTTAAGGCTGCCAGGTCCTTCTCTTCAACACCTTGGTCCGGGTAGGAGCTACATGGTTATACGGCAGCATAGACTTCAATGTAGCCCGACTCTCCAGCGTGATCTGCAGACTTAGATCCCAGCCTGGCATTAAGCGCTCAGTTGATTTTGATTCAGTTGTTCAAGTCCTGGACTGGAACCCAAGCCTGCCCGCTGCCGTAATTCACTAGAACCAATGTTGAATAGAGGATATCTCTCTTTCTCTCTTTCTGTCTCTCTCTTTCTCTCTCTTTGTCCCTCTCTCTTTCTCTCTCTCTCTTTCTCTCTCTTTGTCCCTCTCTCTTTCTCTCTCTTTCTCTCTCTTTGTCCCTCTCTCTCTCTCTCTTTCTCTCTCTCTGTCTGTGTAAGAAAGCTTCAGCTGCTACTATAGCCGTTAAGCTCATCAGTATTCCAGCCAGACTCTCCTCCTAGAAGACATCTATAATGCAGTGGAATAGCTGCAGCTTCGGTGTGGGTCTACATTGTCTGAAGACCGGCTCTTGTCCGAGTAAGTTAGGGACCCGGTGCCTGTCTTTAGGACCTGTTACTTCAGCGCTGTGAGAGATACGCTGAGTCATCCTCTCATATTGTGTAGCGAAGCATTCCCTCCCGATCAGTGTGAACGCAGGTGGTGTAATGCCTCTCTTGGTTGCGGTTTTGCGCTAGTCCAGTGAGGATCGTTTTGCGTCCGGTTTGGACTGCGTGAGTCAGGCATGGTGTGAGTTAGCCTCTGTAATAACCTGCCTGTGGTTCTGAGAAAGGGGAGCGAAGGGAGGGAAAGGTGTCTCAAGGCAGATAGGATATTTCTAGAGAGTGAGAAAACTCTTCCACTGGGAAATGTGTTCAGCAAAGATATGAGCTGGGTTCAATCACAAGGTGTCACGTAGGGAGAGACAGGGTGCTGTTGCTGTGTGAGAGGGGGAGAAGCGGGGGAGAGTGATAGAAGATAGAAGGGTTCTCACTACTATGCCTGGAGGGTATATTTTGGCAAGATAAAAGTGAGTGGCAATATTGGGCAATGATCTGGCAAGAAAAAATACAAGTCTTAGCTAAGACCTCGTAGCTAAGACCTCGTAGCTAAGACCTCGTAGCTAAGACCTCGTAGCTAAGACCTCGTAGCTAAGAGCTTGCCACTTCTTTCTTGGCCAGAGCACACACCTGCACACTGGCTCAGATATCACACATGTAAACCAGAGTGATAAAAGCAACTTCATGTTTTAGCACAGTGATTGATTGGCTCATATTTGAATTGTGATGAATCTCTGTGTTGGTGCGTTTGACTCTTTGACTGCGTTTGAT
This sequence comes from Plecoglossus altivelis, assembly GCA_036571765.1. Taxonomy (NCBI): domain Eukaryota; kingdom Metazoa; phylum Chordata; class Actinopteri; order Osmeriformes; family Plecoglossidae; genus Plecoglossus; species Plecoglossus altivelis. The sequence continues at coordinate 12,181,061 of BROE01000009.1, forward strand.
GGGATAGAACCAAGACACTTTGAATCACAACATAATATCCAGAGGAGCCCCGCTGCCAACACATGTCCCTAGAAGGGCAGTTTGTCCATCATACAGGCAGGGCAGCAAGGGGAAGAGTGGAGTAGGGCTGTGCAGGCAGGGCAGCAAGGGGAAGAGTGGAGTAGGGCTGTGCAGGCAGGGCAGCAAGGGGAAGAGTGGAGTAGGGCTGTGCAAGGCGCAGGATGGAGTAGGGCTGTGCAAGGCGGAGGGTGGAATAGGGCTGTGCAAGGCGCAGGGTGGAGTAGGGCTGTGCAAGGCGGAGGGTGGAGTAGGGCTGTGCAGGTAGGCTAGCAAGGCACAGGGTGGAGTAGGGCTGTGCAGGCAGGCTAGCAAGGCACAGGGTGGAGTAGGGCTGTGCAAGGCGCAGGGTGCAGTAGGGCTGTGCAGGCAGGCTAGCAAGGCGCAGGGTGGAGTAGGGCTGTGCAGGCAGGCTAGCAAGGCGCAGGGTGCAGTAGGGCTGTGCAGGCAGGCTAGCAAGGCGCAGGGTGGTTTGGCAGGCTGCTCAGTCTTGTCACCAAGCCTTCTGTGTTCTCAGCTGCCCTTGGCTCAGCCACAGGCCTTCACACAGAATCACATGATGATGATCAGGAACTCTGGAAGGTCACTGCTTCACCTAACTAAGCACACAGTATCGCACACACCTACGCACACGCACGCGCGCACACACACACAGACACACACACACACAGGAAGGGCACATGAGTCATAATCAAATAGCCATCGGAGTGTTTGAAATATGATACAAGGGCTTTGTGACATTCTCAACCACACGCAACACACACATCCGCACATTTAACAAGTGGATGAACTGCCACGTCACATGACCTTGTCTTGTCCACTTCGGAGAATCTATGCATCATTGCCCAGAGTTCCTCTTCGCTCGTTCACTCCAGCGCGTTGTTCTCCGCAGGAACGTGCATTCGTAACACCGCAACGCAGCACTGTGTTCCACAATGATCCTGTCCTAGTCCGTCAGATTAATAATAGCACACAGAGACAAGACACCCGACATGCCTTTTTAATTGGGAATGTATTTCTCACTCGTAGGTGAGACATTTAAGCTCAGCGCCTTTTATTTAGGATGCGTGTGTTTTCAGGCCCCTTATCTCTCTGCAGAGGACTAGTATCAGCCTCTGATCCCCTCCACCACCATTGTCCTCACTTTCTCCCCCTCCTCCCCCCCCCTCCCCCGTCCTGCTACTGAGAAGTAAATGAGGCAGAAAGCTAAGGCCAGGGGAAGCCATACAGGCAGCTATCCAAGCAAGAGATCACAATGCAGGCAGGACGACCTGTACGCTGTCACGGCAATATGTTCTCTCCCTCCCTCCGCTTCTATCCACACACACACATAGACACACACACACACACTTACACACACTCTTTCCTACAGCCTGAGGGACCACTTCTGACGGGAACACACACACGAACATGCGCACATTTGGCATTGCGTTGACATACCACAGGCCTGCGTGCCCGTGGCGGCCTTTTTGCCATGTTGTTAGCAGTGCTGCGGTTGCCAGGTTTGACAGAGACGCACAGACTGGAAGACGATGCGGCAGCTCAGCGGGAGCTCGGTGACTCCCTGCCAAGCCAGTCCATGTGGTGACTCAAGACACCTAGAACAGGAAGTCAGTGTTGCTAGCTGGGGCTCCCACTGCAGCCTCTGTTTGTTGTGTGTTCGGCTAGGGTGCTTTATGGCTGTTCCCAGCTTGTGTTTGATGGCAAACATTGAAGCAGGAGAAGGCAAGATTTAGTACACACACACACACACACAAGCTCTGTCACTTTTGAACTGTGATCCCACGTTGAATACAGCAGTAAGGAAAGGCGATGGGCATGTGCATTTGATGTGACAATGTGTCATAGAGAAGGTGGAAGATGAGCATGTGTACGTGTGAGATGAGCACAGTGTTTCAAGGTCAAAGAGCGATGAAGAGATGTCCATGTAGGATGTCCCAGTCATCCATGTTCCTATCAGGGAAGGAGGAGGGTTTGGTTTGCGTTACCACGCCAACACCCCAGTACCCCATACCTGTCTATGGAGGCCTGGATGTCTGTCCAGGTCTCCACATTAGTCTCATGGTGTTCCAACCTGGATAACACCATCAGCCAGAGCTCCCAGTAGACCTGCCCTGATCTGGTGGGTCATCTGAACCAACACCATTGTTGTTGCAGCAGCAGAGGAACCCGCTGTAGCCCCCCTGCCTCTTCCCACAAATAACCCCACTGCATGCTATCTAGGTCTAAGAGCGCACTTTCACTGCATGTTTCCATATTGACTCTGGAAGTCCTATGCCAGCACTGTATTCTGTACAGTATTGAACCCTATACTCAGGCCTTCAACCACAGATCATTAGAGCTCATGGAAGTTGATCAACTGTCAATCTGCATGCATTGTGCTAAATGGCGATGTTACACCACAGAGGAGAAACCATGGTGATTTCTTTTTGTTTATGGTTAATGGTATCCTGCCTCCTCCAGCCTTTCCAGAGGGGCAGAGGTAGCCTGCCTCCCCACCTCAGAGCCCTGCAAGTGGGCATCATGCTGCCTCTTACTGCCCCCCTGCCTCCGACCTGCCAACCCTGGTGGAGTCAGCAGATCCCTGCTGAGTGAGGCCTTCTCTCCCCCCCTCTCCCTCTCTCTCTCTTGCTCTTTCTCTCTCTCTCTCTCTCTTTTCTCTCTTTCTGTTTCCTACTTAGCTTGGTGGTGTCGTCAATACAGCCTGTCGCTTTTTACGTTTAGCTTGCACTTTCTAGCCCAGACATTAGTGGTCAAATCAGTAGTAGCCGGGTATAAACCCTCCATAGCTAGTAATCAGCGCTATTTATAACGTCTATTTATATATTAAGAAAATGGAAGCGGAGGGAAAGACTGAGTAGAGTAGGAGGGTCTTGTGATGGATTGGAACAGGAATTTATTACTGCTGGCTTCCCTTTAAAATGACTTGGTTCAACCGCAATGCATATAATAACACACTGCCCGAAGGAGCGACCGTTTTTGACCCGACAGAGAAAGCTAGGCCTACGTCAGTCTATTTAGTTCTCTGAGGTGCTGTACTGTACTGTTACTACATACTACTGCATACATGAATGTCATTAATAATCTCATTTTGTACCCATTGTGTCTTGATTCCAGTTGTTTTGTGTGTGTTGGACGTGATGTATATCTTTAACTGCTCAGAATGTACCTCTGTCTCATCATTACCAGTCTGTCCTTTTGATAGGCTGGGCACAAACCAAATGTGTTAACTGTGTTACAATTGGTTGCTGTTCTGTTAAACAAACGCGAAACTGATAACAGCCAATTATAACTTTCATTCCCTAAACTATAGACCCTATTGAAGCACAGTGACTAATAAAAATTGGCCTTAAATAATATAATCAACATGTGTTACTCTGGCTGTCTGTGGGGCACTCATCAAGCAGTGTTGTGATTGGGAACAGATCTGTAACAGACTGGTAGACCAGACCACAGCACTAGTTGATTAATGCTCTATGGGATGAGGCGTGCGTGTGTGCGTGTGTGCGTGTGTGTGTGTGTGCGTGTGTGTGTGTGGCAGGCTCACCATTACTCACTTTCTCTTGGTTGTTAGTTCTCTCCCACCTGCCCCCTTTCTACCTCCCCTTTCTGTTCAAATGGAGCGGATATCAGACGAGTGCTAAAACTACATGTCACAAGCGCAAGCGCTGCCAAGGTACTGTAAAAACAACCACAAAAAAAACGCCTGCAACTTTCTACATTTTTCTACTTCTGTCATAGATGCTGCAGCTCCCCCCCCCCCCCCCTCGCCTTCCCCCAAGCCCCCCAGCGTAGATCCTTGCTTTGAAATGAACTGGATCCCTCTCTCCTCCTCTTTTTCTCACTCTCTTTCTCTCTGGCTCGCCCAGCTGTTCCTTAAACCCAGACTCAGTTGGACCTGGTTCCAGTACAGCAGAGTTTAGACAGTTCTAGTACATCCTATATACTTCCTATAGACACGGTTCCTACACCAGCCCGCCCTCCTCTGGGCCCAAGTTTGTCAATGCTGCTACGGTAACCGTTGCCGCTTCTCTTTTATCCATGTGAGGACTCCCTCCAGTCTGGCTGTTAGTAGGACAGATCCTCTTGCAGTGCTGCACTGGGTAGCCATTTCTCCATCCTGCTCTCTTTCTTTTTCCCTTCTCCCTTTTTGGGATGACATGTTAATGAACCTCCAGTATTAGCTGAGCTGACGCAGCTCTCAAGGCCCCAGAACAAAGCCCTCGTTGAGAGGCCTTTGGAGGAACAGAACAGAACAGAGCGTCCATTGAGGAGCCAGAGAGCAGCCCTGGCCTGGCCTGTCCTGCCCTGCCCCTGTCCTGGTCCCCGTCCTGCCCCTGTTCTGCCCCTGCCCTGATCCCTGTCCTGCCCATGTCCTGATCCCCATCCTGCCCCTGTCCTGCCCCTGCCCTGGTCCTTGTCCTTCCCTGCCCTGGTTCCTGTCCTGGTCCCTGCCCCTGCCCTGGTCCCTGTCCTGCCCCTGAACTGCCCTGGTCCCCGTCCCTGTCCTGGTCCCTGCCCTGGTCCCTGTTCTGGTCCCTGTCCTGGACCCTGTCTCTGTCCTGGTCCCTGTCTCTGTCCTGTCCTGGTCCCTGCCTCTGTCCTGGTCCCTGTCTCTGTCCTGTCCTGGTCCCTGCCTCTGTCCTGGTCCCTGTCCTGGTCCCTGTCCTGGTCCTGTCCTGGTCCCTGTCTCTGTCCTGGTCCCTGCCTCTGTCCTGGTCCCTGTCCTGCTCCTGTCCTGGTCTCTGTCCTGTCCTGGTCCCTGTCTCTGTCTTGTCCTGATCCCTGTCTCTGTCCTGGTCTCTGTCCTGGTCTCTGTCTCTGTCCTGGTCTCTGTCCTGGTCTCTGTCCTGTCCTGGTCCCTGTCTCTGTCCTGTCCTGGTCCCCGTCCTGCCCCTGTCCTGGTCCCTGTCCTGGTCTCTCCAACCCTGGTGCCTGCACAGTCAAAATGCTCTAGGCTGTGGAGGGTGAGACCCCTTTCTCTCTCTAACACCAAGCTGAGGGGGCTTCTGGATTTTTCCGGCGTGCCATTCTGGGAGATCTTATGGCCCTTCTCAGGCAGTGCAGCTTTTAGTACACTCAGTATTACCCCGGTGAGGATGTAAGGCTGCAACGTGTGTCAGGCCAGTCTTGTTATCACCTAAGTGTGTCGAACACTGAGCCATTTGGACACACTGCTGTAATTAATTTGAGCAAAGAAGCTTTGCCTCGGTTTAGCAGCACCATCTTCCAGGAAACTAGACAAGACAACCTCATCTACTACTTCCCTTCCTGTTCATTTGAGCTCTCCTGTGTCTCTTTCTCTATATCTCACTCTCTCCCTCTCTTTCCCTCGCTCACACGCCAGCCCTTTCTCCCTCCGTTCCTCCGCCCCCGTTCTCCGGCCAGAGTTGGAAATCTCCCCCAGTAAAACCTCTTAACCTCTTGCGACTGACTAGATCCTGTGCGTGCTTTGATCCCTGTTCTCTCTCTCCCCCTCCTCCCCCCCCCCCTTCTGCTCGCCCCAGGCGCAAATCAGCGCTGCCTTGCACTGTAAACCAGGAAGAGTCTGAGCACGGCCCCCCGTCTCACTTCCTCTCAGTGACAACATGCCCTGTGGTACGCCAGCCAAGCTGGTGTCCGTCTTTCAGATGTCTGGGCTCGTCGCTTTAGCCGTTGCAGGACATCCTGTTTTACAGTGGACTCTCGGAGCGTTCCGGTACATCTAAATGAGTCTGAAATGGCTTTTATACTCCTCCTTCTCGTTTCGACACAATCATACGGAGGACATGCTCAAGTGATGGCGTGTACCACGATTTGAACAGTCGGTCGCTAGCACGAAGGAGCAGAGGAGAGAGGAGGAAACCGTTTCAGACCGTTGAGATGAACCCTAGGTGTGTGTAGTTGTCGAATGGGCTCTTCTTCCTTTCCCCTCCAATGAGTAGAGCAGTTAGACTCCTTGCTGTGGACAAGCCCTGTTGTCGTCTGTAGTGTTGTAGTGGTTGTGAAGCATGTTTTACCTCACGCCTGGTGTTCCTTTTTGAAGCACTGCAATGATAAATGAACTCCTGACTTCCTAACCCACCTTGACCAGCGAAGGATCCGCTGCACCTGCAAACCATTTTCCATTCAGGTTCCAAATGTAAAAAGGATTTCAGCGAACAGCCATTTTGTCCAGAGCCGAAGGAAGGCTTTTCTGACGGTGCTTCGACCTGCCAATTTCCCCCGGTCCTTCACCTGAAGCTCCATGACAACCTGTTGGTTACCAGGATCGCTTGTTCACACTTCAGCCACAATGCTGACCTTCCATAAACGGTTCCTTTTTCCAGGCAGCCAGGCAGCCTGCCCCTGCTCATCATCCCCTGCTCAACATCGCCTTCTTACTGTTTTGGGCCTGATTCACTTGCCCCTTGTTAGGCTAGTCAGCCAGTTAGCCAGCCAACAAGTCACCTTCTTCTTGGCTAGATCAAGCCTGGGACTGCGCTTCCTTGTCCTGACCACCATGTGTCTCTCCCATTGAGATTTACCCCCTGCACCTTTGCTGCCGACCACTACTGAGAGAAAGGGCAGGTATGAGGGGTGAAATACGTGGATGAGAGGGCAGGAGCTGGATAGAGGCTAGGGCTAACCGGCTAGGGCTAACAGGCTGGGGCTAACAGGCTAAAGCTAGCTAGGAGTAGCTGCAGCCGCTCTCGTATCGCTGAGGTGGCCAGGCTGCAGTGTCAGCTGTCACCAGGACAACGCCAGAGAGAGTGGAGCTGCGGAGAGGGAGGTCGGACATGTTAGTCATGTCAAGTGGCCCCTGGTCCTCTCTCTCTTTCCCTCCCTCTCCTGTCTCTCTTTCCCTCAATCTCTTCTCTCTCTTTCCCTCTCTTCTCGCTCGCTCGCCCTCTACCTCTCATCTATCTTTCTCAGAGATCTGCAGCCTCTCAAACGGTCAGCATCTTGTCAGCATCCTTGTCTCTCTCTCTCCCTGTCTCTCTCTCTTTCCCTCTGGGTCGCAGCCTTCAGGGACCAGAGAGTGGAACGGCTAAGCGAACAGATGGCCGTTGAATCACACTGTCTGCTTGCTCAGCGCAAACAGGGAAGGATGAAAGAAAATGCACGGAAGCATAGATGCCACTTTGCTGTCTGCTGTGGCCTGCTTTTGAGAAACCCGCCATTACCATTCCAGAAAATCACAGAACGTTTGGGGAACCAGTGGGCCTCTGAAGCTATGTTATTGCCCTGTTTGGCCTCCTAATCCACCCTGATTGGCTCCCAACACCGCAGGGGACAGTCTGTGACTGTGCGCTGGATCGATGCCAGGATCTCTGGATTTTACCGGGGGAATTGTGCTGTTCCTTTTTACCCTAAAGACTGTAAGGGGATGAGAAGCCCTCCGCTGACCTCAAAGGACCAGCTCGCTCGCCGCTCACCCATGTCAAGCAGTTTCATTTATCGTTCATGTTTTGAGCGTGTGTCCTGAGGTGTTTCCTCTCTCTCTCCGTCAGCCATGTTTGCTCTCTTGCTCATCCTGATGCCTCGGCACTGTGTTGCATGTCATCGCCAGCGTCCAGGCCAATGGCAGATGGATGAGAAAGACAGGAAATATGCAGTGTTGAGTGTGTGAGTGTGTTGTATTTCAGGTTGGTGTGAGTGTGTGTGTGTGTGTGTTCACTGTTAACAGTGGAGATCAATGCCCTCGCTTGTATTTGATCGAGCACTAGATTAGAACAATTGCCAGCTGTCTTTGGTGTGCTGATAGAGGCGAGAAGCGTGGTGATGGTTCGCCGTTCTGTGTCCTCCCCTGTCTTCACCTTCTCCTATACCTGCTCATCCTTCATCCGTTCTTCTATTCCATTTTTTTTTTGGTATCTCATTTCTGTACGCCACCATGTGTGTCCTCTGTTGACCCGTCTCTCCCTCCCTGCGTCCCTGCAGCTGTCCACAGTCTGAAGCTCAGCAGGACCCATGTGGACTGGCACAGTGTGGACGAGGTCTACCTCTACAGCGACGCCACCACCTCCAAGATCGCACGCACCGTCACCCAGAAACTGGGCTTCTCCAAAGGTCAGGGGTCGCTCGCTCTCTCGCTCACTCACTTGTGACCGGACACCTTCCAACCTAAACTCTTAACCCTAACCACGCTATGCTATAGTAAATCGTAATGTTTATTTTTTTAAATTATTAACTCTGTTTATCTCTGATGTTTGACTGGACCTCCAACGTCCCAGCTGTCCACTTCATTTCCTGTGTGTGGAGATTAGGAGGAGGATGTGGGCCGAGTTATCTCAATCTCCTCTGACATACAAGCCCGTAGCCAGAGCAAATCTCGTTACGCTGGGAAATCCCTGTCCAGACAGCAGCCGGGCTCTGCAGCTAGTCATGCTGCTCTGGACCCTCAGAAGGGAAGGGGTACAGCTGGACTGGACCGTGCAGCGCTTTCAATACAAATGTCTGGAAAATGAATGTGTGTATGTGTGTCTCCTCTCCCCCCCAGCATCCAGCAGTGGGACCAGGCTCCACCGTGGCTACGTGGAGGAGGCCTCCCTGGAGGACAAGCCCCCCCAGACCACACACATCGTGTTTGTGGTCCACGGCATCGGACAGAAGATGGATCAGGGGCGCATCATCAAGAACACTGGCATGTAAGTGTGTGTGTTGGTTGTGTCTTTTGGATATGTGTGTCAAGGATGTGTGTGTGTCTCTCTCTTTTTAACTTTGTATAGGCACGTGGAGAACACATGACTCCTAATTAAGCTCTGGTCATGTGGTGGTCGTGACTTGGTATTACTGCTGACAGCGCTGGCTGTCAAGTGCACACAGACACTCACTCTTGAGGATTTACTGCCCTCTGATGTTCTCTGCCATGGACACATGAATAGTCATGGAGCAAAGTGAGTGTGTGTGTAATGTTCCTAGAGGCCGGATCAGTCAGGTATTATTACCTGACACTGGTTCCACCTAGTGCCTCCCACCTCATGACAACCTGCTTGGCCACACACGCAACTGTTCCAGGAATGCAAAGTCACTGCTGTAAATAACAGGCCGTCACAGCATTCATTTGAAACCATTTGAATCCAACACTTCACAGCAGAACCTCCTGTCTGCCCCACCCCCCTCACTCCCTGCTGATCAAACTGTGCTGGTCACGGCATGAGAAGCAGCTGGAGAGAGAGAGAGAGAGAGAGAGAGAGAGAGAGAGAGAGAGAGAGAGAGAGAGAGAGAGAGCGAGAGCAAGAGAGGAAAAGAGAGAGAGAGAGAGAGATTGTGTTCCTATTACTGTCGTCTGAGTCAGCGATTTCAAGGCGTTAGACCAAACGCCACAGTTAGTCTCCGCCCCTAAAACAAACAATCTGGTGATGCAAGCCACTCTGACGTCTGCATTCTGTTTTTAGACGCCCACGGCTCCACCAGTGAGGGTGCTCCTTCTCCCCCAACCCTCCTCCCTCTTTCTTTCCATCCATCCATCCATCCATCCATGCCTTCTTTCTGCCCAGCTGCATCTCTCGCTCTCTCTGTTTTCTCAAAAGGTTGACCTTTGGAGTCGACCCTTTCAGGGGTGGATAATTGACTGGTTTAGCCTGGGTACTTCACTGGGTTGTAGCAAGGGCGTACTTAATAACAGGGCAAGGTTCGTGTAGACACGCACACGTACGCACGCACACACACACACACACACACTCTCTCTGGAAACAAGACTGTACATGTTGTCGGAGTCTCACTCACACCTCTTCGCACTGTCATAATTGTCTTTTGACTTATGATAATTAATCTAACAGCAAAAGCTTTATAGTCAATTACATTTGTTTCAAACACACCATTATTTTACCTTTTGTATTGCTGCTCTTCCTCTGTAAACAGCTCATGAATGGCTGTTTGCTCGCTTGCCGCTATGGGCCTATATATAGGCTTGCCCTGGCTGGTGTTCAAGCGGCCTAGCCCATCCACTGTGTCAGTGTGTGTGTGTTGCTGCGTGTGTCCATGTGTGTGTGTGTGTGTGTGTTGGAGGGTTAGAGTGTGACCTCTCTGCCAGAGGCTTAGGCCAGCTAAGCAGGTAAAGTAGACCAAGTCAGGCCTGCCAGGCCTGTAAGCCCTGCAGGCAGCACTGTGGATTACAGCACCATGGAACAGCAAGTCACACAAAGAGTAAGGATCACAGCTCTGGTCAATCTAACCAGATGGCTTCTCTTGTTGTCTTGGCCTCTTTCTGGCCATCTTTTAAAACCACTGGGAGAACACATCAAAAGCCTTGCTTTCTATAAGGGGCTATAGAGGACTCTTGAGCTGGTAGAACTAGAATAGCTCCTGACGCTTATCTGTCCTCGTGAGAGCGTTTCACGCGTACAATTGCTCATTCCAATCATGCACATGGAAGGAATTTCTCAAGTTAGACCAGATTTGAAATGCGTAGAGCCACGTTGGGCCAGCGAGATGGAAACAATCCATCAAAGTGGATACCACCACCCTTCAACCATCAGGACCGCTCTGTGCACATTCTTCTGTCGCCTTGCGTATAAGGGTGCCAACTCACCTGTCAGTCACGCTGTCAATACGGTAAATACGCTATAGCCGACCGTTCGAAATACTGGAAACTACATGTCTAACCAGATCCAGCGGATCGCTTCTTAGCATGATCCTCTTGAAACGTCTGAAGTGAAGGGCTTTAGGCTAAGACACTTAAAGGCGGCACTGTTAACAAGTTCACCTGCAGTAGCAGTGTTGATTTAGCCAGCACTAGTGTGCAAATTTTGCCCATTTGTGTATCGTTCCTATGGGCCAAAGCTAAGTGCGTCTAGCACACGCTAGGCTAGGCTAAAGTAGCTACGTAGCGATTGAGTGAAGGCTCATTAGCATCTCTGCCACAGGCTATTTCACCTAAAGGTCACAGCCACCCCCTCAACAACAACCTCACCCATCTCCCTCCTCCTCTCTCCACCCATCTCCATCTTGGTTCTAATGTAGTTTCTCAGCCCAAACAGAAGCACAACAAGTGTCGGTTGCGGTAGAGGATGTTTAGCTGACCCATATGAGGCCTGTTTCACCTATTTATTCAGACTGTGTACCTACTTAAGTGCTGCCATGAAAATGTGCTGTGCGTTAAAATATGCAATGTGGTACAGTATGACATTTATAGTACTACTGTATACCTAAAATGTGCAATGTGGTACAGTACCACATTACATATACAGTACTACTGTATACCTAAAATGTGAGTGTGTGCGTCCAGGCTGAGAGCTGGCGTGAGGAAGATGGAGGAGCAGCACTTTTCCGAGAACACGGAGGAGCACGTGGAGTTTCTGCCTGTTGAGTGGCGCTCCAAACTGGCTCTAGATGGAGGTAAGCTTGTACGTGTGTGTTCTAGACACAGAGTGTGTTAAGGGAGAGAGAATTGCGGTGGCATCACACTGAGCATGCGTGCGTGGCTGTGTTCCCAGACACGGTGGACTCCATCACCCCAGACAAGGTGAGAGGACTGAGGGACCTCCTGAACAGCAGTGCCATGGACATCATGTACTACACCAGCCCCCTGTACCGTGACGAGGTGAGACACTGAACGTTCACCGGATCGCCAAAACGTGTTGCAACAGACATTCAGTTAACAAGATGACCCCCCCCCCCCCCCCTCCCCCAGATCACCAAGGGCCTGACCCAAGAGCTGAACCGCCTCTACTCACTCTTCTGCTCGCGGAACCCAGAGTTCGAGAAGAACGGGGGCAAGGTGTCCATCGTGTCCCACTCGCTGGGCTGCGTGATCGCCTTCGACATCATGACGGGCTGGGACCCCGTGCGCTTCTGCCTGCAGGAGCACCAGGACCTGGAGGAGGAGCTGGACCTGCGCTGGATCAGCTACGAGGAGAGACACTTGCTGGAGCAGCTCAGAGTCACCAGGAACAGGTGAGGCGGAGGGGGAGGGTTAGGGGTTCGAGATTTTCAATATGAGTGCATGGTTGGGGCCTCACTAGGATAGAACAACTTATTTTAGTTTTTTGGGTGGGTGGATCGATGGATGGATGGTGGTGTGAGAAGAAAAGATTTATTCGACCTGTTAGTAGCTGTTGTGTCACACGTGACTTGACCTGTCTGTCTGTCTGCCCCTGTCTGTCATCTCGTCCATTTGTGTGTCGGCCTCCCCTCCTTTCTCTCAGGCTACGAGAGCTAGAAGATCAGCTCCAAGGTCTGGAGGCCTCCAAGCCCTCCGCCCCCCCAGCTCTGGGGTTCAAGGTACGACTCTGCCCATGGATCCTCCTTATCGGCACAGCTGAGAAGGGGTTGGAACATTCCACACACGCCAGTGGGGCGTGGAGTCCTGTTGTTGCTGATGAACAAGATAGACTACTGGTATTGATAAAGGTTTCTGTCCCTCCCCTTTCTCCTCACCTTGGATTCTTGGAACCCCTCCCCCTTCTCTTCCCCAGGTGGAGAACTTCTTCTGCATGGGTTCTCCCCTGGCTGTGTTCCTGGCTCTTAGAGGGATCCGTCCAGGGACCAGTGGAACCCAGGACCACATCCTACCTCGTGCCATCTGTCAGAGACTCTTCAATGTGTTCCACCCCACCGACCCTGTGGTACGGCACCCGCAACAAGCGCACAAAAGCACATAACTGCTGCACAAAAGTCATGAGGCCAGACTCTCAAACAATGCCAAACACACAAATGACCCTGTGTGTGTGTGTGTGTGTGTGTCTGTGTCCCTCCCTGCAGGCCTACAGACTGGAGCCTCTGATCCTGAAGCATTACAGCAACACCTCCCCGGTCCAGATCCACTGGTGCAGTGCCACCAGCCCCACCCCCTACGACCAGATCCGCCCCACCTTCCTCAACCCCTCCAAGGAGCCCACGTCAGACACGGAGAGCATCCCCAGCCCCAGCACCTCCCCCGTCCTGCCCCGCAGGCACTACGGGGAGTCCATCACTAACCTGGGCAAGGCCAGCATCATGGGTAAGGCAGCACCCCAGCAGGGAGGCCAGGCCGCCTAGCGATCACGTGGCCCCGGAGCAAGGAGGGGGGGTTGTTTTCACGACGCTTTGATGCCATTCATCAGGCCAGAAAACATACTGTGAGATTACTGCATGCACACATACAACCATACATGCTGTTCAGACAGAATGAAAGTGGGTCTAAAACATCTTTTAAAGCAAAAGAAAGGAGTGTTTGACCTCCACACAAAGCCCCAGTCCAAGCTTCCCCCTTGTGTTGACTCTGATCCTGACTGGGGTCTGATGCCTATAACTGGGGACATTTCATTTCCCTCTGAGCTTAGCTTTCCCAGCAGGTGAAATCCATGCCCCTCCTCCATCCACTTCTCCATACACAACGCGGTGTGAGCAAATACAGACACAGCAGGTGAACAAGGCACGTCACAGCAGGCGTCTGGTGACGTTTGCACGACCTATAATTAGCCCAGCTGTACCCTGAGCTCCAACACTAGAACCCGCTGCACCTGCCTCATTCCTATTCTGCTCAGCTCTGGACAGCAGGAGCTAATGTGGGCAACATCGCCACCGTGTGGCAGGGAAGAGCCCATTTAGCTGCTGCGCTGGTGTGTTTATGTACACCTATAGCTCTGTTCATCACTGCTTCTCTTCCCCTTTCCCTGTCTACTTCCTCTTCTCTTTCTGTTTCTCTTCTCTTGCCCTCTCTCTTTCTCTCTCTCTCTCTCTCTCTCTCTCTCTCTCTCTCTCTCTCTCTCTCTCTCTCTCTCTCTCCCTCTCTGCCCTCTCTCCCCTCTCCAGGTGCAGCCAGTATAGGAAAGGGCATTGGAGGGATCTTGTTCTCTCGTTTCTCTCGCTCCAGCAGCCAGCCGTCTGTGTGCGGAGGAGTAGAGGGAGGCTCCGCCTCCGAGGGGGAGGAGCCCAAGAGACCTGGGGACAGTCAATCAGCAAACGGGCTCTCCACCATGTCACAGTCCACCTCCATGATTGCTGACACGTCACGTAAGTCCAAGTGTTATCACCATAAAGTTAAATGCGGGTTGCTTGTGGAACTTTGGAATCCTCATGTTTTTGTTTTTTTCATTAGTTTTTTATTTTTATTTATTTAGTATTATTATTATGCTTTTGTGAACGGAACAGCTTAACTTTAATTTGAAGCCTTTTATTTGAGGAAAATGTTTTATAGTTCGGAGCTTACACATGGGGAACCATATATCTACCAGTCACCCTGACTGTACACGATACATGTAAATTGTCAATACCTTGTGTTAGGACTGAAAGTACTTCTCATCCATAGAGCACTGGATATTGTCCACATACAGCTCTATTGCAGTGAGAATAGAACACTTCTGTCAACCCCAGTGGACTGTGCTCTGTGTTAGTCTCTGTGTCTCCGCCCCCACAGTGGAGCTGGACAGACGCATCGACTTCGAGCTCCGGGAGGGCCTGGTGGAGAGCCGCTATTGGTCAGCAGTGACTTCGCACACGGCCTATTGGTCCTCGCACGACGTGGCGCTCTTCCTGCTAACCTTCATCTACAAGCAGAGGGACCCGCCCCCTCCCGCGGAGGACAGCCCCGAGCTCGAATAAACACACAGCACCTACTGAAACACACACATTCAGAACCCTACCTTTCTCACCTCTGACTCTATCTCCCTAACTCTTTTTTTTTTAAATACGTACTTGGACCTGTACTTCCGGTAACACGCGAGGACCTTTTATCTTGGTAGGAGGGGGGGGTCCACATCTCCTCAGTCTGAGGGAGACGTGGTGGCCCTGTGGAAGCGGAGGAGGACCAGCCTGTGCCTCTGAGACCGGCCCCACAGCAACGCTCTCTGGAGCCTGGGATCCAGCAGCAAACCTTGGGGGTCTAGAGCACCTCCTAGAGACCCATACTCTCATCTCTGTCTCTCCCGCTGCCTCTGCGTACGGAGCTGTGTGCTGCACAAGCTCACACCTTCCAACGGAACTCCTCTCCCTCTCTTACTGTCTGTCATTCTCTTCTTTCTCTCTTCCTCTCTTTCTCCGTCTTGATCTTTCTGCCTCTCTCTTGAACGACCTTTGCATCTCAACATTACCAAGCAAAACTCAATGCAATTTCCTAAAGGGGTCAAAATATTATTTATGTAGTTTGAATGTTAATATATTTCCCTTTCGAAAGAATACTGAATATTTTGTTTTTATTTAGCTATGATTCAGAATGACATTTTTTTATTCTGAGAGGACGATACCTCTCTTTTTAGCACTCTACCATTTGGACATGGTGTACGAAACGAAAAGGAAAAAAAGAACCATAATTATCAGTATCGATGATTCGACGGCAGTATTTCCTTCCATCCTGTTTTCTGTCTGCCGCCTGGATTGTCGATCGGTCATGTCAGATGACCTGTGCGGCCCCAGATAAAGCAGTGGCATCAGGTTAAAGGTCAGCTGATGTTTCACCTTGGCTTTTGGACCCTGGATAGATAGCTGTGTGGATTCATTCAGCTCGCTGTCCACTGCAAGCATGTGACGCCACGCGTTGGGATTCTCCAACAATGTCATGTTCTACGTATAAATCCGGTTAGTAACCCAAAGCGAATAAAACCCTTTCCTGTAGGTCAAGGTTGTAGTTTATGCAATTCAAGCGTCCAATCAAAACAGATGGACATGAAGTCATTGGACAGCGGAACTGTCACTCAAGAGTTTAGAGTCCAGCTGATCTCTGACTTCCTGCGTCTCTGAGACATTTTAAAGCTTGTGGGAACCTGCAGGCACTAACACGTTTACATGGATACCCTGGTTAATAATGCGTAGAGAAAATGTCTAATTATTTTTTTATTTTTTTGTGAGCGCGACAGGATTCCAACAGGTGGCCAAACGTCTTAGTCTTTAGGCTGCTGCGTTGCGACATAGTGGCTCGGTTAGACTGAGTAGAGCATTAGAAATTACAAGGGCATTTTTCATCTTCTAGAAGACCTTTTGAAGCTGTTCTGAAGTCAGCCTTCAATTCTAGTCCAAAAGGACAAACGGCTGGGTAACGCCCAGGCAATATATGCAAAATGTATGAATTTGTTTGACTGATGAAAGAGAAACACAATACCTGGATGGTTTTGCATGGCAGTCGTTGGGTTCTTTTCATGGTAAACAGATGTATATGACGCTTAGTAGGAAGAGTGCCAACACTTTGTCACTGGACAACTATAGATGTATAGTCTGTAGGATGATAGGAATGAATAATGAAATGGAACTAACCTCAAATTAACTGTTTGTTTGTTTGTTTGTTTTCCTGAACTTGTCCTTGAGTCTTGGTAGTTGACTGTCCTCCAGACAGATGCGTGTGCAATTTCTGCTTTGTTTTTTTGTCATCGCAAATGATGGTTGTTTCATTTGCTGGGACGCAAACACCTGCTAATAGCTGTAAGCTAAGCTAAGGTCAGTCACCACAGAGTCTCCAGACATTGATTATGGAACAATCTGGTAGAGGTTCCTTACAGATTCATGTGGTGTGTTAGGGAGGAAGGTCTGAACTATCTAAAAAAACAAAACAAGAGGACCAGAGAACGACCATTTGGAGTTATTCTGAATCTATGATTGAGTGAGAACGTGTATGTGAGGAAAAGAATGCCAGGTAAACCTGGCATATATTTCTCTAATGCTATGAGTTGCACAAACCTGCTTTTAGACATGACTGCTCTGTGTCCATTGTGTGTTTCTGTTAGGGCGCGCTACAACTGGACAATAGTCACAGAGAGGCACTAGACAGTGCCTCTTCTAACACACATGGAAGATTCCCTTTCTAAAACAAAACGATTCCATGCTGAGCGTGTGGGCTTGGGGCCTGTGGAGAAACGCTTGCACATCCTCCATCCTCTCCTAGAGAAAACACTGATCTGACTACGGCCGGATTGGGTAACAGCTACAATAGGAAGCACATGCTTTTCACCCATGAGGTCGTGTTAGATCAGGGTTTACCTCATGGCAGGTGTTCACGTCTGCGGGATCGGAACACGGACCCAGTCTGTCACCTTGGGAGGTTATCAACACTTCCATTGTTGTTGCGTTTGGAAGAATTCAAAACAAGCTCCGCTGTTGGGTAGACGTGTCAGGATGGTGACAGAGTTGGACACGTGGGGGCGGAGTTTATCAGGGCTGATTAAGGTCAAATCTGGTTTGTCACATAAGGGAAAGTCATATTGTAGACATGAGTCAGGACATGTACTTCTAATGCGCACACGCAGTCGCTAAAAACACACAAAGCGAAGGAGAAAAGCCAGATCATGGCCACAACACTGAGAGTAGAGCAACAACCACATTCATGCTTAGCTCGATGGTCACCTCGATGCTTAGTTTGTGCGGTTTCATATCAGCTTGCGTTCTCAGTGCTGAGGCTGGGTGGCGTATCCAGGCAGTCGTTCTCAGTCGTTCTCACCTGAGGGTTAGCGTGGCGACGTCTCAGTGTGGTGGTTGTAGCATGGTGGCTGATGGTGGGCTGTGAACTACAGGGGAGGGCCAAGCAGAAAGGCTCTTCCAGATTAGTATCTGGCTTGTTTTCACTGAGCTGTTCCGCTGATCTGAACTGTCTGAGACGTTTTTCATCGAGGACTGTCTGTGTCTCTATGTTGAAAGCACCTTTTCATTACCAACATGACTGTTACTTTAACTCGGAAAATGATGTATGCTGGAAAGTGATCGGCTGTCCCCAGAGCTGTGCAATAACCCATGCCTGTAACGGATTCAAACTGCCATCCGGAACAATGTATTTATTTCCTTTTAATAAAAAATATTATTCTTTTTTTTTTTGCATACAATGGCTGTATTCTTTCTTTCTTTCATTTCTTTCCTCAGATATTCCTAAGCGAGTCTGTCAAGGTCCCCAAGGATGATGTCAACACATGTCTGGTGTCTGAGCAGTCTGACTGGACTAGAGGTGCTGAAATGTGGGGGTGGCTGTTTGGAGGAAAGACATCCTCTACTTTTGAAGTCCAGAGATTTCCCCTATCACGCTCCTAGACGTGCACAGAGCACAATAGTGCTGTGTGTGTCGGTCTGAACCTTCCAAGGAATTCTTTCCAAAGGGTCACACAGGCTTTTTACTTTTATTTATCTGGACAGCAACAGCAACTCCTTGTGTTTGGCTTGTCCATGGCCCTGTTGTAGGTTAGTAGCTGGACTTGAATGCAGTTCAACCAGTGCTACAATTCTCAGCGTTGACCGCTTTGTTAAATGGGGACTGAATTGTATTGACAGACTGCAGTTTTGTTTTTCTCCACTAGATGGCAATAAACTGTTGGCAATAAAAAACCAAACAATGGCCCCCATTGACCATCTGTTCCTGGGAGACCCCATTTCCACATCCCTCCACTGTCCAGAATTAGCCTCTGACAGTCAGTAACTAAGCTACCACGACATTCTTATTACAGCTGGAACTGTATAAGTGGCATTGAAGTCATGTGAAATGCAGCCGCTCCCCTTCAGAACTCACTCAATTAGAGAGGAATCAATTGTCTGGAGTTCATTGAAACTGTCATTGACTCCAGTTGCTCTCTGTCTCTCCCTTTTTTTCCTTCACTCTCCTCTCCTCAATCTCTCCTTTTTTATCTCTATGCTCCCTTTTTTCTCTCTGTCTTTCTCTACAACACCACTGCCTGAGCAGACATCTGAGTCAGTATCCTCTTATAGGGTCACTAGCAGCCTCTCAGTCCAACTCAGTCTCCTGCTCTGCATCTGACTGCACTGTTTACTCTGCAATTAAAACACAGCCTATAAAAGGCAATGGGTTGGCTGCCAGACACTGACAAGGGGGTCGGAGCAGCAGGGAGGAGGTTATAAATCGCTTTGATGCAGACCATAGTCAAAAGCCCAAATTCCAGAGCTTGGGCTAGGGCTGGAGTTGAAGACAGAGTTTGAAACAGGGGCCAAGGGGTGAGTTTAGCGGTGTGGTTTAACAGAGTGTTTGGGCTGGGTCAAGGATGGAGCCGGAGGTCAAGACAGCGTTTGAGACTGGGTCTAGGATTTGAGCTTGAGTTGAACAAGCAAGAAAAAGATGGTTTGGGGCAGGGTTAGGGCTGAGGCTGGGGCAGGGTTAGGGCTGAGGCTGGGTCTGGGGCAGGGTTGGGGCTGGGTCTAGGGCAGGGTTAGGGCTGAGGCTGGGTCTACGGCAGGGTTAGGGCTGGAGCAGGGTTTGGAGTACCATTTGTCTGAAGCTGGGGCTAGTGAGTGCAGCAGCAGCAGCAGCAGGGGGAAGCCAAGAACCCTGATGATTCATGCCTCACCACCGACCACTTGGACGGGGAATGTGTGCGCACTGCTGTGCAGAAGAGCAGATGCAATGGAAAGAGAAGACAGCAGCATCTGTGCCAAACTAGCCATTTGTATGGTTTGAAATACACATAAACACACTATATCATCGGTCTTGCAGTGGGGGAGATGGGAGAGGATGGAGAAAGCGCTTTGGGCTAACTGCTCTTGCTCATTGGAGTCTGTGTGAATAAAGCTGTGACATTCCACACATTGATGACATGGCGCTCATTTGTTTACCATGACTGATGATAAATATGCCTATTCTCTCTACAGACATCATGGCCATGCATTTGTATCTCTTGCTTGTCGAACACAGTTGCAGGCTCAGCCCCACAGTGAATACATTTAGTTAGAGTAAAAAGGTTTCTCATTTCATGACACATTGATGCATTGATTTCTTTAGCAGACGTAGAGATAACAATGTCTTCAAATATTCTAAAGATGAGGGGGGGAAATGGTTAGGTAGGTCCTGTGGGGGAACACCGGAGCAGAAACACACAGGCAACAGGCGAATATGACGTGACTATGACACTGGATGTCTTGATTTAACACATCCTAACTAAAATGTCTGAAAGTTGGGTTTCTAAATTGAGAAAATGTGAGTAATTCCCGAGGCGAAGACCCCCGTATCGGTCCCCGGATGTGCCTCTGCAAGCGCCGTTCATTTCCATAAAAGGCATCAGCAGCGGTCTTTATGCCCTTGCTCTCTCACTCAACAAACTGTTGAATTTTCCTCAAAGGGATTAGTTCAGGCGAAAGTTTTCTATGAAACGGTTAAGTCTTATTTTCCATACAACAAATTTGCCAAATGTGACCCGAATGTCGTACAGAGCGACAGGAATAGAGTTCAAACTCTAGCCGAGTGCCACTAACCACCCGGCCTCAAACAAAGGAACACTGGAATATTAGTACATATTTAGCATTGAGTGAAATATTCCTGACTCACGTTAAAGTGCACATGTAAGGCTTATAGTATGACTGTCCGACAGCGGGGAGACAGCCCCGCACGATAGGAAAGGAAAAGTCGGATTGGAGCAGTGTGACGTTATCTGTTGAAAAGAGGGAGGGAGAGAAAGAGACGGCTAGACTCCATTAGCGGAACCCTTAGGAAACAGTTTGGGATACTTCACTTGAACGAGTTCATTTGGATTTTGTCTTTGACCTACCCAAAATACATGAGACAAAGCGAAAAAACTTATTTAATACAGAAACGTCGGAAGTTTTCGTGGTTTTTTGGACTTGGGCTGGTGCGTTTGTGAAGGTGAGTGGACAAATAGAGCTCAAATTTTCGTCCTCGAAGCTCAATAACCATAGTCTGTTCTTTGCGCATATGCGCTTGGGAAATGAAAACATTGACTTTTGTCTGTGGCTGGCGCGCCGCACATGATCATACATCAAAATATTTATATATATTGGATATCCACCTTTCTACGCACTATACTTTTGGGTTGTAGAAGCGCACTATTTCAAGTAAGTTTGCGCTGAATGACCGACTGTGTGAACTCACCGTTTGTGAGCGAGTCTGCTTACGTAATCAACTTTACTGCCTATTTGCCAGAATGTATTTACCGTTAGTTAAAGCAGGTGAATGCGCAAACGAGAAGTAGGCTCATTTAACATGTGGAAATACATATAACCTCAACCCTTTGTTCTGAAGTCATTATTGACTATCTCACCACATTTCTTCATCCAAAGTGGGTAGGATGACCTGCTTTTGAGTGATATTGTCAGATTAACTATTCAAGGAATAGCCTACGATGATCAGAATCATTAACATTATTATGATAGCTTTGGGTTTGGCTCGTTTTTATACTTATCAAAAAAGGCCAATGAGAATGACATAAGATTATGAATGACACAGCAGTCAGTTAGCCTCGCTTTAGGAAGCACGTTATCAGGCTTGAGTTCCCCATTGGTGTTAAGTGTCACAGAAGCAGGTCAGTATGACTTGATTGTAGTTGTTTGTTGGCCTGATCGTAGCTGTTTGTTGGCCTGATCGTAGCTGTTTGTTGGCCTGATTGTAACAGTTCGTTAGCCTGATTGTAACAGTTCGTTGGCCTGATCGTAGCTGTTTGTTTCAGGATGGCGCTGGACGGTATTCGGATGCCCGATGGCTGCTATGCCGACGGAACGTGGGAACTGAAGATGCACGTGACGGACCTCCACCGGGACGTGTCTCTGAGGGTCACCGGGGAGATCCATATCGGCGGAGTCATGCTCAAACTGGTGGAAAAACTAGGTAAGAAGCTTAGTGAAAATCGGGTGGGATCATGGTGCTTTCCTCGACCCTGTGCGGTACTCTCAATGGGGAAGCTTCGTTCTGCGAGTGACTGTTGCTGTTATCTGGTCATATTTGTGGGGCAGTAAATTCCTTTCTTTTCTACATTGTAACTCCACTGCCAACTGGCATTCCACCTATGTAAACACTACAAACTGTCACTGATTATGGCTCAGGCTGTGGGTTAACAAGTGCACAGCTGGCTTGAGGAAAACTAGCCTCCATACTAGTTGGAGAACTCACTGGCATACTTCATGATATGGATGCCAAGCCTTGCAAACAGCCTCCCCCCCCCTATTCAGCCCCCGTACATGCAACCCCCTTTCAACTGCATTGTGCACTTCACACAAGTCCTGAGTGTGAGGGAGAGCACACAGGAGCTCTCTGTCTGCTCTCCGCATGTGGAACACTGGCCCGTTTCACGACGGAGAGGGTTCGCCGGGCGACAGTGCATTTTCGGGAGGGACGCTGGGTGTTCCGATGGCGCCTGAATACCCAGCATTCCTTCCTGCGTCGCTCCTCGGCTTGATTCGCGGCCCATGGGGCCTGTTTTTAGCCCTCCTGTTAAAGCTCCACATAATTGAGGCCTTTGTTCTGTGTGGCTGACTGTTCTGCATCTGGGGCAGGATCCTCATGGCTGTAGCACCGCCTGTGGGAGGATGTGAATGTGGACGGGCCACCTCCGCCCACCGGCGCATGAAGCCACAGCCTTATGCATTGTTGGTGTGTGTGTGTCTGTGGAACAACTGTTCAGTTATTGAATATGCGAAACAGACATGTTCCGGTGCAGTTTTGAACTCGGCATGGTAGTTACCAAACCATGGAGATGCTTGGAAGGTTCCAGAGGACTGAAGTGCAGCTGTGCCTAGGTGGTTGCTGTCAAGACATGGTTACAAGTGAAGGTGGATCCCCACTGTCGATCTCAAGCTTCATGGGCCGCAGTCTCTCTTGACCGTTTCCTTGTCGCCTACATTCTTGTGAGATATACATCATCTGCTTATCTCTGGCTGGTCGCTTCAGCAGGCGTGACGGTCCTGGTTGAGGCTGGTTGGCTCTGCTGTTTGCTATCAGAAGCAAAACAGTCAGAGTATGGGCTAAGGTCTGGTTTAAGCCGTTTTTCCACTCGGTAATGATTAACCCGCTCTCCCCTTCGACTTCTCACATGGGTGGCCAGGGCGAGAGAGAGAGATCCAGCCATGTGCTTCAGGCTTGTGTTGTACCACACTTACAGTAGGGCTTCACTGTGGACTTGAGAGAGTGAGTGAGCATGAGCCTTCACATGATGAAACCCAGCGCGGGGGGCAAGCCCTTCTCATGTGACACCCTCTCACTGTTGCAGTGTGGGAAAAGCCTCCATGGGTCATTGTGTAAGCAGGTCCTTTTCTTTCCTCCTTTCTCTCAGCTGTTAAGTGGCCCTCTTCCATGGCCTCCCGCTCTGCTTGGCGATGGGGTTAGCCGGGGTGGAACTGGCCTTGTAGAACCGCTGTCAAGTGCTGTGGTCACATGCGCACAAGGGGGAAGTGCTGATTGGTTGCATGAGGGGTCCCATGGTTGTTTTGCACAAAGTGGCCTCTTTTTTTTTCTTCTTTTTAAGGGAGTTTTATTGCCACTGTCACACACACACACAGACACACTAGCGATTCGTTCCAGGGGCTGGGAAACATGGACTTCTGGCACGCTTGTCCTCTGTGCCCCACTAAAGGACACCCTGTTGCAATGACGGACATGCACACACACACACATTCTCAGTCTCTGTCAAGGGGACAGCCTGTGACATTCCTCTCACTGTGTAGTGTCACGCTCTCCATATTAAGACCAGGAGTCTGGGGCCTCACATTGTGGCTTCACAGCTACACACTGTCTCCACTCTGAATCTAGTACAGTCTTACATAGAAGGTGTGTGTGTGTGTGATAGAGAGAGTATTATGTGCCATTTTGGGATATTCGGTATACAGGATCAGCTGTCCTGCAGAGAGGGTACAACTGCGTAGGTTTGTGTGTGTGTGTGTGTGTGTGTGTGCGCGTGTGCACGCGTGTGTGTGTGTTTTGAACGCCATCTCTGATCGTTCCTTCCAACAGTGAGCTCTGGTTCTCCCCTCCACATGTCAGCTTCAGAGAGCTTTCCTGGATGAAATAGGTAAATGCCAGGAAAGCACTTAGCTATCGATCACGGCCAGCACAGTGCCCATCTCTGCCTCCCGTGGGCCCCCCAGGAGAGCTTGATTTAGGGGCCGCTGATTGAAAACCCAACCCCAGTGTCTCCCTTCTCCATCCACTCACCTACCATCTATTCATCTTCCATTACTTACAGTATGTTTGGGATCTGCTTCGGGACATGCCTTTTTTGTTCTCTGCTAAGAGCACACTCCCATATAACTCTCCTCTGGGACTGATGTCCGGCAAGCATACATCGACGCTGACAACATTAGCCTTGCGGGTTCATGGGTTCATAAGATTCAGGAGAACCAACCAGCGTTCTAGAATCACAGATTCTGTTTGTGTTGACGAAAAGCGACTGTATTGGTGTGTATAAACCCTTGGACAGGCGGTGAGGCGTCCAGGAATAGGGTTTGTTAGAAAAACCAAACATCCGCGATTAGAGGGGAGAGGAAATGAGCGTTGGTGGTGAGATGAGAGGGCCCGCAGAGAGAGGGGAGTCTTCTGTTGTCTTCTGTCGGGCAGTCTGTACGTTTTTAAATCAAGTTGTCTCACTGGGGCAGTCTCAGTAGAGGGTCTAGGAGGGGGGCTTTTGTACCATATGTTGGGGCTGGCTGGGTTTATGCTATAATATGCTCCAGGATCTCTGCTCCAGGATCTCTTCTTCAGTATCTCTTCTCCAGTATCTCTTCTTCAGTATCTCTGCTCCAGGATCTCTTCTTCAGTATCTCTTCTCCAGTATCTCTTCTTCAGTGTCTCTGCTCCAGGATCTCTGCTCCAGTGTCTCTGCTCCAGGATCTCTGCTCCAGTATCTCTGCTCCAGGATCTCTGCTCCAGGATCTCTGCTCCAGGATCTCTGCTCCAGTGTCTGCCCTGTGTGTAGAGATGGGGCAGCCTAGCTTCAGCTGGGCAGGGTGAGAGAGGGGAGGTGTGGCGCTGGTGCAGAGTGGAGGGAACAGAACTGGTGGAGCCTGGAGAAAGGAGGGGGGAGAGGCGGAGGGGGCCGGCTCCCTGTGACGTAGGTCAGGGCACTAGAATTCCATAAAAGTCTTTCACAGAGCAGGAAATGACTTCCAGGGTTTGGCATGTTTTCTGGAAGCCACCGTCATCCCTGTATATTCTGCCTGCTTGCCTGCTTGCCTGCCTCTCTCTCTATTTTTATTCTGCCCATGTTAACCCCTTTTTCGGAAAATGTGTGTATTAAGAACTTCTGTTTGAGTAATGTTTTCCGCGGTGGTTGTTTTAAGACATTTTCATCTCCAAATTGGAGGACTTGGTTTTACTGGCCATATGTTAAATTACTCAGTTGTAGTAACCCTGTTACTTTTTATGACAAAGTCCCAATGGACACTAGTGTCTGATAAACCTTTCCATCAATATTAGATTACTTCGCAATTATGGTCTGTCAGCATTTTCCACTGCAGAATATAACAGTAGGCCTACCTGATTCCACAAGGGGTGGGACTGTCCTAGCTCCAAGCGAGGGCCAAGTTTGCATGTGAGCTATACTTTGATTGGTGTAAAAGGTGTTGTAGCCTGCGTGTACCAGGAGGTTGTGGAAGGTAGCGGTGACCAGAGGAAGATGGCCGGCTTCTGACAATGGAGGGGGGGGATTTGCAAGGAAACAGACGCCATTTAGCACAGGATGTCAGACTTCCTGCGTGTGTGTGTGTGTGTGTGTGTGTGTGTGTGTGTGTGTGTGTAGGGGGGGTTTTTCGCTTCTCTGCGGCTCCCTCCCTCTCCGGAGCCGTCAGGGGACATTCAGTAGGACTAGCGGGGTCCAAAAGAGGCTCTTAGATCCTGCATGGAGCGAGATGAGGAGATGAGATTAAGCCTCTCTTCGCAGGCTATGTGCTGAATAGCTTGGACGTCATTATAGCCTCGGAGCATCCATCTGGAGATGGGCCTTGATAGGACGTCCTCTCGTAAAATATCACTCTCATTGTTGCTTAGACATGTTCACCTGCCATGTTGCCAGGAACCCTTAGAGCAGCAGTCTTGATGCTGCTTGGTGACCAGCTAGCTTGGTGGAAAGTGACCGTCTGCCTTGGCAGTGTGAGTTTGATGGCCAAGCTGCTGTAATCTACTCTACAGGAAGTAGTTACACTAAGTAGCAGCCCTGCCCAGCTCAGAGCTTTCCTGTTCCAGAAGCAAGATCCTGCAGTGATTTAGCTGGCTATACGCACATGCATGCTCACGCTATCACACACCCACACGCGTGTATACACACACAGATATTCGCAGATGCACGAACATTCAACACTCAACATGTTTGACCGTTTGATCGTCACTCAAAACGTGGCACACAGCCAGTAGTGGAGAGAGTTCACTTCCCCAATGAAAATGGAACATATCCAGATCTAGGTTCCTCAGTTGACCGAGGCATTGTTACCACCTACCCCCCACCCCCACCCACCCACCCCCCCTATTCGTTCTCTTATAGAAAACCAAGCGTTTTAACGGGTTATGTGTTTGGCATCCGAACTATGTAGCGTGGAGAGACGTTCACAGCTCCTCTGGGAACATGAGCCTGCTGCTTTTTGTTCTCTCCCCCCCCCTCCCCCTCCTCCTCCCCCACATCTCCCCTACACCTTAACGCCGCCTCATCCTGTGCCTGGTTTCACTCCGCACACTAGCGCGTCGCCTGCAGAGCTGAAGGGCCGGCAGCGTCTGCTGATCCAGATTGTCCTTCCTCTCGACGACGCGCACCTGCAGGTCAGTGCAGTAAGCTGATAGGGTATTGTTTGGGTCTTTCCAGGTTCATTCATTTTCTCGAAGCGTCACTCCTCTGTGGCCTTGTACTCATTTGACCCCCCCCACACCCACACACACACACACTCACACGCACACACACACCAACCCCAGCCCTTTACATGATCTGGCAGATGACTGGAGACTGGTTCCACGGTCATCTCAGACGTTCCCCTGGGTTTAGGAGAGTGTTATGGTAGCATGTGGCACAATGCACCTCTGCTTGGATAACAAGGCTGTGGCTTCCTGCTCCCTGGAACGCTACTGAAGAGCCTTTCTGTTCCGAGGTCAGTTTGTTGTCTGCCTGCTGACGTCCGTCCCGCTGAGGAGCCTACAGGTGGACGACCGGCGTCAGTTTCTCCAGCGCACGGATTCTAGTCTGTCCTAATATTGACCCTGGCACAGCTCCTGGCAGTCTGGCCTGGGTGAAGCTGCTGGAAGAACTCCCTAATGGTCTGTAATCCCAGAGTAGCTCACCAGAGAGCCCCTCTCTCTCAGCCAGGCTGTGTTTGGATGAGGGGTCTGGACCAAGGTGGTTCTGAGGGGGGACGGGGGATGGTAGGTTGTGATAACGCAGGCTGTATCTTAGATTAATACATAGATAGGATAATATTGCCAAACCCCAAAGGGGTTAATAAAAGAAAGGACAATATCCCTCTATCTATCTCCCTCCTTCCGTCTCTCTCTCTCCCTCCTTCCATCTCTCTCTCTCTCCAACCATCTCTCTCTCTCTCTCCATCCATCTCTCTCTCCATCTCTCTCTCTCCCTCCTTCCATCTCTCTCTCTCTCCAACCATCTCTCTCTCTCTCTCCATCCATCTCTGGCTGTCCACCTCCCCCTGCTCCGGTGGTGTTCTGCGTCCGGGCCAGGAGAGCTTGGGGGAAGAGAGCTGGTGATGTGATTACAGGTCCAGTAATTGTGTAAGTCTGCATCAGGGTGGAGCTGAGCCGGGCCTGCTGCTGGGACGGAGGCTGCCCTGTTGTTATGCTGTGTTTGGATCATGACACAAATGGATACAAACGCTCTGCGCCTCAGGGGGCCTGAGACTCATGCACCGCAGCTAATGATAGACACACGCGCGCGCACACGCGCACACACACACACGCGCACACTGGTCTTCTCCTGCCTGACTATTGATGCAAAGGCTCACGGTTGAAGAGATGGCAGCATACCAGGCCCACTCAGACACATGTATACAACTACTGCACAGGCTTGACCGTTTGGCTTTGGTTCTCTCTCTCTGTGTGCGTGCGTGTGCGCGCGTGTGCGTCTGACTGGACAAGGCTGTGCTCCCCTCCAGCCCTCAGCTCTAGGCTGATCCAGCAGAGCTCTTAGGTGAGCCCTTGGGAGTTCCGCACAAGCCAGGTGGTCTCGTACTGGTTTGGGCTGGTCCAGACCAGGTCCATCCAGGTCGGATCCCACAGGATCGAGCGAGAGCTGAACCTAATTCGGGAGCTAAAGCGATCAGAGCAGGCTAGTGCAGCTGGCTCCACAGTCCTGCTAGAAAAGACCAGAGCTTGAGGGAGTAGAAAAGCTTCATGTCCTAATGTGTGTGTTATTCCAGTAAAGGCTCCCATTACACGGGTCCCAGCGGATGGCTTCATGTGTTTGGGACAATAAGATCAGTAGGATCAATATCGGCCTGTCCGTCCCTTGTCGCCAACCTCCGAGAGCCTTGACCTCTACCGGATATGTCCCCTGTGTGTGTGTGTGTGTGTGTGTACGTGTGTGTGTGCGTGCAATGGGCAAGACCTCTCATCAGTGTGCCTGTCATGTCTATAGCCCCTAATGGCCCCAACAATACAAATGGGGCCAGCCAGAGGCCAAGGCCTTAAAAGGTTTAGGTTATTTGTGTGAGTCAGGTAATGGCCCTATAGGCCTGCATATTGAGTGCCACAGCGTGCACTCACACACACACACACACACACACACAAGCAGTAGCTCTCTTTTATTGGCTATTGGCAGGAATCAGAGATGGGAATAATCTGAGCTGGTCTGGTGAGATCTGTACCCCCAGATCTCAGCAAGGGAGGAGATATCTACGAGAGAGAGACTCACTACAGATCAGCTGCCAGTCACCTGATGGTGGTTGTGTTACCGTCGCAGTCCTAAGCAGTACAAGCATGGCTCAGGACCTTGCTAATAGAAATGTGTTTGGGTTTTGATCAGATTATCTTTTGTGCGTCTCGCTAGAGGAACGAGTCGCGCAGCCTTTGAACAAATGCCGGCCCTTGACGCACGTAGATATTTACACAACATCGCTGGCGGCTGCTACTCTCCTGCACGTGCCCAGTGGTGTCTAAGCACACGCTATCTCGCTATCAGCACAGCAAACTGTGTGTGGTGACGGGGAATATAGAGCTGGGAGGGGGGGGGATCACACGTGCAGTCATCCCTGTGTGGATGCACAGGGTGGCTGACGTGGAGCACAGGCATACGCTAACTGGACTGGACTGCATATGTAGGGATGTTTTGAGGACACGTCGAGCACACGTTTACACAGAGATCTGGTAGAAGGATACAGTCATTCCCCAGTTAGTCAATGTTGACTGTCCTCCCCCCCCCCTCCGCTCCCCGTCACGTCACGTCAAAGACTCGATCTCTGTTCAAACACCAGCACTGGGGGTTAGGACACGGTGAGTGGAGATATGGAATGTTGTCACTGAGAGAAGAGAGAGAGACAACTGAAGAGTGACAGAACAGAGCCATGAAGAGAGGGGAGTATGAAGGAGAAGAGGAGGAAAAGAGAGGACGGCAGAGAGAAGGAGAGAACACAGAGGAAGTGTGTGTGAGAGAGCGAGAGGGAGAGAGGGAGAGGGAGAGAAAGAGAGGAAGACAGAAAGGGAGCTGGAGGTTAATCATATGAAGAGCCACGTCTTTGTTGTGAGTGAAAACACTTTCTCTGCCCCCCCACATCCCCCCCGTGGCGTCAAACGGCTGTTGCTACGGATACGGGCACCCACCCTCCAAGCAGCGTGACGAACCTGTAACGATTTTATCAGCCTAGCCTCATCTCGATGTGCTTGTGTTGATGTGGCCCATGCAAGCACTGCGTTGATAACCAGTACCCGAAGCACATGCTGCCTGGTTGATGCTGGTTATAAGGTGACATCCCAGACAGAACCAGTCAGACAGGGTGATGCTGGTTCACCAGCAAGGCCAAGCAAAGCCCAAGAGGTTCACTGTGTCCTTTTTGGCAGTGATAATACTGTATAGCCCCTCATATCAAACTCATGCAGTGACAGACAGCAGACTAGTAACCAGTGCTTGTTGTTGAAAGATCTGCAGTAGATAATAGAGGAACACACATTAAGGAGTGTTATTCAGACTGCTTTGTTTTAAAGTGAAGGGATGGAAACAGTCTGGCTTACATTTGGCCAGTATTTTCTCATTTTATTGCTATTGGCTTCCTACGAAGAGCAATCCAGGTAGAGTTAGGTTGTGTATAGTTCCTCTGGATATGTTTTATGGATATCTTGCTTTGTATTTATGGCTGTTATAGTCAGGTCTAAACCATTGTCCACACAGTGTGACATTCAGATAGCTTCTCTCTGCTCTCTCTCTCTCTCTCTCTCTCTCTCTCTCTCTCTCTCTCTCTCTCTCTCTACCTCTCTACCTCTCTACCTTTACCTCTCTCTCTTCCTCGTCTTTGTCCTCTCGTTTCTCGACTGTCCTCTGCTAGTAAAGCCTGCCTCCCCTCCCTCCCTCCCCTCCTCCTCCCCTTCCCCACACACCCAGCCCCCTTCTCTTCTGTCACCCCTTCCCATCCCCCACTGACAGCCCTTCATAAACACTGTCCCCTAATGTAAACACTGCAGCAGCTCTCTGTCTACATGGACAGAGAGAGAGAGAGAGAGAGAGAGAGAGAGAGAGAGAGAGAGAGAGAGAGAGAGGGACGCAGGGGGGAATGGCATGGAGGGGACTGGGGGATCCAAGGAAGGAGCGATGGAGAGAGGGAACGGACGAGAGTTGCACTAATGACCCCAACCGCCTGGAGGCTAGCATGGCTAGCTTCTCGCTAGCGTCTCTCTCCTCACTGAAGTGTTAGCACAACGCCACACAGCGCAGAATGCACCCCGCTCCTTTTTAATAGGTGTTTTGCGGTTATCCCTTTCATCCCCATCCCATACCCATGTGAAGTGAAGTGACGTATTGTCAAGTATGGTTACCCATACTCGAAATTTACCTCTGCATTTAACCCATCCAAGTGCACACACAGCAGTGAGTAGTGGGCAACCGCACGCACACACAGTGAACATACAGTGAACATACACCCAGAACAGTGGGCAGCTATTGCTCAAGCGCCCGGGAAGCAATTGGGGGTTTGGTGCCTTGCTCAAGGGCACCTCAGTCATGGTATCAAAGGCAGAGAGGTAGCGAGGGTGTTTTAGCTGTGATGGTTCATGTCGCGGTTTGGGTGTTTGAGCCGTGGCGTTGAGGGGCTGTGCTGCCTGTTCACAGTGAGGGAGGAGCGTCATGGCGCTCATAGATGTGTAACCGTTCCTGCTCGTGATGGTGCATGACAAGCACTGTTTGACTTGCACATAGAGCTCATCAGTACGCATGCAGCCGGGGAAGAGGGGGACGGCGGGGGGGGCGCATAGGGCCGAAAAGGGGGGGGGGGGGGGGGCGGGGGGGGGGGGGGGGGGGGGGGGGGGGGGGGGGGGAAAAAGGGGGGGGGGCTAGGGACGGATACGCACAGCCCTGCTTCTACACATCACACACACACACATTCCCCATCTTCTCTCACACGTGCATGCAGAGGTCATAAAGCATGGTTTCCCTCTTTTTTTCCAACCTCCCCACTTGCACGTACACTCTCTCTCTCTCTCTCTCTCTCTCTCTGCCTCTGTCTCTCTCTCTCCCCCCCTCTCTCTTCCCAAGGACTGTGGGCCTGCATTTAATTCACCCAATTACTTAGATGAGTCTCCAGCTTCATCTGGGGTCTGCATTACGTCAGGCCTGCCAGGCTGTATTTTTAGCGAGGACATTGCCCACTCCCCCCCCTTTTTCCCCCCCCTTTCCCCCTCCCCCTCCCTCCTTCACCCCTGGGCCCCTCCTCCCTTCCTCTCTGCAGATTGAATTACCAGCCTTTTATTGAGGCACTCTTGACGGACAACTACTGGAACAGGGCGGCGCAGCGCCGTGATGTCACTATACAGCGGGGAGAGATTTCCACCAATGGGGTTTGGAGACAGGGAGAGCCCGACGACGGCAAGAAGAAAATGGATGCTGGCCCGTGATTGAGGCTTCCGTTCATGCTTCTGTATGTGTGTGTGTGTGTGTGTGTGTTCACGTGTGTGTGTGTGTTCACGTGTGTGTGTGTGTTCACGTGTGTGTGTGTGTGTGTTCACGTGTGTGTGTGTGTATAGTCTTGAGCTTACAGGAGCAGGCATATGATCCTGACTGTGGTCAAGATCTGCACAGCCAAATGTGTAGTTGGCAGGGCACACACAGCAGAAATGACTGGGTTGGAGGGAAAAAACTGTGAACAGAAAGCTACAAGGATCCACACAAGTCTAGTTTCAATGTAGCTTTTCTCCTTCTCTCTTTCTCCTGTCTTTCATCTCTCCATCCTCTCTTCCCCCCCACCCTTCCCTCTCTCCCTCTTCAGTTCATGAGGTGCAGCAAAGGAAGCATTTTTCATGATTTGCAACAGCTGAGACATCAGAATGTCCTGTTGACAGCTAGCCCCCCTGCTGATAGACTCCACCCAAGTGGTCTTCTCCATGCAAAGACACACACAAACACACACACAATTCCAAAGAGAAAGCTTGGAATGTTTACAGTTAAGTGCCAAAGGTTTTTCCCCCGTAGGTAAACACTCTAAAGTAACAGCTTGACAAACAGCCCCTGCCCAGGATGGCAACTGCCTTCCCTCCACTCAGCCCTCACGATGGCAGCTGCATGTACTGCTGCTCGCTCGCTCGCTCTCTGTCTCTGTCTCTCTCTCTCTCTCTCTCTCTCTCTTGCTCACTCAACCACCTTTCCCCGGTGTTTAATAACCCGTGTGATCTCTCCCTCTCCCCTGCCAGGCTGGCTAGCCAATCACAGGGGGGTTGTTGACTAATCCCAGGGAGTCACTCATTCATTCATCCACTTATTCATTGTAGTCACCTCTTCTTCCACACATGTTGGAGCTCAAGGGAAGAGTGTCAACAGTGTGTGTGTGCGTGCGTGCGTGCGCGTGTGTGTGTGTGAAGGCCACCTGAGCACAGGTTGCCATGATGCCCTGCCGCTGATAAACAGAAAGAGTAGGATGGGGAGGGAATCCAAATGAGCGTTCCGAGATGGTCGAAGCAAGGATGGTTGAAACTGTCATTAATGCCCTTAAAATAGAAACCTTCAAGTATTATGGGGGGGGAGTGGGGAGCAAGGCAATGTTTAATATCCAGACAGGACCAAACCGGCTTTGGTCTGGGTGCAGTACTGCTAAACGCTGCTAGCCACTTAGCTTGCGCAGGAGAGTAATGGCCGTCCATTATGTCTGAGAGGCTTTCCAGCCCCGTCCTTCACTGTACCGATGATGGATCCACTGATGGGCTGTTTATCCAGGGAGCTAATAGGAATATTAAACATGTCCATCGACAGGCTCTGGCCTTGGAACATTCTAGGCCTTGTCTGTCTGGGTCAGACAGCGAGGAGAGGAATGGATGAATCG
This sequence comes from Plecoglossus altivelis, assembly GCA_036571765.1. NCBI lineage: Eukaryota > Metazoa > Chordata > Actinopteri > Osmeriformes > Plecoglossidae > Plecoglossus > Plecoglossus altivelis. Next base: position 12,214,145 of record BROE01000009.1, read on the forward strand.
AAAAAGCATCATAAAGAGGAGTTTCTCTCAGTCCCTGGAAATATGAGTCCATGACGCAGCGTTCTAGAAATGTTACCAGCAGACAGACGAGGGGGGGGGGGGGGGGTTTGACTGAACAAACGTGTGAGAGGCTGAATCAGTGACGGAGGAGAAGAGGGGGACAGGATAGGAGAGGGAGAAAGAAGGCGGGAAGGTAACGGGACACCGCTCAGGGACGTGCCTTCCTGGACGCACGCTGGAACGGTGACCTCATCGCTGAGGAGGGAACTTGCAGTGATGCACGTCTCCAATAATCCACCCTCCTCTTGAGCTTCTCTGAATTGTATTGGCTGCGATTCTATCACTGTCAGAAAAGCACACACACACTCTCCCAGCTGTTTGATATCACAGTGCACTGTGGTAAACCTTTAAACACTTGACCTTGAAGTACTTGACCTGGCAATTCGTTCTTTATCAGAAGCCCATGCTGTGCTGTGTGGTGAGTGTTTCCAGGAGAGAGGCCTGTAGATAGGACAGGGTGGATGTCGATGGCGACAGGTCAGTCTCCAAGTTCACAACTCTTCTCTCTGCACTGACTTTGAAATCTCCACTGAGTCAGTGGGCTTGTTACCTGTCTCTCTGCTAAGTCTGTGGGATCAGAATCTGTCTCTCTGCTGAGTGTTGGATCAGAACCTGTCTCTCTACTGAGTCTGTGGGATCAGAACCTTTCTCTCTGCTGAGTCTATTGGATCAGAACCTGTCTCTCTGCTGTGTCTGTGGGATCAGAACCTGTCTCTCTGCTGAGTCTGTGGGATCAGAACCTGTCTCTCTTCCGGCTCAGCCTGGAGATGACACCCAGCTCTATGTCAGGCACGAGGCTGGCTCCTCTGTAGTGCTGTGGTGTACTGCTGGTGCTGAGGCCCAGGTAATCCTCCACACAGCTGCTTCCACTTGCCTCAAATCCCTGTGGCTTTCACCTTCTCTCTGAAGTCCCTTAGATACAGGCACATATACACACACTCCCACAGTGGCACTCGTACTCACACGCACACATACACGTTTACTGTTAACCACATGTACGCACACACACAGTGACCCCCAGGTCCTTCTCTGGTGTTGAGGTACTTGGGGGTTGTGTGCATGTGTGCGCGTGTGTGCGCGTGTGAGCGCGCGTGTGTGCGTGCGTGTGTGTGTGTGCGCGTGTGCGTGCGTGTGTGAGTGTGTGTGTGTGGAGGGGTTTAGGGTTAGGGTGAGGGGTTTTGGGTGGCATGTCTGAGAGTTAGAAGGGATCACAGCGTGACTCTGGAACAAAGGGAACCCGATCTCAAGCTGAAACCCTTGCGGTGTCACGCAAACGGCAGCCTCGTTCACACCCTCCCACTCTCCCTCCTCTTTACTCTCAGTTCAATCCCACCCTCCCTCCTCTTTACTCTCAGTTCAATCCCACCCTCCCTCCTCTTTACTCTCAGTTC
>BROE01000009.1:12216199-12262923 GCA_036571765.1 Plecoglossus altivelis
CCTCTCTTCCCTCCCCAGACGTGAAGAAGGACTGGTCCGACCACGCCCTGTGGTGGGAGAAGAAGAAGACCTGGCTGCTGAAGACCCACTGGACGCTGGACAAGTACGGCATCCAGGCAGACGCCCGGCTGCTCTTCACGCCCCAGCACAAGCTGCTGCGGCTGCAGCTGCCCAACATGAAGCACATGAAGGTCAAGGTCAACTTCTCCGACCGCGTCTTCAAGGCCGTGTCCGACATCAGCAAGACCTTCAGTGAGTCGAGCGCGGCGGTCGCACGCGCTAACTTAAAAACAGGATGGTCGAGGTTAAAAGCATGTCGCTGGATAACATTGTTCTTGCTTCGACACAGATAGATGGTTTTTTTGGTCACCAAAGCTGGAAGTGGGTTTCTTCGTATTTTCTCCTCTCTCCTTCTGTGNGTCCTGTTTACTAAACAGGACCAATCACAATCCACAATGACGTGACCTTATGGGACAAATGTACACGGTCTGATATGTAAGCGCACAGACCAAACCAAGTTCTGAGACCCACACTTCAAACCACACACCTGTCTTGGCATGTTCGGTACAGAAACGCACACAAGTGCTCCTTATACTTTATGTATGTGTCCAGAATTAGCCTAACCTCTGACCCTGTGAGGTTTCATGAGTTTGAGCATGATATCAGCCCTCTATCTGCTCTCTCCTCTTCGCTCCTCTTGGCCCCTCCCTTGCCCCTGACCCTTCAGGGTTCAAAGGTCACACATCCGGGCCTGATGACACCTGAACCCTGACCCTGTCTGAAACCCTCTAGTCCGCAGGTGTTGATATCTGTATGAGCCACTAGACAGACAGGGAACCGGCCACTCAGCTAGCTTGCTACGCTAGGTAGGCAGCCAGTCAGCTAGCTTGCTACACTTGGTAGGCAGCCAGTCAGCTAGCTTGCAATGCTAGGTAGGCAGCCAATTCAGCTAGCTTTCTTCGCTAGGTAGGCAGCCAGTCAGCTAGCTCGCTACGCTAGGTAGGCAGCCAGTCAGGCAGTGTGGTACAGGACACCTGTTGGGTCTTCATCCCTGGCTGGCGTTCTGAGGACAGGATCAAGCATCATGGCAGCCTCTCTGTTGGTGTTGGCTCTGCCAGAAGCTCATGTAGACTTGTTTTTTATTTGTCTTTAAAAGTACTCAAACATTTTATAAAAGGGGCCCGCAATGAAGTTCTGCTGAAGGGAGAGAACAAAAAACATATTTTTGAAGGAGTATAAATAGAGCTGTGTTTGTTTTTGAGAGATTGGTGACCAAGCAAGGAAGGGTGAAAGAAAGGTGGAGAAGAGGGATATAATGAGTGAGACTGAGCAACAAGCAGGCAGCCTCAACCCGCGTTTTGTTGCTTCCCAGTTAGGAATGTGTCCACCTCTCCTGTCATAAATCTATTTTTGCTTCGCTGATTTTTTTAAAGGACGAACTGCTCTTGGCTGACTTGGCTGCCATGCCAGAGTGTTAAACCCTGGTGTACGGTGGCCTGGGAGGGCCATGTCTTGCTTCCATTTTTTGTTTTCCTTGCCTCACCCCTCTTTAGGGATGTCCAGAGCAAGAATTCTGATTAGGAGGTGTGAGGGGAGGATGTAGCCATCAGTAGGTTCCAACTACCGCACGGCACATTTGGAATGGATCCGATTTCAACTGACCATGTTTTTAAAAAATGTTTTATGTAAAATCTGGGCAATATTCAGTTTGACAGTATCCTTTGTGAGTGTGTTTCTGTACGCTATAGAAGTGTGCGGCATACAGAGTGAGGAGAAACAGGAAGGAAGGGACCAGGCCAGGACATCCAACTGGCCCGAGCTCCAGACAGACAGACAGACGGACGGGGGGTGGGAGGTGGGGGGATCTCCCTGCAGCTGCGACTGAGACAATAACCATTCATATCCTCCCCTCCTCCCCCTCCCTTCTCTCTCTCTCTCTCCTCCTTCCTCCCCCCCCCCCTCTCTCTCTCTCTCCCCCCCCTCTTAACTCCATTTCCTCATAAAGATTGATTTGGAGGGGGTTTTTTGGCGTATGATGCAGCTAGCTGTTTTCTTGGACAGAGACAAATCCATGTTTAGTTCGTCACTCCACAGGTTCAATAGGACTAGTCTGTATCTCTTCAACAAACCCTCCCTCCCTCATCACATCTTTCGACCCTTCTCAAAATCACAAACACATGGTTTAAGCATCACCAAACATTCAAAGACAAGTCCTTCTCTGTCTCCTCCATTTCGCCAGCTGTAGGAACTCTGTACGCCTGTTTTCTGAGCCTTGTGAGACCAAGTCGCACACGCACACACACACACTCTACATTATAAGCTGTGGACTGTAGCTACTGTAACAACGCTAGTTAAATGGATCAAACCAATTAGCACTGCTGGAGTTCTCCCATGTCCACAGCACAGCAGCTGTCTGAAGCCAACTCATACATTTACAGACTGACAGACATGCAGACACGCAGACAGACACGGCCCATCTGTGCATTGAACGAAATTCAGCAGAATGAGGACTCTCACGATACGTCTGAACTCACTGCCATTCTCTTTGGCTTCAAGCTCTGGCATCCACAGGCAGCCCCCATATCCTGCTCTGGGTTGATTATCTGGCCTGTCTCACATTTAGGCCAGGGAGGCAGAGTAATAAACCATTTCCCTTATTTTCGCTTCAGCGTTCATTCCATTGTGCGAAGAGCGGTTGTTTGGCCCTTCAAAAGAAGAGCGGAACAGCCATCATGGCTTGTCTATGTGCCAGATGTTATAAACCAAGCCCGTGGCATTACACAGCAGCATAAAAGGCGAGGTATGTGCCTGTTAAACTGGAGGAATGCCCCAAGCTGCCATCAGAGCTGGTTCCATAAAAGATCGATTTCGGAGCATGATGAGTACAGCTCTGCTCCATGCCAAGGACTCTTGACTTGTTCAGACAGACTAGCCCAGGACACCTAACTGTGTACCGCTACAGCCAAGAAAAACACTCTGTCGTCTCGAGTGGCGCCCAGCAAGTGCTCCCAAACACCCACACCTCGGAGCAGTTGTGGTCTGTCCACTTCCAGCACAGGAGCTGGGGAATGCGTGCCGTCACCACTAAGCACATGACTGGTGCGACCTGCCTGAGGTGCGACGAATGAGACCTTTGCTTCCTGCGTGTACGCACACACACTCTCTCGCACGCTCACTCTCTCGCACGCACACAGGGCTAATGCAGCTCATGCTGCTTCACTTAGGGCCGTCTCTCTCTGCTAGTCAGACAATCACTGTAGACTCCCATCAGCCACTGCTGCCTCTGGGAAGATGGATGGATGGAGGAAGAGATGGAGAGCACCGACTGATTAGAGAGATGGAGTTGTACTGATAGGAAGGGATTGATGGAAGGAAGATGGATGAAACGGTGAGCCAGGAAGGAGTGGGCGGAGCTTGTCAAAGATGGATGAACGTGTGGAAAGACACAGGAGGACTGTGGAGGATGGAGAGAGACAGACAGACAGACAGACAGACAGACAGGAGGACTGGGGGATGGAGACAGACAGACAGACAGGAGGACTGTGGGGGATGGAGAGAGAGAGAGAGACAGACAGGAGGACTGTGGGGGATGGAGAGAGAGAGAGACAGACAGGAAGAATGTGGGGGATGGAGAGAGAGAGAGACAGACAGGAAGAATGTGGGGGATGGAGAGAGACAGGAAGGGTGAACTTTGTCCACTGTTGTCCATTTGGTCAACCAAAGGCCAGGCCCATGTCTGTGGTCCGGTTGATTTATTGGACACTGTGGTCAAATTTTGGTCACAGTACAATACCACATGATTTTTAAAATTACAATTATTTTTTATTATACTGTATATGGCTCTGTATACATGACATGGTCTTCTTAGGTGGGTAGGAGTGATCAGTCACAAAGTAAATTATGAGTTAGTGTTTATACTTGAATCTAACTATTATAGTGATGTGGATTAATTCAGTAACATGAAAGAGAATGACACTGATGTTGAGACTCGATGTTGTCAGTACCTTTCCCCCAGTTATTTTTAGAGAAATATTTTGAATGACCACTCCTGCGGTCGAGATGTTGGGAAGTTTCTCACCCCACATGCAGATGAATCATGAGCTCCAGTGAATCAGGGAGAAGGGGAGGGTTAGCTGGCAATCTGCCCCCAGGCGCCCTGCCTGGACCTGGGTCTGGATACTGTCAACACCAGCCTGGGTGGACCACTCCTCGCTTGTGTGGCTGTCATGTTAATAAACATCAGCAGTGTCTCACTGCTCTGCTATGATGACCTAGTCTGAGATCAGCTCTGAGATCAGCTTAGAGTCTCTCTCCGAATCCTAAGCGGTGGAATGTCTTCACGTTCTGGATGGTGAACGGACAGACACCTGTGGAGGTTTCCCTCTGCTCTCTGCCAGGCTGCATCACAGCCTGCATTCCAGTCCTTTTCCCTCTCTTTCCTCTCCTCCTTTTATGTGACGGATGAAAGGAATACCTGCCTGTTATGTCCTCCCATCCTCCTCTGCCCTCCTCCCCCTCTCTATCCCTCCACCTCCCTCCTTCGTTTCAAAGTTGGATATGAGTAAAATGCCAAGGAAACTACTAGTGACCATGATGACTCATAGTATACACACACACACACACAGTGTGTGTGGGCTAGCAGTGCTAAGGCTAGGCAGCATGCCTGTACTCACATGGCTGTATAAGGGCACAGGGATTGTGCAGCAAAGCAGAAGCATGGAGAAGGGAGTGAGCAAGGGATGAGAGTGGGAGGGAGAGAGGGAGGGAGAGAGAGGGAGAGGGAGGGAGAGAGAGAAGGAGGTAGAGAGGGAGGGTGCGCAGGCCTCCATCTGGTAGTCCTTAAAACCCCTGGAATGCTTTTGCTTTAGTAACACAAACTAAACAAGCAGTCCTTGCCAAGCCAAGAAGTTCCGTCGCTCGGGCTTCACGTTCAGAGTCTGTGTCTCTCTCTCTCTCTTCCTCTCTCTCTCACTCTTTCTCTCTCTCTTCCTCTCTCTCTTCCTCTCTCTCTTCCTGTCTCTTCTCTCTTTCTCTAGCCATCCCTCCCTAACTCACTCACACACCATACTCCTGAATGTCCCTATCTATAACCATTTTTTAAAGAGTTTTTTTCTACAGATCTCAGAATCAGAAAACTGAACAAAATGTACCAATTCTGATTGTGACATCCTAGCGTTCCAGACACAAACCAAGTAGCCCGTTCCACCTCTTTAATGAGCGCTAATACTGAATCCTCGGAGAGAGTGCAGAGCCCAGCTGGGATTGTAGACGCTGCACATCTATCTTGCTGTCTGACAGACTACTGGCAGGCCGGCCACCAGTACCTCGGAACCGACCCAAATCCCCTCTGAAACGTCACGGCCGTGGTTGAACGATGGCTCCCTGGTCTCAGAGAATATAAGAGAGAGGGAGGGAGAGGGAGAGGGAGGGAGAGAGGGAGGGAGGGAGAGAGAGGGATAGCAGGAGGGATGGAGGCAGTTCTGTTATAGTCATTACAGCCTATCTGCTGTGTGTATTCCTCTGTCTAAGGGGACCTTACGCAGGGCCCTCTGCAGTGTTGAATTCTGTCAGCATGAAAACACAGATACTTAACTAGAGGATGAGACTGGTGTTTACCTGATGTGTAGCATCTTCAAACAGTCCTGTGATGAACTGCGGAGGTGTTTTGACAGAGCAAATGTTTTCGTTAGAACTATAAGCCCGTCATTAACTATTAGCTACAACTCACTATCTGTGCGATAACACCGTTTTGTTCTGTACACAAGTCAAATGTGTTTGTACATTAGTGTGCTTCTGGGCATTTTCGAGTGCGCACTGTTGTGTGTCTATGCTGGGGTATTGAGAAATAGGTCTAGCCATTTCTTACCTCACAGCTGGGTGTCATTGCTATGTTCTATGTTTCTGCCTCGCTGCTCACCCATCTCCTCTCCTCGCTGCCATATTAGTGACTGATTCAGCATTCCTTCGCTTTCCTTCTCACCCTATCTCATGTTTGTCTACACCCCATCTGTGTGTTTGTGTGTGCACGCACGCATGTGTCTCTCTGGCAGTGTGGTTTATTTCAGGCCTGTCGTTGAGAGGAGCCTAAATGTAGGCTGTTAAGTGAGACAGTGACACATCTGCCTTCATATGGAGTCTGGGTGGGGTTAGCGCTGTTGCTAGGCTAGGATTCAGTGACACAGAATGACCTCTCCCTCCCTCTCCTTTTCCCCTTCTCTCTTTCTTTCTCCCTCCCTCTCTTTTCTGTCTTCTCGTCTCCCTCTCCCTCCCTCCCTCCCCCACTAGACATCCGCCACCCAGAGGAGCTCTCTCTCCTGCGTAAGCCCCGCGACCCGAAGAAGAAGAAGAAAAAGCTGGAGGAGGCTGAGGAGGAGGCCCTGGAGCTGGAGGGCCCGCTTCTCACCCCTGGGTCAGGTAAACTAGGTAATCCCCCCCTCCTCCCTCACCACACACACACACACACACACACACACACTTACATCTGACACCTGTATCTACAGAGTGCAGCGCTCGACTAACCCTGGGTCATGAAGCCACAAGAAACAACAACAAAAAACGTTTTAAAAAACCCTGTGAGTAGCAGGCTGAATAGCAGGTTCCTGTGCCTCCTCCTTGGCTCCACTGCAAGCAGCATTTGTTGTATAGAAACCCCATCTAGATAATTGCAAGAGCTGTAACATTGTGAAGCTGACCAAATAAGAATGTGTGAGATTAAGGCCGGCATGAGATGTGCAGTGTTGGCTTGACTGCTCCTTGGCAGAGGGGAGCCAGAATGATTGGGATTCCACACATACTTGGTCACGCTGCCATTTTAAACCCAAACCAGGCTACGCAGCTACAGCACACATCCCTTCATAGCCTGCCCGTCCTCCCTCGCTCCGTGTCAGTGGCAAAAGGATATCTGGCCATGTGAGGAGAGGAGAGAGCAAAAAAAAAAAAAGTGACGGCTTTCAGGGCTAGCGTTAGCCGTGGTGGCTAATGCTACGGTTGAGCTGAATGGGGCTCATTGTCCTGTTCATGGCCCAACCCTGCCTTGACTTGACCCCCTCTGTAACACACACACACACACAACGCTGACTGGATACACACGCCAAGATGTGGGAGGGAATGAGGAGACAGTGACTCCAGCTGTATTTGAGCTAGCCTGTTCTGACTGCCACAAACCTGTCTTCCTACTGGGCCTGTTTGTAGAGCAGAGATCAGACTTAGGGCCCTGATCAAACTGAACAACGTGCTGAGCCTGTTTACCCTACAATGTTTTCTGTCACAAACACACACCCTTTCTCCCCCTGTTTACTTGGAGGTAAACTTTTATTAACCCAGGCTGCTTCTCCTACGGGAGGGGGGAGGGGGAGGGGTATACCCGCTTTGGATGGGTGATGGGAGTCACAAGGCCCCAGTCTGACCCAAGGCCAAGGCAATGCAGGGCAGGGGATGGAGGCAGAGATGCAATCAAATAAGAACACACAACTCAACCACAGCCTCTCCCCCTCTGTGTGCTTGCTGTGTTCCTCTCGTCCTCTCTAGCCTCAAGGCTGACCCAGTCTATGCTTGTGTTTTCTACTGTACATACACGCACACACACGCACGCACACACACACACACATACAGAGAGAATAAACAGGAGACAGGGGGATATAGAGGACTTGAGTTGATGATGATGATGATGATGATGATGATGAAGACATGTTTGAGGTTGCATCAACCTTCCCTCGTCCCTTTCTTCCTCTGAAATTCTCTCTCTTTTGCACACTCACACATAGATGGGAGTGCAAGGCAAACATGTCGTAAATACATAAAAAATCCCTTGTTGCTCCAACAGTCCCACAGGCACCAGCTGTACGTATGACTCAGCAGGAACCATGACCATGGCCTGGACTCTGGGTCATGCCACGCTCTCACTCTCTCTATGTTAGGTCGACTCTCCAAGACTTGGTGGACTGTAGGGATGTGGTGGTGATGACTTGGTCCAGTCCTATATTATTGTGGTGATGACTTGGTCCAGTCCTGTAGTACTGTGGTGGTGACTTGGTCCAGTCCTGTAGTACTGTGGTGATGACTTGGTCCAGTCCTGTAGTACTGTGGTGACTGCACAGGTCTGGATCATCCTGACCAACGCCCTACACGCCTGCTTTCCCCATCATGCCCTAGTGGATCATTACGAAGGAGTAGATGGACCATCCCTGGAGGGGGTTTTTCCTTTGCTGACTTGGACAAACTGAGTCATCAGATCTGGGTTCCGTGGCAGCAGAAACGCCCGTCTCTGGTTCTCCTGGTCTTCACTTTGGTCCTCCACCTCTCGCCCGCTCCGTTTTCCTCCTGTCCTGTTACGTCACTTTAATCTGTCCTCTTGTTTTTCTTTTCCTCCACTCTCCCCGATTCCTCCCCCTCTTCCCTCTTGTTCCCCGTCCTCCCTCTAGCCTCTGAGATCATTTACATTGGACCGGTAAAAGGTAAGGTGTCCTGTTCTCTCCCCCACCTCCCTTCTCTCTGCATTGCTTCCTCCTCCCTTTTTTCTCGCCTCCTTCCCTCTCACCCCCCACCGCTGGAGTGTTCCGGTCACCTGATAAATGTGTAAACGTGGTCAACCAGCTGCTTGGGTCGTTGCGCAAGTCAGCTGACTCGGGTCATGTGATGGGCTTTGCTTCCAATGCAGAACCTGTCTCTCACCTCCCCCTCTCCCTTTCCCATTGAGAAGCTATGCTCACCATGTGTGTTTGTTGTGCTGGAAAAAGCTCACCGCTCTTGTTTACTCACTGGACTTCCTGAGAGATAGAAAAGAGTCATGATGCTGAATCCGTATAACAGACACTTAACCCTGGAAAGGTCACGAAGTCTACACGGCCCTATTGCTGGGTGGTCCAGATCCTTAAGAGTAAATCCATAGCTCCATACTCTCTTTTCTCCAGAGTAGGGGAGGGATTAGAGATTAGATGCATGTTAACATTCCATGTAAACTATTGAAGCAGAGTAAACACACAGCTACACTCCAACAGCCCCTGTAGCAGGATCCCCAGCAGAAGCATCAGTGGCCCTTCCAGAAGCCTCTCCGCTGGCTCCTGCTGCAGAACTCTCCGGATGCCTGGGATTCTTCCGGAGCCTGGATGGGACAGGAGTCCGCTCTCTGACCCACCCTGGACCAGCGCTAGGGAGGAACGTTTATACAACCGTCAAGAAACCCTCCCCGAACCCCTGAGAGATGGGGTCGTACTGGCCTGGATCTTGTTCTCATGACCTCGTCCTATACACTGAACACACACACACACACTGACACACACACACACATGCTGAAATACACGCCCACACTGAAACACACACACACACGGAAGCCACTTCCTGTTGTAGAAGAGATTAGGCAGTTTGGCCTTTCTATCCTCCCAGGCCAATGGTGGACCTCACCCAGGAGGATGGGGAAGGGAGGAAGGAATGAAAGTAAACTGTTCAGTGTGTGGCCTGCTTCACTGCCACCATGTCCAGAGGTGCTGTGCATGGCCAGCCAAAAGGAAATGTTACTGCTGTCCTTTGAGTTTTTATTTGTTTTGCTATCAAACTCCCTAATCTTTACTTAAGCAAACTTCGGTTCAAATTCCATTTTTACTGTCGTTGGGAGGTTTTGGCTGCAAGGAAGACAAACACAATAATCCAGCCGATTCCTTCTTCCGCAATAGCCTTTTTAAAAATGTATCCTAAAGGGAAGACAAACAAGCAGAGATGATGGCTTTTGGAACTGTCACACTGCAGGAGCCCCGCCCTCCTAGGCCAGACCACTGGCTGGTGCACTCACAGAGCTAGCCTGGTCCCCTGGTCTGCCTGCCTGGCTGCTAGTGTGTGGTGGTGTGGTGCCAGTGTTCGCAACATACTATGCAACCACTTGACTTGTGTTTTGGTGTTGTACTTGTGTCCGTTTGTGTGTGTTGGCTTTCTCCTTGCAGGAGTTTTCACGATCACACATTTTGCATCAATTGTGAATTATCAGCTACAGGTATTCATATGTGTTTGTGTCCCCTCCCCTTCTTGCACACTTTCAGTCTCTGACCAGAACTGTGTGTTTGCAGGGAGCATCTACTCCAGCCCCGGCCTCTACAGTAAGACCATGACCCCCACCTACGACTCCCGGGACGGCAGCCCTCTGTCCCCCACCACCGCCTGGTTTGGAGACAGCCCCCTGTCAGAGGGCAACCCCAGCATCCTGGCAGTCAGCCAGCCCATCTCCTCCCCTGACATCCTGGTCAAGCTGTACAAGCCCCAGTCTCTCCTGGACAAAGCCAAGATCAACCAGGGGTGAGTGGAGGGGTAGAGGCCAGAGGAGGGTTGTGGTAGTGGAGGGTAGAGGCCAGAGGAGGGTAGAGGCCAGAGGAGGGTAGAGGCCAGAGGAGGGTTGTGGTAGTGGAGGGTAGAGGCCAGAGGAGGGTAGAGGCCAGAGGAGGGTAGAGGCCAGAGGGTAGTGGAGGGTAGAGGCCAGAGGTAGAGGCCAGAGGAAGGTTTGTGGTAGTGGGGGTAGAGCCAGTGGAGGGTTGGTAGTGGAGGGTAGAGGCCAGAGGAGGGTAGAGGCCAGAGGAGGGTTGTGGTAGTGGGGGGTAGAGGCCGGTGGAGGGTTGTGGTGTGGTGGTGAAGGTCAGCCTGCTGTAGACATTAATAGCAGCCTGCTTAGTCATGGGGCAAGAAGGTAATGTCTTATTGTTTGTGGTTGTTCTTTTGACCATACTACCCTGTTAGATGTTACCTCTAACAGTTTGTGTGGGTTGTGAGGGAACTCATGCATGAATGTGTGCATCTGTATGTGCGTGTATGTGTCTATGTATGTATGTGCGTCCGTGCGCGTGGGGTTGTGTGCGTGTGTGTGCGAGAAACCCCAACATGTTCCTTGCCTAACGGTGTCACCTTCCCGTCCATGTGTCTGCAGGTGGCTGGACTCCTCCAGGTCTCTGATGGAGCAGGATGTGAAGGAGAACGAAGTTCTCCTCCTGCGATTTAAGTACCACAGCTTCTTCGACCTCAACCCCAAGGTACAGCAACACCAGTCCTCTAACCCTGGAGTACACAATGCTAACACTGGCTGTTGGGCTCTACTTCCTACACTTAGATCAAAATGAACAGTGACTAACTAACAAAACAAACATTTTCAGGACTTGAGGTTCAACTAAAGTGAGGTTATGCGTAGATCACTGTTCTGTAGTGCAGGTGAGACTGGGCCTGTGTTGTGAAAAGGGCTTGGTCAAGGACACGGGCACCGCCCTGCGTCTAGGTATCGCCAGCTTGCAGCTTTTGGGGGTAAAGGGCAGGAAATGCCCCTCTGTGCTGTCCTGTTTGCTCAGCCGTGTGTGTGTTCGAGGCTGTGGGTTAATGGCATCTCCACCCCCCCTACAGTACGATGCCATCCGGGTGAACCAGCTGTACGAGCAGTCCAAGTGGGCCATCCTGCTGGAAGAAATCGAGTTGCACGAGAGAGAGATGATGATGTTGCTGCCCTGCAGTGAATGGGAGCGCGTTACTAATGTCATTCGCTTGAGTGCCAGTTTCGTTATGCTTTACTAAGCGCCGCATGCATACTGCCGTCATTAGATGATTTTCTTTCACGTAGGGCAAGTGCTCGGGGAAAGGTAAAAATATGGCCTCCCAGAGCCTGGGCTTAGGAGGCTGCGCGTACAACGGAAGTGGCCACGCCTAATGTAGGAAGAGAGAAAGGCAGAGAGGGGGGGGGGGCTGTAAATCATCCGTTCTTCACTGATGCATCATTGAATCAGCACTTAAAGAACTTTTCCATGGCCAACGGTACATTTCTGGCTTATGGAAAGGGTAGAGAGAGAGGATAGTGGAGGAGAGGGAGGCAAAGAGGAGAGAAAGGGAGAGCGGGAGAGGGAGTAAGAAAGAGAGAGAAGCTCCACATGTAGTCCTATGCCTGTTCCTATGTGACTGGTGCAGGGGCGGTGCCACCTCCCTGCCAGCCAAGACTCTCTACGTTAACAAGCCTCCAGACACCCCCCCCCCTCATGACACCCCAACTCTGAGCCCCACAGCCTGCTAGTAAACAAGCCTCTCTGGACACATCACACATGCTGATGCTTTTACGTGTCAAAGATAGTCCATCGAGTGTATAAAGGGGAGATTTGGCAGGCGTGCGTGTGGGTAGGACTGGATTCCCAGGGGTCCAGGAAGAGGGTCCCAGCTCCCCTTCCACCTCTTCAGGTTGCCCCATACTTCCTAGGGGCTGGAGGGTGCGGGGAGGGGGCAACAGGATACCTATATCCAACCATCGTAAAGCTAGAGTGACGGGACCTGGGGACGCCACCCTGTCCTTACCCCCAGACCCCTCAGTAATTATAGCGCCGCCCTGGCTAGTGGAGTAGGTCCCCTGCCCCGACCACCCACCCCAGGCCTGGCCTCATTCCACCATTCACCCCCTAGGTGTTATGTTTTCCTCTGTGGGGCCTGTTTATAAATACACGTCACTGGTTTAGTGTTACTCCGCTTCCCGCCCGCCACAGGGGATGCTGAAGATGCTAATCCTAGCTGTGTGTTTGGATTAGCGGCTGGCCTGTCCTAACTGTCTGTTGGCACTAGGTTTTAGCTGGGGCAAGGCTTAGGGTTTCACTGATGAGGGACATTGGGAAGAGAGGACCTGGTGAGTTTTGAGAGTTGAGTTTCTGTGTCGAAAGAGCTGGGGAGTGGATAGTAGGTCATCTCATCTCTCAGCCAGATGACTGTCCATCTTACATAGTTGGCTAGCAATATTAGCATGCTGTCACCTTGATACAATAGTAGGGATACATTTAGCAGCTAGATATAGCCAGCCTTTTGGTGGCTAACAATCAACCCAGCATCTGGAAGGCTTCGCAGAGGAGGATATTAGGTTTTAGGCCTACAGAAAGTTCTGCCAATCACCATGTAGCCCCCCCCCCCCCCCAAAAAAAAAACTCTCTCTCTCTCTCTCTCTCTGTCTCTATCTCTCTCTCATTCATTCACTCACTCACTCTCTCACACTCTCTCACTCCCTCTCTCGCTCTCTCGTACTCTCTCTCTCTCTCTCTCTCTCTCTCTGGCTCTCACTCTCTGTCTCTCACTCTCTGTCACTCATTCTCTCTCACTGTCTCTCTCACACACACTTTTGCTCTCTTTCTCACACTTTCACTCTCTTCTCTCTCTCTTTCGCTCAGTTCTTCCTCGCCCTCTCTCTGCCATCTCTCTGTGCATCCCACCTCTCTCTCTTTCTCTCTCCACTCTGTCCTTTTTCTTTCTCTCCCTCTCTCTGCCCTATCCCGCCCATGCCTCCCTCTCTCCCCAGGCAGCTGTTCATTCACATACTGAGGGGGTGTAGTGAGAGGTGGTGTGAAGGCGGGGGGGTTGACAGTATAAATACCGTTTGTCAACAAGTAGTGTTTAATGTCAGTGAGTCACAGGCTACAGTCCCCAAGGGAACACCGTAGTGAGGTTCTCCCTGTGATGGGATGGTCCCTAGATTCGACAGTCACGTCTCCTGCCGGGGTTGTGAGCGAAGCTACGCGGTCTCTCCATGATGTCAGGTCCCACATGATGGCTGACTTCCCCGCACCTTGTTCACATGTGGTCGTGCTACAGAGAGACTGTCTCAGCCACCCTCGCAGAGATCTGCTGAGCCTACCAAATTCATCCGCTCCCACTCGCTTCCTTCCATAAATCACCTCATTCTCTCCCAAAGTCATTGGCCTCTAGAGAACCCGTATCCATTCTATATGTACTGAGGAGAATATGCATTAGTTGATTTGTGTGTTATTGACCTATGTAATCGATTTTTATAATCCATTATGCCTCTTGCTGTCTCTCTCTCTCCCCCTCCTTTCTGCCGGACAGTATCACATCAACAAGCTGTCCATCATGTCTTCAGACAACCACATGAACAACAGCGAGAAGGAGGTGGATGAGGTGGACGCCGCCCTCTCTGACCTGGAGATCACTCTGGAGGGGGGCAAGACCTCCAACACACTGGTAGCTACACACGCGCGTTCAATAGTCACCCTGAGGGAATACGCTGAGCGGATCGCACGCACGTGCAAAACCTTCCCGTTCAGTCTGCTCGGCCCTGCGCTCGGCTCTCTGATGATGCGGCAGCATTCGCAGGGCACGCTTCTGTTTGGCCAGCGATATATATCCCTTGCTGCTGCCCTGACGGCCATTGTTGTAATCCTGCCCTGTCAATTTGCAGAGTTTATATAGCTTATCTAGAGGACGTGGTGGTTTTGAGATAGTACCCAACCGCTGCTATCTATTACAACCTACAAAGACATTCTGACAATGCTGGCAGTGTCATGCTTGAAAGTTAGAGGTTTTGGGGTTATGCAGAACCCTGTTGTATCATCAGTGTCCCAGGCAGTCTGGATAACCGTGTCCCTTCCCTTCCTTTGCAGGGGGACATCACATCCATCCCTGAGCTGGCTGACTACGTCAAAGTCTTCAAGTAAGTTCTCCCACGGAAAACAAGCTGTCAGACCCTGACTCTGTCAGACCCTGACTCTGTCAGACCCTGACTCTGTCAGACCCTGACTCTGTCAGACCCTGACTCTGACAGACCCTGACTCTGTCAGACCCTGACTCTGTCAGACCCTGACTCTGTCAGACCCTGACTCTGTCAGACCCTGACTTGAGGTATCCGCTGGGATTCACGTTCCCTCTTGATGTTGTACGGCCAGCAGTTGTGTGCGTCTGAGCTCGCGTGCTCGCGTGCAGGACCATGCGTGTGCGCTAAGGCACTTGCGTGTGCATTTGAAGAAGGCAGGGGCCAAGTGGATCTGAGACCAGGTGACTGAGGCTGGCCTTAGATCCGTTTAATAGCAGAGCTGTTGTCTGGCTTGTGTCACGCTGAGATGGCCCAGACTCAGGTCTACCTAGGAACCCCTGACTGCAAACGGCTGGGATTTGAGCGCCCGCATTGTAGCTGTGGGACGCTAAGAACCCAAACCAGGCGGCGTACCTGTTGGACGCGGGCCCTCGCTGACTTGCAGGCAGCTCTTGTGGTTTGATGGTCTCATAAAAGATGCAGGGTTGATCAAGAGGTTTCACCCCCCCCCTTGTGAGTTTCTTACTGTTGGCAGTGCTCCCACCTCCAGTGCTGACTAAGGTCTGTCCCAGTGAAGGCTGAGCCTGCTGTCTTCCCTCCCTGTCCCCTCCCTTTTCTCTCTCCTTCACTTTTACTTGGGTGAAAAGACACATGGCTGTGTTGTCTATGATGGCTCTGACTGTTGTGCTGGGGGCTCTGTTGAGAGGGAGTGTCTTTGCTGACTTCACTCTTTGTGTCTCTTAACACATTCTTGGTCTCTCTCTCTCTCTTTGTCTGTCTCTCTCTCTCTCTCTCTCAGGCCAAAGAAACTGACACTGAAAGGCTACAAGCTGTACTGGTGCACGTTCAAGGACATCACAATCTCCTGCTACAAAAGCAAAGAGGAGGCTCATGGGACGCCTGCTAACCAGATGAATCTTAGAGGTGCAGAATTACACACACACACACACACACACACACACACACACACACACACACACACACACACACTGGCAGCTCTGCAAGTGTTACTGTTCTAAGGACATCTCTGTCATTGATGAATGGCATGCTGTGACCCTGGTGACCATGCGACCCCCCCTCCCCCCTCTCGGACTTTTCGTGTCTCGTCTTAGGATGCGAGGTGACCCCTGATGTCAACATCTCTGGTCAGAAATTCAACATCAAGCTGCTGATCCCTGTGGCTGACGGGATGAATGAGATCTGGCTGCGGTGTGACAACGTGAGTAGTGCTCTCTGGCTTCCTCTAGCTGACTGGAGGTCAGCCGTGCGGCAGTGTCATGCCTGCTACGCTGTCCAAATGCACGTAGAAATCCTCAACTGTGACCAACGCCTCATTAGCATGTCATAAACACATGTCCAATCGACACGTCACATTCAGACTGGCTCCCCTTCCCCTGCCCCTCTCTCCACCAGGAGAAGCAGTACGCCCACTGGATGGCAGCCTGTCGCCTGGCCTCCAAGGGGAAGACTATGGCGGACAGCTCGTACAACCTGGAGGTCCAGAACATTCTCTCCTTCCTCAAAATGCAGCACATGAATCCAGACTCCCAGCTCATTGCTGAGCCGATCACCACGGACATCAACCCCGAGTGCCTGGTGTCCCCGCGCTACCTGAAGAAGTACAAGAACAAGCAGGTAAACCGGCAGATTAGCCTAGCCTCCGTCCTAACTAAACCTCAGATAAACCCACCTGACTTATAGTAACCGCAGCAAGTGAAATGCTAGCTAACTCGAAAGATGCTGCCTGTAACCTGTGCTGATCACAGGATGTTGTTGATTCACATAGCCTGGGCTATTTGCAGGATAACAGATTGTATGTCTTTTGAGAGGTTATGGAACAGAACGGGCCGCATGTGCGAGGGGGTGTGTTCTTCCCAGGGGAGGCTGTGTATTGGTGCAATACAGGGGGTGGGGCAGGGGGAAGGCTGATATCAGGGGAAGGCTGAGGTCAGGGGGAAGGCTGAGGTCAGAGGGAGGCTGAGGTCAGGGGGAGGCGGTATGTGATGATGCTTACCAGCTGGGCGCATCCTGCCATCTGGGCTGTCCTGCACTGGAATGCAGCCTCCCTCCCTCCCTCGCTCGCTTGCTCACACCTCCCCGTGTTCCCTCTGTCTCTCCCCGGGGGGAACCCAGGACAACGGGTCGTCCTCCCACACCCACCCTGATTGGCTTGGAGAGAAGATTCAAGCTCCAAGTCTGCGTCTCAGCTCCCATGCAATCCCTTCTGTTCCTCCCATAATTCCTGATCATTGAGAAATGGGAGAACAGGATGGTGCTGATTCTCATCGCTGTCATATCTGCAGTCGTGGCTGTCAGCCAAAAAACAATCTGGAGCCACTTAGCACTTTTAGCAGAGTTTCGCTCACATTTAGCTGACAAGAAAGTAACGCTATACTTAGTAGATTCTCCTATAAGTAATAGGCGTGTGTGTGTGTGTTTGTGTTTTTGCACGCGCTTGTACTGGAAGGTCTGAGTTTATCCCTGTCAGTGTTGGAGCCTCTCGCTCACTATGTCTGGTAGTCATTAAACTGTGTGGACCGTTGCTAGGGGGGTGGAGGTGTTGGTTAGTGATGACTAAGGACCAGTCTGAGTCTGAAACCAAATACTCACATCCTCTAGACCTCTATAAAGAGAGGGAATGGGGGAGGAGGGAGAGAAAGAAAATTGGGTGGAGGGGGAAGCGTTGAGGGATACGAGAGAGAGACGGAGAGAGACAGAGAGTGAGAGAGACAGAGACAGAGGGCAGTAATGGAAGAGCAGGGGGGGAACTCATCATACAGGAAATGTCTAAGATGGGATGAACCAACAACAGCCATGGGGATGTCTACGCTGCCTGGCAGTCTCGCTGTGGAACGTCTGGGTTCTAGAACAGAGAGAATAAAAGGAGGTCAGAGGGCGGAGCGGGGGCTGGTTCCTGCGATGGCCCCCAGCTTCCACTTCAAAACAGGAAAAGAAAAAGGATCAGAAAAAGAATGCCGTCAGTGTGTGTGGAAGTGACAGGCAGAGGAAGAGGAAGAGGCAGAGGCAGAGGCAGACCACAGTCCTGAAGGACAGCGAGTCCTGGCCTCGCTTCTCTATCCTGGGACAGGGGCTGTCTGTGTGGGGGGGGGCAGGGTGTTCTGGCCCTGGTCCAGTTCTGTGTCAGTGGCCTTAGCCCAGACCAGCGAAGGGGTGAGGACGAGTGGGCTGGAGCTGGAACAGTGTGTGCATTTGGACTACAGAATGTTTGTCTGTGTGTTACTGTGTGTTTGCTTGTGTTTATTTTTGTATTTTGTGTGTGTGTGTGCGTGCCTGTGCGTGTGTGCGTCGGTATAGCAATCAGCAGCGGGCGCGGACACCAGGAAGTCAGCCCAGCTTGGGAATGCTGAGGGGGAAGAGAGTCAGGGAAAACCCTCTCCTGCCTCGCCGTCAGCTGGGCGCTGGCTCTCTTCTCCCTCCTTCCTTCAAACTGGACACGGACTTCCTCTTACCCCCCCGCCACCTCACCCTGCCCCGCCCCCAGGGGGACTTTCATGCTACAATTCCCAACGGATAAACACGAGAATATTTAGACCTCTGGGAGTGGACTTGGATTGGTTTCTGACCAAACGTATAGTTTTCCGTAAGAGAGAAAGCAGATGGGGGGCAGCCAGGCACAATAATAAACAGGGATGTGGAGCCTCTCACTTTCCTGCTCCTGATACTTCCTGTGGAAGATGCTCCGGTACTGCACCGCCACCTAGTGGACTCACCGGACACTGCGTGTTGAAAAGTCATTGTTACTGTCATACCGACTCACACAATTGACCTAAATGCAGGTTAATGCTGCCTTAAATCGAAAGTGTTTTTCTTGACAGTAGCTCGTATTTCAGGGTGCATTCTTCCTGGTGTTTCAGACAGTGTCATGTGTGCTAACCTTCTTTGCCTGCCCTGACAGACCTGACCTGCAAACACTGCGCCTGCAGTGGCTGCTTTCTCTGCCTGTGCACATTGCTGCATGCACCAACCCCCCTGCCGCCCCCTCGCCAAGCCCCCTTAAACCTGCCTCTCATTTACCCTGTTACGATCGCGGCTCTGCTACCTGGAATTCAAACTTCATTCGTACTTCACTTTTTTTTGTTTGTTTTCCTCTCCCCTGTGGCTGTGTTCTCACTTGCTTCTTGTTCTGTTTTGTTGTTGTTGTTTTTTTTTCATTCCTCCTCCCCCCTTCTCTTCCGCACCCTCCCTTCACCCTCCCCCGTCCTCCCTCCCTTCAGCCTGGCTATATCAGGGACTTGGTAAGTCAATATGTGTGTGGAGTTCTGGAAACTAACACGTAGTCGACGTCTTGGTAGATCGCTTCCAATACAATCCCATTCTATTTAGAACACATATGGATTTGTTGTCTGTAAGAATGTTGTTCGTCAATGTCAAGAAAGGACAGTTTCCAGAGCTTTGGTTGTCTCTCTATAAACCATAACAGTGAGATAGTTTATCAGTATCAACCCCTAGTTGCACCCAGTTCATTTCTCTACATTAGTATCATCTTTTTCATGCTAACTTCCAATTTGTCCTTCCACTACTAACGCACGTTTAACCGTCACATTGGGCCGTTCTGGTAGACGTTTAGTGTAACCTTAGTGTAGTCCACGTGGCACTGAGAGACCCAGTTGATCAGGAGGTAGCAGAGCGGGAATGGGGGCAGTGCAGAGCCAGGTCTTTACATCTGTGCTCTTCTCAGCAATGACTCATGTGTTCAAGTTTTGGGCTGTGCTCAGAGGACAGCTTTAGGGCTATAAAGGAATACACACACACGCACACACACACACACACACACACGATCCACACAGAGGTGGGGTCTTCTCCATGGCTCATTAACCTCAGGCTCCTGTGGGGAAGTGTTTCTCTGTGGCTAGAGCAGCTGTAAGTCCTAGAGCAGCTGTAGAGCTGTCCTATACTACAGCAGCTCTCCAGCTCTGGGCTGACACACCACTGGGTCAGGGCCCCGGTGCCCTCATGAGGTCATGGGGACGTAGAGGGTGTTGGTTGGATGGGGAGCGGTGGTGGTTTTAGTTTGGGTTGAAGGGTGGCGTTCTAGTGTGGTGCATCAGTGGATACATTTCAAAGCAGGGTTGTGTTTTGGCGTTGATATCAATAACCTGTTGGTGTGTGTGTGTGTTTGGTCAGATCTCAGCCCGGATCCTGGAGGCCCACCAGAACGTGGCCCAGATGAGCCTGATTGAGGCCAAGATGCGCTTCATCCAGGCGTGGCAGTCCCTCCCTGAGTTTGGCATCACCCACTTCCTGGCCAAGTCAGTCCCCCTCTCCACGCAGCGATCGCATCCCACCTCGCACACCCTTCCGTCACCCTCGTAAACGTTCAGCCATTCCGCATGGATTCGTTTAGCAGATGCGCTTATCCGAAAGCGAATCTACATGCACGCCAGTCCCACTCCGTGTGACGAATTCCATCTGTGCTGGTTCCCAGGTTCCAGGGAGGGAAGAGGGAGGAGCTCATTGGCATCACTTATAACCGTCTGATCCGGATGGACGCCAGCACCGGGGACGCCATCAAGACCTGGCGCTTCAGCAACATGAAGCAGTGGAACGTCAACTGGGAGATCAAAATGGTAGGAGGCTTCCACGATGTGCAGGAGGACACGCGCGTCTCAAGATTGACATGCTCTGCAGTTCGCCCTGTCAGGAGGGATGGTGCTATTGTGCGCTGGCTGCTCCTTCTCTTCAGGAAGTGGCTTCGTTTGGGCCGTCGAGAAATTCGAAAGCATCACCGTGATCAATCACACAATTGTCCATAGTTGATCAAAGGCAAATTTTTGACTTGTTCAAAATTGATCTTAAAGGGACATTCACAAAAAAAACATGACAGTCGAGTTATCACTTTGACAGCCTTAGTCTTTGCCTTTAATGAGTAATTCTCCTTGATGTCCAGGTCAAACTATCTACTGTCAGTGGCTGTGTGTTGACTGTAACCCCTGCTGCTCTGGCTCTGTTCTCCAGGTGACGGTGGAGTTTGCCGACGAGCCCAGCCTGGCCTTCATCTGTGCCGAGGTGGACTGCAAGGTGGTGCATGAGTTCATCGGGGGCTACATCTTCCTGTCCACGCGCGCCAAGGACCAGAACGAGTCTCTGGACGAGGAGATGTTCTACAAGCTGACCAGCGGCTGGGTCTGACCTGCTCCCGGCAGCCTCCCGCCCCGGGGGGGGGGGGGGGGGTCTGGGTGGGAGCTGGGGTGGAAGAGCTAGAGATGTATTGGGTTAATTTTATCTCTTTTTTTTGGTCTTTAAAATGTTGGGAATCGTGTTAAGATCCCAACGCTGTGCCACTGCTGCCATGATTAAGAAGCTGACCGTTTGAATTCCCCCTCGCCTTAATGCTGACTGTTTTTGTAAAAATACTAACACTCTGCTCAACGCGGTCCAGATGAACTCTGTTGACCTCTGACCTTCTCTGGCCTCCCCCCCATGACGTCACAAGCCTGACACAGGATGTTCCCACAACCCCTCTGTCCACCTCTCCCACCCTGCTCCTGGACCCTAGGGGGCGGCCTCAACACTACGTCCATTACTGACAACCTATCAGAACCAAGGAGGTCTCTCCATCCCAAAGACTCTGTGTGCGCTCACTGAGACTGTATGAAGAAACTGACACCAGGGGCCTGTCAGAAACATGAATCCGACCAGACTATAAACCAATGCATCAGTGCTTGTGAACAATCCAGTTATTTATTTATCCATCTATCTTATCTATCTGTCCCTGTTTATGGTTGTGTTCCAACTTGTCATTCTAGCGAGGCGTGGACTGTGTGATCAAGCGACTGCTTTCTAATGGTCAAGTTATGTAACATGCTGTCCCGCTAATGATATTCTTTTTGATTTATTATTTTGTTATTTACTCCTAACACACACACACACACACATAAACACTAAATAGGAAGTAGTGGTAGCCAATATTATAGGATATCATCTCTTTCCAAGCAAAGGCGTGTTGTGAGAGTTTGGCTTCCCGCCGAAGGTGTCTACTCTTTCCTCTCAATGAAGGATTGTCACCCATCTCCCTAGTCCCTACCAGGTCTCCTGTAAGCACTTCTACAGTATATAGACTGTCTCTTTGATGAAGAATAAGCTGTAGGTACATTTGCTGTTCTATTAGTTGTTGTCTTTTCTTGTCCCAGTATGCTAGCAGTGATGGTGTGGTCTGTTCTGTAGCGAGTCAACTTCCTAGTAAACCGTGTAATTAGGCTTGACTGGGGTACTGTGTTCCAGAAACTACCGCCCAGGCCTCCGATGTCCATCTGTCTGCTTAGAACGTTGCTGTTTGGGAACCTTTTGGTGATGTCACTGAGGGTAGTCTGCCAAACAGTCTCTCAAGTCTATCTATCTCTGGCTGTACAATCACCCATATAGAGCAGCCGGTTACGTGTCAGTAGCATGTGAAGGTGCGGCCCAGCGTGGTAGACAGGTCAACACTGCATGTACAACATGTCATGGAGCTGCCAGACATGTCTCTCTGTTGCCTTCTGCAAGCTCTCTGTTTTACTTTACTGCCATTCTTTCTCTTACACCATCAAGTATTATTATTATTATCATCATCATTATTATTATTATTATTATTATTATTATGAATACATACAGTTTTATCATGATGCACCAGCAATAGGGCACCCAGTTTGAAGAATGAATATGCAAAGTCTGTCGTTTTGTTTTGTTTTTCCTTTTTTGACTTCTGAATGAAGGAACAGTAAAATGAAGTATTAGTTTTTTGTAACTAATGTAAAAACACAGGTTTTATAGAATTGTACAGTTGTTGTTTTTTTGGTTGCTGCTTTTTCTGTTCTTATGGAAGTGTATTTTTGTTTCCAGAAAAGAGGGGGAAAAGCCATCTGTCAACATTGTGTCGTATGAAGATGTTGTGCCTGCCAATGTTACAGTCTTATTGAGTTTTTAAGATGAAGATATTATAAATATATATGACGATAACACTAGTCTCAAACTCCAGGTTGGTAGGATTTTCATTTTGATTTGTTCTTATACGATCTTGCTTTAATTACTACTCTTAAACATTGACATGTTGCCTCTCCTATAAACTAAAGTACATTTCTTCATGTCTGTTCTTGCCGTTTCGGCTCTGAGTCTGTCCTCCCGTCTCTCGGTGAACTGCCAAGGTTGAGAACACGCTGCAAAAATCGGATTCTGTTCGGTGCCTTGTTAAGATGCATCGCTCGAACAGGTTTTGATCACAATCATAGCTTTTCTTTTTGGAAAACAAGTGTTTTGCTTTTTTTGGTATGAAGGAGACCCTCTTAGTTTTAGATCCTGGAGTTTGAGACAAAAATGTACTGAAGTGGAGAAAAACAAGCAGGCTTGGTCTGTTTTTCTTTCTCTTCCTGTAACGTTGTTTTTGTTTCTCGTTTGCCTCCGATGTCCAGAACAGCAGAGCATGGCCTGCTGTTGACAGACTGTAAAAATGCATTTATTTTAAAAAATAAAAATAATTTTTATTTAAGTTGGGTTGTTCATCATTGAAGTTGAGCGATGTGTACAACACGTCTGAGGACAAATGATCGTTCTTGCTATATTTCTGAATGTCCACTAGAGGGCAGTACACATGCATTCATATTCCCCACCACAGAAGGCTTCCTCCAGGCTGGAATCCAAACGTTTCCTCGGGTCTCCTGTTCTTGAAGCTGTCTTGTTTGCCTGGCATCGCCATTGAAATTGAGTGACAGATTGATTAGGTTAAGAGCCCAGAATCAGCCCCCCCAAACCTCCTTTGGTTCACATCCCAAGATATGTTCCCACTACAGGCTGCGCCATCGTGGCAACCACCTGTACGTCCATCCATCTGTTTGTCTGTCAGTTGCTCAGCAGCTGTGGGAGGCGGAGGCGGAGGTGGCGTAGCGATGTTGGAAGAGTCCTGGCCAGCTGGAGCCTGCTTTCCTGGGGAACAGTGGAGTCTGATGTAGGAGCATGATGGAGGAGCATGATGGAGGAGGCTGATGGAGAAGGCTGATGGAGGAGCATGATGGAGGAGGCTGATGGAGGAGGCTGATGGAGGAGCATGTTGGAGGAGGCTGATGGAGGAGTGATGGAGCCAAGAGGATGTGGTAAAGAGGGTTTCTAATCTGGAAGAAGCCTTAGTAACTGAGGAAGAACTTAGATGCTAACTTAACTTTTTTTTCTGATAATTCTTTCCAGATGCTAGATTAGAAACTGGCCTTGTCAGTTGTCCATCATAGCCCAGTGCTTGGGGGTCGAATTAATAAAAAAGATTAGGCTAAACAACTACAAATGTAATTTCCATAATGTATTTTAGGTCTATTTCAGACCTGCAGTTACAATGACTCAGCTATAGCGTGTAGTTACCAAACGGTTGTGAGAACTTTGAAATCGCTGTCTTGGATGAAGACTTGCATTCTGACCTCTGGGTTGTTTGTGTGATAGAAATGCAAGCAAGCCACTGTTCAAAATGAAAGCACCTTTGGAGCATACTTGACCCTCCATCATTACTAATCAGAGCCCACACAGGGATGTGGAAGGTTAGTCTTCCAGTGGCTCTGCTCTGAGACAATGGCTGCCCCACCTTGTGACACAATACCTGGGAACTCCTGGACGTCTGTGAATGGAGAGGATGAAGAAGATGAATAAAGAGATCAAAAGGTTAAGACCTCTTCTAAACAAAAAGCTGTTTCTGAATCTGAACAACTTCACTTGGAACCAGGAGCTGTTCTCTGAAGGAAAAAGATTTGGATTCAAAACTGCCCCGTTTGACGACCAAAGTAGAAGGCAAATAGATGCAATGTTTACATCCAGTTCCATGGGATCGTGACCGTCCACCACCTGCTCTCTCTTCCTCATTCCTGCACCTGTTGACTGAGTTACTGAGTTACAGTTTGTCAGTCGCATAGTGGAGTTATTGGAATGAAGTGAAGCAATCAGGCCGTGGTCGTTTTTCCTCTGCCGCGTGGTTTTGTCAGCTAGCGGACCTTGAATCACACCTCAGCACCCTGGCTGATCTGCACACTGATCACCACGGTGTGGACAGATTCAGACAGAATTAGCTGTAGATTAGAGTTGACCGCAGAGGCCGATGAAACATCGTATCTTCAGAAAAATGGTATGTGTCTGGCCACACGCACACAGACGCACACAAGTACAGCCTTATGTCTGTTCTGCAGCCTGTGAGTGCATTCCCTCATGTCGACAATCTTCAAGCCAAGAGCTGTTGGCAGTCGGCT
Source organism: Plecoglossus altivelis (assembly GCA_036571765.1). Lineage (NCBI taxonomy): Eukaryota > Metazoa > Chordata > Actinopteri > Osmeriformes > Plecoglossidae > Plecoglossus > Plecoglossus altivelis. The sequence goes on from BROE01000009.1 coordinate 12,240,944, forward strand.
TGATAAAGACTACTTCTTTCCAGTCTGTTGGAAAGTAAAATGCATCACTTTGAGGTATTTTCATCCCTTTCAGAACAGAACCAGCCAATTCAAAATCTCCACTCAAACGTAGTCATATACTTTTGGAAGTTGTTGATTGTTGGGGAAATTGTCGTGTTTGGCTCAAGCATCTGGCAATGCAGGGATAACACAAATAGATGACCCATCTTTCCAAACTTTCCCTTGTTGAAGGAACTCTTGGAGGTTTCACAGAGAAGTCTCCCCCCAAGCTGAAAGAACCAGTGTGGTAATGACATTCCACATCCTACCATGCAGAGACAGAGACAAGATCCATCATCTGCACAGTTAATAATGAAAACATCTCAACCACATCGCTGTTGCTTCCCGACCATCCTCCGCGCTCCCAGAATCAGGCTCCCCCTCTCTGTGGGATGGGCCAGCCTGCTCGCTGGATGATCTGCCCCCCCCCCCCGGGGGCTGACAGTAGGGGCCAATGGGCTCTCCGTGGTACGGTTACATCACATGGCGTTTAATGGTGATGAGATAGGCCTGTCACACCAGCCAACATCCTGACATCATGTCACATGCGAGCCTGCCCTGTGTTCACTGACACACATGTCCACGTCTCTCTGTCAGTCCTACTCTCACTCACACACTCTGTCGGTCTTCTTCATCTCTCTCTCTTTTTCTGTCTCACTCGCTGGCTATAATTCCTAGTTGTAACTGTGCAATACATTTGACTGGCAAACTGCCATGGTGGAACAGGAAACTCTACTCACTGACACACTTCCAAGTAGTAAGCAACTCTGTCCAACACTAAGTGAAACAGTATCAAATGTTTTTTCCAGTCATAATGTGAGAAAAGACTTTCCCTTCTGTTCTCGATACATCGTTTTCTCAGAGGAGCCTGAGGCATTGTTATTGCTAAGTAGCCTCTTTTATGGTTTACTGTTTATGATAAAACTGTTTACTTTACCGCAACCAGAAAGAGGTTTTGTTCTGGTAAATCTTGTCTGGTAAATCACAATGTCTAAAGGGCTGGGAAGCCCTTTAAAGATGAGGAAACCCTTGCCACTAAATTGAATAATCTACTAATAAACAGTGTGTGCATGGTTGTGCGTGAGTGTGCCTGCTGGGCCCTAGCCCACGGGGCTATATGATGGGTACACCTCCCTGTCTATTCATTTGGCATGTATGGCTCAGGCTCACTCTGTAGACAAACGCAAACAAGAAGGTGTAGGAATATGATCCATGGCCAAGAAAAACCAAGTAGTCTGATCTAGGCAAATACATTTGTTTTGTCTGTGGAGGAGGGCATGACTGTGTAGATGCCCTGTGGTACAGGATAGTAACTGGAAGGAAAGTCAAATCAGGGCTCATAAGCTTGAATAGATTTAGAATTGAATGGAAATCAGGTAGGTGCCTCAACTTTCCATCATTGCAGCTGACAAGAACCCAGTCACCACTACAACCCCTACGGCTCTCTCTCAGGCACCATGCATTCTATTATCTGGTCATGGCCTGCCTGCGCTTCACACACATGTAGCAACCCTCTGAAGCTCCGACTTCAGAGGTAAAATGGGCATCGAGCCTGACCTGTGCCATGCATCCCAGGGTCCTAGCGCCCCCAGTTTGTCTCCTCATAATCCCCTGCAGTTAGGATATGCGACAGTCACCATACGCCACCTCCGACTCCAACTGCAATAAAGACCAAATTGGACTTTGGAAAATAGAATTGGATCCTTGGGTCCTTGCAATATCCGCGGGCTTCTGTCTATTGATTGGCTAAATTAGCTGTCTCTGGCGGTTATCTGCCAGCAAAACAACAAAGGACAAAGACTGAATAGGTTACTACCTACAGGGGAAAGGATAGGGTACTCACGCACACACATACACACACACACGCGCACACACACACATACAAACACACCAAATGAAGGGTCATGGGTGTGATTGGAAATTAGGCATCTGCAGCTGTGACAGATCCTGCAGAAGGCCTTCCACTTCACGGCTCTCCTGGCTACCTGACTTGTAGGTCCAAGCTAACAGGTTCCCATAATGGAGCGAGACTGCTCCTGAAATGGAGCTGATGACTCAAGTGTATATCTGTGTGGAACAGTGACAATGCAGTGTACTTTATCTGTGGTGAGAGTGAAGAACTAGACACACATTTCTGCACACAGAGACACACACACTCACAAATACACACATACACACCCTCATTTGTTATTATTTTTTGGGTAAAAACTGCTGCCATCACACTGGATGAAGAAATAAATGTTTCTTCAGCTTTAGGTCAGCGCTCAGCACCATGAGAGGGTATCTGGGGAGAGACAGACAGCCTCTGTTCCAAAACAGCATCTGAAAGGGTTAATACATATCTTCTCTCATCTTCTCCTTACTCTAAAGATAATAAGACCACTTGGGACATATAGTATGACTCTTCAGAGACTGTCAAGTATCAGGAATAGTTCAAAAATGCAAGAAAAATTTGTTCAGGAGAAATGCAAACTGGCCCCTTTCTTAGTCACTCGTTAATGAACTATTGGTTTTTCAAGTACAAGATGAGTGATTCACTTGAACAAACAAGTGTTTAATCAAATTTCTGTCATAGATGGATGATGTAAATCAGGGATTCAAAGTAAATGCCATCGCATAATCCTAAACCTTTATTGATTTAAAAATATTGAAATCCATTTCTTTAGGCCCTACACTCAAGGTAGGGTCTGCATTGACTAAATACTTTTTAAAGGGCTTTTCCTAAACATCCACACCATTATTATAGCAAACACGTTTGAGCTGTGCATTTCTTCTGAGTAGTCATTCAGTAGTGACATGATTAGGGAAGACCATCATGACAAAATAGAAAGTTGTGTCCGGTTCCTGTATCCAGGTTACTGATTGAAGGTGAAAACCAGGTTACATCCAAACGTCTAAGTCCACACACGTGCTTGTCTTGGTGTGGCGCTGGTGACAGAGTGCAGCTTTCATTGTCACCCTTTATGACCTTTGCATACCTGCACTAGGGCCCTGAATGATAGATCCCTTTCACATCAATTGTCCTGTCACAAGTCCTTCTAAATTGGTGCCTTCCTGCTTGAAAGAGTTTATTGTATGTACGAAGTACACTACAGTGGGATGCGTTTAGCAGAGCATTCTTCACAGAAGCATTTGCTCTTAACACTCCAGAGAAGAACCGATCACCAACACCATAACAGAGCCTAATGCCCTCAGGTATCAGAATCAGTTTTTATTCGCCATACAAGATACACAAGCACATAATTTACTGTGGCAGGGAAGTGCAAACATAGAACATATATATATATATATATATATATATATATATATAAACAACAAAGCAAGGTAAACAATAACCAATGTCCAAATGATCAGGGATCCTTGTCATCAAGTTTGTGGTACAACTAAGATGCACTCCAGCTAAATAAAATGAGAGGAATGGGCAGACATCTAGCAAATTGTACAGTCATTTTCCAGCTGTTTACTGTGCATGCTGGGTAACTGTTTGGATGAGTTGTATGTGAAGACTTAAATCTAGGTGTCATAAGCAGTCAAATCCAACATCGTGATTCAATGAATCGATCCTGAAAAGGGAAAATGCGATGAAAGATCAGAAGCATAAATGCACACACACACACGCACGCACACACACACGCACGCACGTGTGCACACACCCTTTTCTCCTGGCTCAACACTGATGTGAACGGAGAGTGACTTGTCCAAGTCGATCTCCAACTAGAGCCAGAGAAGCACTCTGATGAAAGAAAATAAAACATACACACTGCTGTTTGATGCTCCCCAACTGTTTGGTTCAAAGATAAACCGACCCAAACAGTCACAGTCAAACACGTGTTGGCATACAAGCCTGCCAGTGTGGGCTTTTTCAGGGAATGTGACTCCTACAGACAGCCTATACGTTCGATTGTAACATCGCAATCCTCTGTCACTCTGAAGTATGAATTGACCCAATAGTAAACTCTTGATTTATACATCACGCGTTGTAGAACAAACATGAACACACCGTTGGTGTATTCGTCAGTGCGTTTGATCAGTAGATGGATGGAGTGTGTGTGTGTGTGTGTGTGTGTGTGTGTGCATGTGTGTCTGCGTGTGTGTAACGGAGCGGTGGACAGGCAGCCATCTGGCTGCGTGGGGAGATGAGAGGCAGCCGGCGGCAGGAGCGGAGAGACCTCTTCACGCCGGCCCAGCCCCGGTGTTTACCCTGCTCTCCGTGGAGACCGGGGCGCCTCGCTCTCCCTCCTCCAGCCTCCCTCCGCTCCACGCGGATGATGTCACTGGCAGGAAGGATGTTCATGTTTTCCATTAACGAGGGTTAGTTTGAGTGTAAGGCAGAAGGGGCGGGGCAGCGGGGCGGGTGGGGAGGGGGGGGTGGCAGCACGCGTGGTGATCCCCTGGAAGAAAGTGAGCTGGCTGAGCCCCTTAACACATGTGGAGAACCTCCGTCTGTAAAGTAAGAGCATAACCTGGGGACGGTTTGGCTTCCGCGGGGTGGGTGAAGCGTCCAAGATCTTGCGCAGCATTGAGAAAGGAGCTGGCTTTGTACCTTGTTGAGCAATCTCCTTGTTATTTTGAACGCCCGATGCCGTAGAAGGCTTGCTTTCATGCAGTGTTTTGCTTCTTTCATCGTGTGCTGCACACTGCTCTGCCTCTCCCCACAGGGTTGCAGCTGCCCAAATTCCCAGACTTGCGGGCAGGAAACAACTTCTGCTCTTCACCCCCTTTCCATTTGACCCCCCCCCCTTGATCCCAGCTGGTTTTTTCTCTGTTTTTCTCCCTCTGACACACACAGACATAAACATGGAAACACACACATGCAGTACACACCACACACGCACGTACGCACACACACACAGCCACCATCGTGTGCACTAACCACACAGAGCTGCTGGAGACACTGAGTCAGAGTGAGTGTGCTCGGTCCACGTGGGGGACAACGGAGACATTCAGTGCAATAGTACCTTCCCCCCAGTGGCCACACCTTCTGCTGCTGTCTCAACAAGCTCAGGGCTGGAGCCGCATGCGCTCATACAGGTCCAAATTTACAAGCTGTGGAAGGGCCGTTGTAAATCAGAGTACACAGTCAGGAGGTGGAGATAAAAAAGAAAGTCTCCCAAAGTCCCCCAGCGGTACAGTAACTCTTGTCAAATAGGAATTGCTTCGAATGAATGCTTTCCGCATGTTCAGCCAGATGGTTTGCCTGGTTTGTAATTGCATGAAAACAACAACAAAAAAATTGCCCACGCATTAAAATGATCTCAAGGAAGCTTTGAAAACCATTACAGTACTGAGCAAATGAGCATTCCTATTTGATTTCTGGATGGTTCTGTGCCAAGTTACTGTCCCTAGTCAGTTTTTATTGGGTTCCTTTTTACATGAGATGAGGCTTAGAGAAAGAGAGAGAGAGAGAGAGAGAGAGAGAGAGAGAGAGAGAGAGAGAGAGAGAGAGAGAGAGAGAGAGAGAGAGAGAAAGAGAGAGAGAGAGACCCATCCAATGCCTTGCAGGCTGTTGGTATGGCAGAAGGCCATATGCACACATGCTGACAACACCTGGCTACTAGGAAGGCATTTGTGTAAACAATTTGCACTTTGACATCCATCATCTCATACTAAACTTGTGTTTAAAATAAGATTTTCCAAACATGTTTTTGAAGAAGTTAGAAACAAGTTTCTAAACAACTTGCGTTTAGAACAAGACTTTATATGAAGTTAATTGTCCACATTCCACATTAAGTTAATGTGGAAACATAGCAACACTTTTATCCTGCCCTAGAGAAACGTCCCACGTTTGCATTTAGAAGTACATGATGTTGTTTACACATCGTTTTCACGAAGTTTGTTGACCTTACCGTTGAAAAAAATGTACAAATAAATCCCGTTGCGCTAACTCCCCACGTGATCGGTGGTTCGGAGCCCAGTAGTAGACTGCTTGAACTGCAGGACTGCTACCGCTTTTCCACCGAGACGGCAGTTGTGGCGCGTGAACAGCAGCTTCACCGGAGACACTGTTGTGTTCACACGCAACTCCGCAACGAGTCGAATTAGCAAACCACCGTGATGTCCAAACCGAAATGCTACCTTTTAATTTGAGTAGATAACAGTAACATAGCAGGACTGTTGAAAAGTTAATGGAGTGACACTCACAACATTTACCAAGGCTTGAAGCCACACGTGGAACCGTCGCTAAGGAATTGTGGTGAGTAGACAGATAAAGCGCACGAGCCCTCGACTTTTTTAGGGTGTTTCGTATCAAAACACTAAGTTGCAAGTTCCAATTTGCATATCGACTGTCATTGTAGTATGCTTTTGATAACTATTCCACTTCCAGTCCCACGATATTGAAAGTACTTCGTACGAATTGGTTCAGCGGCTGTGTTACACAAACACGCAGCCACCTGCTCTAGGTGCTTCGTGTTTTACTCTCCCTGTGTGCTTCAGAAACCCAAATTGACAAACATTTAAGACAACGTTTTGTATTCAGGACTGACTTACAATGCTTGTATTGCTTTGCTTCAAATATTGTTTAAGACGCCCCTTGGCTGCTGCCCAAGCACCACGCGAGTCGCTCACAATTTGAAATGGGCTGACATGGAGAGCCTAGTTTCTTAAGTTAAAATGGATTTTGCGATCATAGGTTATGTTAGACTGTCACTGATTGATGTTTTAATGATGTCGTCATCCTTATCAACATCTGCTCAAGACGTTCGTGACATTCCTTAATTTTCTGCACCACGCCTCCCACATTGTAAGGCACATTCTTTTTTTTTCCTGTTTCCATGTTTTGAGATTGTAGTATGATAAGAATACAAGGCTATCTGAACTATCACGGTCCAAACTTGAAGAGTTTCTCTGGCTCTCAATGTTAATGTCAGACAGGCGTTGTCAATGCAAATGTAGGCAATTCACATCATTTCAGCCTAGTTTTGCACCTGTATCAAAGCTAAGCTTTTATTGTAATGGTTCTAAGTCTTTTTAATTAGTTATGTATATTTATTTGTTTATTATTTTGAATTTATAGTTTGAAGTCTAATTCATTTATATTATTAGCAAATTTGGGGCTATTACAACTACCACACCCTACTGTACTACAGAGTCATAATAGTCTCAATGAAATCATTTGTATTTGGCTTTGCTGCCACTGTACAATCAGGATATCCTATTGGAACTCATTTGCTTGAAGCACCGCATAGACCTGAGTGATTTTTCTTGACCAAAAACACAATATTTACAAATCTATTGCTGCTATTGTATGGTTCAAACAATAGCCTTCTAGGCTGAGCTGAAACACAAGCAGTCTGTTTGCTCTGCTTTTAAGCCTGGGCTATTGCATTGTGGGACGGAATTCGGTGTGCCTGCTGAAAGGCTGTGAGCAGCGTTAAATTAGCTATGAGTTGAAGAGACGGTCCAACCAGAGAATGGCTGTGCAGCTGTAGCATGCGGCCCTCACCTTGAATCAGGCTATGGAGATAGAGAATGAATTTGTCAAACATTTTGTTTCCATTTGCAAAACTGGAACGCGCCTGTAGTGTTGTCTGTGTTGGGACTGTCTCAGATACCCTCCCCTTCTCAAACCTTGTCTGCCTCCACCCACATGGAGTCTGAATTCAGCCAGCCTCAACATGTAGACAGGCTGTAATTTGTCCTTCAGTCAGGGAACCCACCCAGGTGCTGAAAGCCACCACAGCAAACACTCATAGGATAGGCTACACTTAGCCTATCAGCGATGAGGAATTCATTCCACAAGTTGGAAGCAAATTGGTGGTAAGTTGTAGCTCAGTCATTACAGCGTAACTATTTTAAGATTTGGAGTGTGTGTGTGTGTTTGTGTGTGTGAAGTTATATCAAAAACAACTTCCATTAGTAGAGGGATTTGAACAACCACTCACAGACTATAGACTACTGAAGAATGACTCTGTTTGCTTGGTGCACCTCTACATCTGAGTGGTTTACCTCAGGGTGTGTTTATTTGAAGTCAAAGGTGAGGCAAAGCTATTTGGAATGTCAGGCAGTGCAGTGCCATTTCTCCGCTAGGCCTTCACCCCACTGCTTTGTCAGGTTGGATCTGGGCTCTCTGCCACATCTAACCTCTGTTTAGTCCTTCCCCATGTCTGATCACCTTAACTCCTTTAGCCTCCATGTCCTTGGACACCTTTTGAAATCCAGAAAAGGACCCTAACATACGGAGGTTCAGAAACGTACGTGACTCAGTACTTCAGGAAAGGCGACATAGTTTGACATTCAACATGTCTGTACCCCTCTGTTTCCCCTCATGTTAACTATTCAGCAAATGAAGAGCAAAAGAGACACTCCTTTATCTGCTGCGATAAGATCTTGGACCTAATGGGGACAGTTTTCTGTCCTCCGTGACTCATATAAGGGGAAAAGGGGAACAAAACAAGTGAAGCATTCTGATGAAACGTTCAAATTGGGGAGTCTCTTCCCTTCGGCTGTGGGCTTTGCTAATGACATGAAGAAAAGGCATAGATGTGATCAAGCAGTTCAGCTTCAACAGTTTAACTATTAGGTTTTACCTACCAGAACTTGTTTGTCTAGGTCAGTTGTACTTTAACTGGTTTATTCAGTCTTGCTAGCTATTATACTACATTAAGTCCATGTGCCAACTCTGCCAGTACATCCTGAAACTTTAGCCTAGGCCTACATGTAAATGAGTTGTCACTAAAACAGGACTGTAACAGGATTCTCTGAATGTCTGTTGTGAAGCTGTTGTTGTTTTTCTGTTCAGACCAAGCCCACTGACGATCCCTCCCAAATGTTGTATTGTCATAAGATGCCAGGTGGTAACAAATGAGATCATTTGGAGGGGTAGAGGCGATAAAAATGGGGGTGTACATGAGTGGAGGGAATGAACTGTTCCTGGTGGTTGATTCTTGCCTAGCCTGAGCTTTGCTGTTCACTTGAGCCTCACAGGCACATGGATGCTCCGCCCACCAGTTCTCTCTAGATGGAGAAGGCTTTGCCTGATTGGTCCACTGTGGTTTAGGATGAACAGGTTTTCCCGTTTAACAGCCGAACTTTATTTGGCGTCCAGCCAAACCTCATGGAGGCTTATAAGATCCAGGCTTTCTTGGCAGTCCTGAGAGCAGATAGTAGAATGTCCCTGAAAGGAGCCCACCTGAAACCAGATAGAAACCTGGCATGCTGGTCTTTATTTACAAGAAATCTCAAATGACCTCGTGCTTGGCGTTTGGCTCTCGCGGCAGCCGGGACGAAGAGGATGCTGTCAGAGCGTGCTGGCTCAGACGGCAGAAAGCCAGCATGCCGCTGAACAATGTGGTCACTTCATCATTCACTAAAGGGCAAACAAGTAACAAGCCCCATCTGTGTTTACCTTGGTGTGGAATCACCTCGAAAACCCAAGTTGTTCCAGCAATTGCTCGTCCCTCTGTACACGTGAGGGAGGGGGGGGGCATTTTAGAAGGTCGCTCCGCGTGGATTCAAGATGATCCTGTCCTCACGTGAAAAGACTCTTGGGAGGCCTGAGAGGATGGGAAATGATTCATTCTTTATTTCATCATCACTAGCCAAATTGTACAGAGGAAAGGAAACAGAGCCCATTTCATTGCTCCAGCAGGGCCTCCAGAAGTGATGGAAGGAGGGTAAAGAGGGAGGATGGGAGGCCAAGGTCAGGCAAATGTGGGCAGAGAAAAGATACGAAAGGAGTGATCCTGCCAAGAAGGTTGCGATGTTTGTTTAAAATGCTACTGAAGCCAGATACTCCATCTTCCTACTAATGGCATAGTAAAACACTGCCCTCTCCTACCCATCCACAGGTTACTGTTTAGTTATTTCCACATACAGTATCCAGCTCTCAATATGTGGAAAACAGTTTAGAACACCGTCATCAATAACATGGGAGTTTTCCTTTGGGGCAGTTTTTCATCTGTTTTTCCACATCATTTTAGACTGTAATTGTAACGATGTCTCATCTCTGTGCTTTTCACTCACTACTCAAGTACTGTAGAGGGTTTAACATGTGATATACCTTTGCAAGTGAACCCTGTATGATTTATCAAGCACAGTAAGATCCTGTCTTCAAAACCAGGTGGTCCGATCCAAGAAAAGACCTTCTGTTTTCATTAATTGGTGATTTTCAGATAGATGCAGCCTATTCCTGAGCTGATTCGCTGCTCTGAGACATACTCACACACAGACAGAAAAACAGTGTGCACACTTACGTTATTGTACACACGCACACAGCACACACAGCCTGAGGAGTAGCACTAATTCCCTACTGAGTGCAGGGTGTTCTCAAAGGAATGTGAAGGAAAGATAAGCTGTTGGATAGTGATTTCCCCTGCTTATCGCTGCCTCGCTGAGTCCAAACCGAGTTCTCGCTGAGTTCAAACACACATCCTCACACAAACAAGAACTGTTACACGACCACATTGGACAAGGCGACACTGGATGAGAGATAAAGTCATCGCGCCAGTGTCCTGCCAGGCAGCCTCTCTGCGGGCTAGAACTCAACTCCCAGAACCCAGCTCCCGGAACCCAGCTCCCAGAACCCAGCTCCCGGAACCCAGCTCCCAAAACCAAGAACCTAGCTCCCAGAACTAAACTCCCAGCTCCCGGAACCCAGCTCCCAGAGCCAAGAACCAAGATCCCAGCTCCCAGAACCTAGCTCCACCTAGCTCCATTTACATTGAATGTGCTTCAGTGAACTCAGACAAAACTAAATCTTCATGTACAGCATGGCTGCACATTTCAGTGACCCAAAAGGGTACAGGATAAACGTTTAATGAACCTGATTCATTTCAGGGTTGAAGGTGAGGCCTTATTGACCCTTAGGACAGGGGGAGTTGCAGAAAACAAGGAGAGCACGAGGGTTCCATAATGGATTGCCATGACGATAGAACCTGCTGCAAGTAATTAGCCTGGCTGCATCTGTGGATGGTGAAGGAGACATGGCTGCTCACTGACCACCTGCCTGCCATGCAAGAGATCTTCCATGCACTCTAATTGTTTGTAGCAGGTTCCTCTGAGTCTATTAGGAAAGGCAGGGGAGGAAACAAGAGGCAGATGAAGATACAGGAGGAGAGGCAGGACAAGATCAGATGATGAGAGGCAAGGCAGGGTAGAAGCCTCTTGAGGAAAGCACGGAGAGGCAGGAGAGGTAGGACTGGTGGGAGAGAGACGCAGTGAGCATGGAGATGATGTAGAAAGTGGCTGTGTTGCTTCTCAGCATGCTCTTTCAGCCGAACCCCCAGGAGATTTAAAAGCTTCAACTGAACACTTTTCACATTAACACAGTGGAGGAAGAGGGAGAGGGACTTATATTTGCGGCTAAGGAAGGTGCTGTTTTTGTGAGGCATTGGGTGGTTGAAAAAGTGGGTTGGGTGGGAAAAAAAAGCTGTGAGAAGTGAATGTTCACTGCTGAATAGACCTGCTGTGCAGGACTCACACCGCCAGTCACAATGATTATGTTCCAATCCTGTTCCCTTAAGGCTCTGTCCTCAAGTCTTGTGCTTCAGTGAGCCACCTGATGGAGGATAGGGTCTCCCCTGTGCCTGGTGACAGCTTGGACAGAGCCAGGGGGGATCCTTCCATCCCAGCTGGAGCATGGTGGAAGTGAGCAGGAGGCTTGGCTGATTATACCCCACCGGAGAGAGCTTCTGCTGGGAAGACCTGATGCTCATCTCCCCCCTACCTTAGCCACCTCCTGTCGAGACGACGGAACCAGTGACCTTTCACTGATGCAGTCCTATTATCCTCACATACTGTACCACGCAGATACAGAAACCACTGCAGCAGCATGGCTCAGATAACCATAGAGAAGTAGCCTTTTCCCCCTTTTCTCTCAAGAAATACCACACTGTGCTAATGGTTCCAAAAGCACTTTGAAGGCACCACCAACCATATCCTCCACTCTTAATGCTCATAAAGGGATGATAATCCCTTACAAAAAAATCTTTGTGCCCTAAGAGGTACTGCAAAAGTGGACTCCAGTTCCGAAATGATTGGCTGTTAAACGTAGTCCTTTTCACCTCGTGACAAAGTTAAGTGAACATCTGTCCATGCTGGGTCATCAGGGTGTCTGAGACGAGACTCTACATCTAGAGTCTAGTTGGCGTGTGTTTTTGAGCATTTTAGATAGAGCCATCGTTCATTAAACAATTGGTAGTATCGCGGAATGGTTGGGTAATATCCTATCCTAAGTTGGCCACAGCTAGATTGTCTTTTGATGCAGTGACATAAAGTAGCTTCATGTTATATCATTAGTATGTTCTTTTTTTCAAGTAAAAAAAATCATTTTTGACTCGTCCGTTGTAGTGAAATTTGCGAAAAGCGATCCCACTTTTTACTCTCTTCATGTAGTCTTCTTCATGTCCTTTAGTTTCACTGCCAAACAGTTGTTTGAAGCTTGCTGAACTATTTAGAAAGAAAGCAACTGAGTTGGGACTGTTTATTAGCAATCCAGTTTGATGAGGTCATCGTAGCTCAGCCTGAGTCGCTATGCCTCAGAGCTGAGTAATGGGGGTAGGACTCTAATGCTTGAAACTGACAATTAGTTGGTTGCAACTGTGTTTGTGTGTGTGTGTGTGCGTGTGCGTGTTTGCGTGTGAAAGTCTGCGAGAGAATGATTAAACATCATAGTAGTCCTCCAGAGACGCTTTGGCCCAGTTAAACATCATTCTTTATGACCACATCTTACATTTAACCACAATTGGCTTTGCTTAAACACCGTTTTAGCTGACACCATAATGCTCTACCACTAATACTTGGCCAGCGTAATGTGTCTGAGACCAGAGCCTTACATCAACAATGGTCACTGAGGAGGGACACACTATCAGCTGGAATGGGGAGACAAGGTTTCAAAGAAGTCATGAAAATGTAATGATCTGATCCTCTGTTGTCCGCAAATGAGATTTTCTCTTCGCCTCCAAAATGAAATCGTTTCAATTCGGTGCCTTACTTATCATGTCGCGGGGAAGAATATTGCCTTGTTGCCTAGGGGAGATTCATTGTCAATATTTGTGTCGCCCCGCAAGGAGTTGAACAACTTTCACTTCGGAGCAGGTCACCGGCTTACCTGCTCCTACTTTGTCATCGCGGTCTTTCACAGTGCCATTAGTGGGAACAGCCGCAGAAGCATGAGAAGGGGGGGCGGGGGGGGGGGGCGGGGGTGGCCGGAGTCAAGGGACAGACGCGACTTGAAGCTGTCTGCCGATGGCTCCTGGCACCATAATTTTTCATCCCTCCTGCGCCCGCAGTGTGATTTCGCACATAAGTCACCCCAGGATACCCGTGCTATGTTTTAGTTCTCCTTTTAACACCATGATCTTGTCCTTGTCTCTCATCCGCAGAGCAGAACAGAGAGCCTACCCTGCCCTTCCTCTCCAGCACTCGGCAACATGAGTGCCAAGTTAGCCATCAACAAGGAGGTGTTCACGCCACACGATGAGAAGATGCTCGTGGCCGTGCAGGTGAGGAGGAGGACCAAGAAGAAGATCCCCTTCCTGGCCACAGGAGGACAGGGAGACTACATGACCTTCATCTGCCTCTCAGGTTAGAGGGAACCTTCCTGCTGCATTTGGGACAGTGCGGACATTTGTGTTTGCGTGTTTTTGTGAACTGTAGGTGTGTGTGTGTGCTTTTAGTGTTTTTGTACGTGGGCATTGTTAACCTGGACGCTGCTCAAGCTGACATCCTACAGCTGGAAGAGTTGATTCTTCTCCTTGTCTGTTTTACTTTCATGAGCATAAGCAAACACCCATTCACACACTTCAACATCTTTTACACTGATTAGCATATTGACGGATACAGAGTCTCTCACTAAGCCAATTTACTGCTCGCTTTAGTGTCAAATGATTCGATTTGGATTTGCTTGTGCTTGTGTGTGTATGTGTGAATAGCAATGTAAGGGGGGATTTTACATGTTTTTTGTCTTACCATTGGGAGAAGACTGATTTGTATCGTGATATTGCTAGGTAATGTAATAAGTCATGCTTATTAATTGATGAGACACTGCAGAAAAGAAATCAGTATAAAGTAGCGAGCAGACTACTGTAGGTTGGACTCTCATGCAGCTCCAAACCTGTTCATGAAACAGCACATTTACTGCTGTCAGACACTCCTTAGACAGCAGCAAGGCACCCAAACTTCACGCACACTCACAAACACTCACGCGCGCTCACGCACGCTCTCTCACACACACCACGCTCACACACACACCACACACACAAACTAATTTGACGGGGATGGCTGGGTATTTAGGTTTCAGTCCTACATCACAGCTAGAGGAAGTGTACCATTACTTGGGGTGTCAGGGTGAAGGTAGCCTTTCAATCACCACCCAGTAGACTCTTCTGAAGAAGGCTTATTAATGCTTCCTTTTGGAAAGGTTCTTTATTCAGTCATTGCGCTGCACCACAGAATCTCTACTTTAGTTTGAATGTAAAGATTGTTTCTAGGTTTTCATCAAGTTTTTCAACTTGGTCATTTCTCTCCAGAGCTGTGTGGCGCTTGTCTATATGTCTGTGTCTGGGGTTCATTCAAACAGGCTCTGTACTGGTAATTGAAGCCCATAAACTGGGTCCAGCTGCTTCTGTTAGAAGCTGCTAATAAGCTTGAGGATTGTTCATGACAACCGGGCTGAATGACGTTTGGTCACGCTTGGAATGTTCTGGAATGTTCCTGTGTTCGTTAGACTCTAGGGTGAGGGTGAGTCTCTTCCTATCTATGGGGGCTCACGATTCCTGTCATACGTTGGTACATTGATTTACTTGAGTGGCCCTGACAATATTGACCTGCTGTGTGTGTGTGTGTATGAGTGATACTGATAGTGTTTGTGTGTGTGTGTGTGTGTATTAGTGACAGTGTGTGTGTGTGTGTGGTGGGGGAGGACCTTGTGAATGCTTGTGTGTGACTGTCTGGGTTACTGTGACTCCATAAATTCCAGCTGATGAGCCAGAGGGTACCAAGATAATGTTGCTTCCAAGCTGCTAAGGTTGACATGGCTTGTGTACGTTCTTGGTCAGGTTGTGGTGTAGCCAGATGAGCCAGTCACAGCAGACCCAGCCAGTAGCCCAGCTAGTCAGGAGTACCAAAGCCTGTGCTGCTTTCAACCAAAAGGAAGTGAATACCCTTACTTCCTTCTGACTTTCTTTCCATTTTCCATCCAGTGAAGTATGTAGTCTGCTCTTGTCCTTGGCCTACTGAAATGTGTGCACCAAGGCTACATCATTCACTCTGGTATATAGCCTCCTGATATGAACTGTACCGGACCCATTCAACATGATCTACACTCTCTTCACTTCCATGGCTCCATTCTAGCAGGCCAAAGGACTAGGTCTTGTCTGTATTCACCAAAGAACAAGCGAATGGGTTTTTATGTTAAGTGAATGTCTGAACATCAGTCTGTCTGTCTGCACATCACCTCTGTTGGTAATTGTGTTGTTTGGACCCTGCCAATTCCACTTCCTCTCTAGTTGACACGACTGATTTAGACCAATAAAAAGGAGTCGTTTTTAACGATCAGACCAGGCGCTGGCGTGCCTGCCTAATAATAGGACTACCCTAGCTGTTGTGCTGTGCTGGGGCGAGATGGAAGGGGGGTTTGAATAATATTACTACTGTTCAAGAAGCATTTTACTAAACTAGTCATGTGAGTTTGAGCAAGCCCCCGGGATCCAGCCAAGCCTTGTGCTGTGTGTGTCTGTGTATGTGTGTGTGCGCGTGTGTGTGTGTGCGTGTGTGTGCATGCACACTGTATTCTGAGCATGTAAATGTGTATGAGTGGGTGACACCTAACGTCCCCTGTCTTATGCCCTACTGAACGAGTGTGTGTGTGTGTATGTGTGTGTGGAATCACACTCATGTTTGTGTGGGAGGATGTAGACGATCCCATGACTGCTGCCCACACGGAGGCAGGATTATGCAATGATTTTGCCTAGGGAACACTAGCTGGGCCCCTATCAAACAACACTGCAGTATGGCAGTAGTACAGTAAGTACAGTATACCAGGGTCTCATCACTCAACACGTCTGTCTATCCAAGGCTGGACAGAAGCCTCTTCACTACTTTCTGCTTTGGTGGCCCTGACTCTGGTGCTCATACACACTCACACACCCACACACACTATACCACACCTGTGACTGTAACCAGGCTAGGTTTTCCCTAACTAGGGAATGTCTCAACCAGTCATTTTCAATTAGACAGCATATCTTGAATTTCTCATCATCGCATTTTCTTCACTTCTTCTTAGCCTTCGTTGTCCTTATTTCTTGGCCAGTGTGTGTGTGCCTAGGTGCCTGCAGGACAGCATGTCATCACATCAGCCAGTTGAAATTCTTGGAGCACAGGCAGTGTCTTGTTCTGCCCCACAGACACACTCAGTAGGATACAGGCACATTGAATACCAGCTAGCCTGTCCAACTGGCTACTACACAGTAGCCTCTTTTTTCTGAGAGACATTGAGCAGGAGTATGTAAATTGGCTGTTGTGTTGTGCTGGGAGGGGATGGGGGGNAGACTCCTACTGCTACTGTACCTCTGGTTTACAATCCCTCAGGGTTCAGTCAGGAATTGCGCACACACACATCCACACACACATGCACACATCCAGACACTGCCACACACACATACAGACACATTCACTCACTCACTCAAACAAGCTCTGTCTTATATACCAGTGCTTTCTCTCTCTCTTACCAAGTAGGAGAAATCCTCAGAGCAGTTGTTGTTGTCCAGTGGTGTGTGGAGGAAGATGTGTTTAGTACAGTGCATAATATGGAAAAGGTGTGTACTGCATGTCATGTTTTTAGTTTCCATAGGATAAAGATCTTCAGTTTCTGATTATTATTCCCATTCTTCATTCAGATTCTTCATCAAAATGACCTGAATAGGCTGTGGGCTGGTCCAGGCTGATATGAACCTGCTGTTTTCATGTTTAGTGTTCATGTTCTCTGCTCTCACAGTGTGGTCATTACATCTGTATGAAACTCCTGAATTCCTTTGATCTTTTGCTTGCTCTCTCTCTCCTCTCTCTCTCTCTCTCTCGCTCTCGCTCTCTCTCTGTCTCACTCACACACACACACACACACACACACACACAGTCACATTTAGCTTTGCCAGGAGCCCAGCCTTGATCTGTTTCGTCTTTGATCTCTGAGGTGTCATACAGGGTCTCCTCAGCTGGGCTTCAGGGGTGTGTGCACAGGGTCAGGAAAGTAGAGAAACTGTTCTAGAACAGAGGTGAGGTGACAAAACACTACCTGATGTGTACAATTGTAAAACAATTCATGATTGTAATATAATTCAAAGGAATAAGGGATAATATAACTGTTTTAGTTTTAACATACACAACAACTGTTGTGTGTATGTGTGTGTGTGAGTGAGAGGGAGTTGAAGAAGAGCTAGTGTGTTTGTGTGTGGGAGTAAGCAGTGTGTGGCTGTCTGGAGGCGTGTGGACGTGAGAGGGAACAGCATGCTGGATGGGTTTGAACGCACAAATGTACTTATGAAGCCAGAATCCAGATCAGCATATAGGGGGTGGGTTGTGGTGGCTCGTGTGTGCATACATGAATGAGTGCTTGTGTGTGTGTGTGTGCACAGTATGTGTGTCTGACCTTGTTTGCTTATGATAAAGACAGTGTGTGCCTGTGTGTTTTGAGCGTGTGTGTGTGTGCACGTGTATGTTTCACTGTTCTACCTGCAGACTAATGAGTGTGACCCTGAGGTATGGACTGATCACCATGCCCATCACTGAACCCCTCCAGCGCTGATGCATCGATCTGAATAACTTGAATTTGAGCCAATTAGCTTAGATTTATGACTGCCAACAGGCACACACGCACTGTCCGCGCCCCCTATTCTGACCAATGAGCAGTCAAGACATATCGCCACGTTGACCCTTTGCTCTCCAAAGAGAACCACTTGGGTAAAAAATAAAAATACCATCCATCATTGTGCTGATTATAGAGTAGTTTAGTACATCCATTCTCTAGTTATCGCGTTAAAACTGTATATATCATATTTGCATTCCCATGATTAATTCACAGCTACTTGTCAGGCACCTTAGATAATACATTTTTCTGAGTGATGGATGGGCGTGCCCAAGTTCTGAGAGGCCTGTGCTTCGATATAGCTGGTTGGAGCCATCAGAGATATCTAATGAGCTTCTCTGACCTTCACTCTCTAACTCTTTAAGTCCTCCAATGGTCCCAAGCTCCGGCAGCCAGACGTCAGTGAGACCTTGGCAGCAGACAGATGGGGTGGGGTGGGGTGGGGTGGGTTCTTCTGAGAGTCTGGTTGTCCTCACCAAATCAGGACTGTCATGTGTTTAGCAGCGAAGGTCAAGTATGTATGTACTCTGTGGAGAGGAATGTTGTCTAGGAGTCTGGCTTTGTGCTGCTTCTCTCCAGGTCCTTGTTGCAGCAGATAGTGACCGACTGGCGCAAAACTGTTCTTATGTACTTACAGGATGAACAAAAGGAAGCACAGGCCCTTCCTTCCCTTAACCACCTTACTGGGTAGATTCCCAAAGTTCACTCTAGCGTGTGTGTGTGTGGGAGGGAAGGACGAGTTTGAAGTTGCTGAGGGTTTCCAGTTTTCACTGGATGCTGTTCTGGCTGGCTGGCTGCCTAATCATCTTGGTTCTCTAGCGGACTGTAGCCTCTCCTCTGTGGGGATGGGAAGAAAGAGGCTTCTAGCTACCTGTTGTCATCGTCATCCCAACACCACCTACCCCGCCCTCAAACACACGCGTTAACTATTTCTGAGCGGGTGTTGGCAATCTTCTGGCCTCTATATGCTCGTTAACAGAAGTGCGCACATGCACACGGGCACACACTCAGATAAAGGCCTAGGTGAGCAGTAATTTGTTACAGATGGACAGAAGTGTGTGATGGCGTGCATGCAAAAAGCAGGCCCTTTTCATTCTTCCCAGAAACCCACAGGGCACATGTGTGTGTATAGTGTGCACAGTGGGTAAGCCACCATGTTGAACACAGATTCATTGGTCCTGACAGCTCTGTTAACCAAGTTCTCACAGTGTAAACTCCATCCGTCTTAAACATGGAGCCCTCAGCTCTCCCAGCCTCCCTTTGGAGGCCTCAGCCGCAGAGCTGGCCCTTGAAGGCTGGCCCTTGAAGGCTGGCCCCTGAAGGCTGGCCCCTGAAGGTTGGGCCAACACACACTGGGGTTTCAGTTCATTTCACTGGCGATGTCGCAGTCCTCTGCTCGGTTTGGGAAAACAAGGGTGGAAATTGGAAAACTGCGAAGGCTTCTCTGATAACTCGTGGCAGTTGCGGTTTTCTCTGGAACGTTCCGTCCGGGTGTCCCACCTTCTTCTCGTCTCTAATGGTCTGAACCCTGGTGTGTTTTCTGAATCAGCCCGTGAAGATCTCTACCTGAGGTAGAGAGAACCCTCCGAAAGTTGGAAAGAGCAGGAACAGAGAAGGGAACTTTCTCTGCTAATTATCATATCCACCCACCCCTCAACCACAAACACACACACACACACACACACACAGATGATGGTCATGCTTGTTTACTCCATCTTAGGTATTAAGAGAGTTTGCAAAGAAGCTTACAGGACCACAAAAATGAATTGGCTGGCTTTATACATTTTGGACAAAGGCCAAAAGAGAGCGTGCGCTGGACTGTGTCCATGCGGCCAGTAAACAGTTTTTCCAGCCCCCACTATCTGCCTGTCCCTAACGTTCACAGAGACACATGTGTGGAGATGCTGGGTGTAGGTGACTCAGGGTGTGTGTAGAGGGGGGTGTGATGTGGTGGGGTGAGATGGGGGGGATATGGGGAATATTATGAGGAAAGCAAGATAATTACTTGGACATTTGGAAAAAATAGACCTGGCCAGTCACTACAGTTGTGGATAGAGCCAATGTCTACCATTAACAAACCTGGCAATGAGGAGACAACTAGTAGAATCCCTGGTGGCCCTCGTGTTGGGCTAATAGCAATGCGATATTGTTGTTTTTTTGCTCTTTGTTTGTTGGCAGTGGGCCAAGCCCATGAACATAGGATGAAAACAGACAAAAGAGAGAGAAATGAAGGTAGGATGGTTAAAAAAAAGACCTAAGGCCTCCCGAGCTCCTGTCTTGTAAAAGGCAGCCACGCATATAATTGGCTGGTGCTCAGTTCTTGTCAAACCGGAGTGCTTCACGACTTAACACTTAATAACCCACTTTCATTTACTTGTTCCAATGTACTTCCAACCTCCAGTTTGACTAAGTTCTGTTTAAATGGCTTGAATGGAAGAAGAATAGTGCTGCGTTTCCCCGGAGTTTCTGAACTTGCTTAACAGTGTTTAATCCAAGACACCCCTCATCTTGGTTAGGGAAAGCCTGTCTCCCCTGCTGTTCTCCAGAAACCACAATGTCATATTTGACACTTGGACCTTTGGAATGACGCATTCTAGAAGTGAGTGGTACTGACAGTCCTCCAGTCACCTCCGGCACAATCCAAGTCTCTTCAGGATCCCCTGTTCGATACCCCTGCCTGCAGCAGCCACTGAGACGTATTGATATGGAGTAGTGCTGTGCGGGAACTGCAGACATGCTGTCTTGATCAGGATGAAAGGAAGAAGGGAGAGATGGAGGAGAAGGGAGGGGATATCCAGGGTATTCAGGTTTATTAGTAAACTTGGATTTAGAAAAAATTGGCAGAATTTAATACCTTAGATTTAAGGAAGGATAACCTTATCGTCTGACCAGAATACTATTGGTGGCAGTAGATGTTAATCCAGATTTAGACATGTTGTGTGCACCAAGGCATGGTTTGGACGCAGGGACTATTTCTCTAAAATAAATAACTGGAACTGGATTTCTTGAACAGCTATTTCTCGTCCGAAGCTGAATAGTAATGTCATTTTGCCAGCCCTGTAAGCACAGTAAATGAACTGTGTGGCGATAAGTAAAGCCAAAGGAACAGGAAACAAAGGCTCTAGCAGGTCTGGGAGTCAATCCCATCCTCAAAGTCTTCCTTCATGAAAACATTATTTCTCTCCATGTTCATGTCCGTTTTAACGCTCACTTCTTAATGCCTTTCCATTGACCCCTGGTCACGTATTGTCACACAAATGCAAAGACTCACACACGCACACACATGCACGCACACACACGCACGCACACACACACACACACACATATGAATGTCTGTCTGTCCCCCAGAGCAGTGATGACATTGGGAGGTGTCATATCCAACAACCCTGCTTTACAGCCTTCCAGTGAGCCTGGGGAGGGGAGTGAGACCTGACTCTGCCCCTGGTGCTGCATAAATAAAACATCTCTTCTGATAGAGCTGGTCTGGAGAATTCAACCAGCAAGCTCTGTCTTTACTCTGTCTTTCTTTCTCTCTCTCGCTCTCTCTCGCTCTCTCTCGCTCTCTCTCGCTTATTCTCTCTCTCTCGCTTATTCTCTCTCTCTCGCTTCCTCTCTGTCCCTCCATGAATCATCCCCTTCTGCTTTTGCAGTGCATTGAAATGGAAAGAGGGCAAGCTAGTGGAAGAAAGGTGAAGAGGTGAGAGATGCCGTCATGCATTAGTCACTCGTTTTGTCTCTCTCTCTCCCTTTTCTTGTCACTTTCTGTTCCAACTCCTTTCCCATCTCACCTCCTTCAGTGCTGATGTTCCTCTGTGTTTCCTGTGAGCAGTGAAGAGGCCTGTTGGCTCAGAGCAGCTCTCAGCCAGACTGCTTCTGCTCTGCTGGACCTCCCTAGACAGCCAGACGTGCCACAGTAAAGAGTGTATCAGGTTATGCTGTGGTATCTCTATACAAAGATGTCTGGGTTTCCGCCTCTAGACCTCCAAGCTTTACCTGGCAAGCTCTAAGACCTAGGAGAAATACACAGTCTTTTCAATTCAATTCCACCCTTGGAATCCTCCGTTATGTGATTGCAGTGTGGATGGCTGAGTGGGCCTGGCCAGAGTGGCGTTCTCTGGAGCAGGTAATAGAAGTCAGCTTA
>BROE01000009.1:12263561-12296844 GCA_036571765.1 Plecoglossus altivelis
AAAAAAACCTAACCTTCAATATCTCTTGTCAACACAATGTTGTTTACAGGGATGTTGTCAGGCCAGACCTATCACTTAAGACGACAAATGGGCTTTTGGCCCAAGTTACTGTGGCAGAGTCTGAGTTATATTGATCAGCTCCTTTTTAGCAGATCCACCCATGCAAGCTGGCTACTCTTCCCATGGCAAATATTTGTCTGTTGTCCCACCAGCCTTGAGGTGGAAGGGTAACAAATGCCAGCTTCCATGTTGCTACAGCAAACATTTAGCATGCTGACTTTCCCTGCCGCCTCGCCCATAAATTCAAAACACCGGTGGGTTATGCGATATCCATCTATTCCCCCATGCTCCGCGATTCATGGCCCTCGTCATCCCGCAGGCCAGGTGTACCGTAGCTGTGCATCTGATTAGCTTTCCTCCCGACCTCATGAATCAGATTCCTGAAATGACACCGATGCGCTTCCTGAGCCGTTCCTGGCGGGAGGCGGCCTCCCATCGCTCATCCGCAGCACCAGCACACGCTCGGTCCATCCCTCTGCTCGCCCCGTCTCGGGTTATCAGAGACCTTGCATCAAACCAGAAGGCCAGCACTAAGGGCAATTCCTAACAAATTACTTTTTTAGTCCAAGGCTTTAACACGGTGCCCGTTCACACGTACATACACGCTATATGCTGATTTACTGCCTGCTCCTGGGTCATGTTCTAAGTCTAACCAGTAAACCTGTCTAGAGTAGGGTTAGCCTGCAGCCGGACGTCGACGTCTCACTCCATGCTCAGTGTTCCTGCGGACATTCATCAGCTGGGATGGCAAGCAGCCTCCATCCCTCCCTCCTAGAGTATTTATGGTGGATTATATCTGAAAGGCAAAAAGGTTGAACCGAACGCAGCACCTTTATTGCATCCATTTGTTATCTACTGTGAATGTGGGGAAACCATGAATAATTCTCACAGAATGCTCAACCAACTGATGGAAAGCCTGATGGAAAGCGAATGCACATAGCACACACACCACACACATAACCCACTCGGATAGGCGTTCCACTGCAGAGGTGGTGGGAGGTGTCCCACTGTGACAGCAGTCCCAGTAGAATATGATTTGCATTGTAACAAAACCCCACGACCAAAGAAGGAACACAAACATTTCATTTTAAAGGTCGCCATTTACACATTCATAAGCCCTTTTCTTGAGTGTCCCCTCATCCCCAGTATCTCCAGGAATACCAATGCGGTTCACCATGGGAAGCCGGCCACTGAATATGCAGGGCTAACAATCCCAGTCATCCTGTATAAACTGTTATCAGGTATATATATGCACGCCGTTATGCTAACTAAATGGCCCAACCCATTGCTGATATGCCCATAGTCATTGAATAGGTCAGCTCTCAAGATCTGTCTGCGAAGATGTTGGAGCCGCTAGTCTGTCTCAGGGCCGAGCTCCTCGGAGCAGCTGGAGAGAAGCGCTTTACGGGGAGGGATCCTGCACGATAGATGTGGTCAGAAGGCATTGATTCACAGCCGTATCTGATGTGCCAGGTCACGCAGATGATTCTTATATCATTTTAAAGTCCTATTGATTTCCGAGTTGCCGGATTTGCTGAGACGGTGCTTTTGGAGTTAACTCTATCAGCCTAAAAAGAGGGAATTTATCTTCAGCTGGGAATCTAATGTCTTGGGAGTTCTGTGTTTAGAGCACATTTTCAGTGCAGCCACACTTGGAATGAGTGAAATCGGAGCATGTCTTTACTGCAGGGTGTTTTGGAGCACTACTGTGCAGTACAGTACATGTTTCACTGAGATTAGAGAATTGCTCTAATAACCTTGGATTAAGTAAAGCACAGAACAATGCAGCGATCCTCCATGCTTACACATCACCTTCCCAGAATGTGTTACTACAGCAGCAATGAGCCTATATTAAAGGAATGCCCTTTTGAAGTTAGGGCCAACGTAATTGAACAAACCCATACAGGACTCACAGTCTCTGTCTTTAGTTTGCCACAAATGTTCAGAATGGGCTGTGGGACCATGAAGGATTAGCGTTCCCATTGAAACCTGCAGTCTAGGCTAAAACTACAGCAGCCAACTTTTCCCCCTCAACCTACTTTATTTAGCTGTTAAAGCTGCAGTGTGCCAGCTAAAGAAGCTGGGCAGGGGTCCAGTGCTAGTCTCCAGATCCCTGACTTGGACCTTCACTTTCTAATCTCCTCCCAGAGAGAGGGAGAGGGGGGTGTGGAAGTCAGAGTGAGTTAGAAGTCTTTTAATACCGATATCCTGCAATATTGCCGTAACGTAGACCCATTAGTCCCACAATGCCGTCTTGGTTTGTTTATGCTGAACCAACATATGCAGGTACAAACATTAACCCCCCAGTCTTGTACCTTTTCATATAAAACTGTGAGGTGGCAGAGAGGCACAACATTCCCTCCTGGAACAGCCTGTGGAATATGGTGTCAAGCGTTTTGGGGGAGGGTGTGGGTGGTGTGTGTGTGTATGTGGGTGGTGTGTAAATGTGAGTGGTGTGGTGTGTATGTGTGTAGGGGAGTGGGGCTTGGAGAAAAGCAACCGTGTTGTTGTTGAAGAGGGACTGGGGACATATGGGCAGCTGTCGTGGAATTGTCTGGTCCTGTTTTCAAGTCTGGCAGCTGGTCAGATTCTCTTGTCAGCCTGGCAATGGATTCAGAGTGCCAAGGGACTGACCTAGCTCATGCCGGTCGCATGTGTGAACACCCAGTTGCACAGCTATGCCTGTGAAGTGTGGGGGGGGGCCTTACATCAGGCCCTGAGCGGTTGATCAGTCCTGATAGAAAGCGACAGCCCTGGATGGCCAGAGTCTGAGTAATTGGATCTTGTAGGGAATCTCAAGCTCATCCAGGAAAGCAACAGCATTGCATCACATTACTCATTGTTATGGTCGTCAGATTAAAAAAGCTGCAGAGACTGGATTTCTCGGCAAATAGCCCCTCCCTTTTGATGTTGTCCTTAGATTAGCAAGGAGATTTTCCATAAGTTATTGTGGTCATCTAGAAGGGGAAGCCATTTAAAGATGGAGCTCTGTGATCAGAGACAGCGATGGCAGTGATAAGCTCCGGCCAAACTGAGCCATAATATATGTTGGAAGCCTTGCCTGGCCACTAGTCTCAAAAGGAATTTTCTCACCCAAGCAAAACATTAACGGCACCCTGTTAGGTGCTTTACGTTCAGCTGACCCGACTGTTTTGGTGTTAGGAGTTAGTCTCATACTGTAGTTCTCTAGTATTCTTATAGTTTGTCCTACTAGGAGCTTGAATCACACTGTTTCTCATAATTAGCCTCTTAACCATCGATCTTTACCCCAGCAGCTGTTTCTCTGTTTCGGCAGGGAGTAACTCTTTAATAAGCAAACAGCATGTGATCAAAAGCAGAGGTCAGGCCTCAGTAAGATCTTACTGAGTTGGATGGATGCTAGTTTTAAGTTCAACACTTATTGCTTTTCTACAGTTCTTTTTTGGGGGTGCGTTTTGCCATGCCACAAGCACACCACGTGCACGCTACGCATTTGTAGTGCGTTACATTGTTGTTCTAAATGAGACCAAGCAAGAAGGAGAATCAGTAACAGGTCAAATGGCTGCCAAATGGGTGTAAACATTTCAAACATCAAAACAAAAGCTTGTTGATAATGGGCCTTAGCAGTCCACATTTTCACCTTTATACAATGATACTAAGAATTCCCCATTTCTAAATCGGGAACCTCCCGTTTGGGTGTTTGTTGACTTTGATGGTTGAGTGTGCGAACTGAAAGGGAAATGGGAGAAGGAAAGAAAACAGTCATTGATAACCAGATAACTAGTCTTCTTGAAGACTTCCTTAACAGCCATCTGTGTACTATCATGTTATGTTTACATGAGGGTAGTGACCTCTTCTGACCTCATCATTCACTTTCACTATGTAGAGAATGTGGCTAGTAGCTGACCACAAATCTGTGAAAGATTACTCCCAGACTATACACCTCCCATCATCCATCACTCCTGCCACAGGGGCCTGGGTGACACTACTTTAGTTCTGTTTACCAGAACTTTGCAGGAACCCAGTTATCTCCTACTGTGGACTTCCTATAATATGATTTCTCCTCTGTAACTCTATACAGATCTTCAGGAGCTGGATTAAAACAGTCGGAAATACACAATGTTTGCAGTGATTGGTGGGCAAAGTCACATGAAAAATAACATAAAAAAGCAATTGCATCACCTCGGAAAATGTTCTTGTGCCTGTCCCAAATTTCCCAATGCCGTTGTACAAAGACAATAAAGTTTTCTTATAAAAACAAATTGTACAGGATGTTCCAGGACGAGAACAGGAAGATGGATGATGTCAGGAGGAACATGAGATGTCATCTGTTCCGTCCTCTGGTTCCACTGAAGGGTCGGTCCCAGGTGATTTGAAACAAGGAAGACATCCAAAGGCTTCGTCATTGCCACTGGTAATCACACCCTGTCAGTCAAGCCATCATCATATTCATTGGCCTAGTTCTGATACTTATGGATATTGTAAGCAGGCAAGTTTGAGCCGTTGAAATGAAAACGTATCAATTTAGATTCTGAAAAAAGAAAACTTCAGAAAGATTCTTTGATAAAGAATCAGCAGACCATCTTTTGGGGTTCTCTGAGATAAGTGGTGGCTGTCTCTGAGCCGTGTCTAAGACCACGTGCTGTCCTTTGGAATGACCTGACCTCAATTGTCCTGGCTAGTAACCTTTGATACCAGTGATGGACTATATGAGGGACTCCTGGATGGATGTCTGTAGTGAGAACAGACCTACATTAGCTGGGCCACATGTGGATACAGATACCAAACCTTATCCGCTACCTCTTGTTCCTCCAAATCTCTCCTCCCTCCCAGGGACAGCCTTGTTTGTTGTGAGGAATTACTGGAAGACTAGAGATGGAAGAGGATGGAAGATGAATGCTTGATCCAGGAAATGCAGTCTGGGAGAGGCTGTGGCTCCCTGGGTCACTGGAGCGGCGCTGTACGATCAAAACTGACGTGGTGGTTTTAATGTGACACACTTGATTTAATCACACGGCACTCTTATTAATCACCTTGCCGTTAATTCCATTAGCCATTCGTTCTGATGCAGCGATTCATGTTTATCTAGCTTTTGTCTCAGAAACCAGGGCAGATTCAAGCTTCCACTTAAGGTTTTGGAGTGCTCTACTTGGCCAGGGTCTAGGTTCTCCATAGACGTCAGAAAACAGTTCTGAACTTCATTTGAAGGACCTCCCAGCCAATGGCCAGTCAATAGAAAATTTGCGAAGGGATTGGCCAATAAAAGATGAACAGATACTTAGCGATAATTTTTCACCTCACCTTGGGTCACACAACATTTAAAAAATGTACTTTAGAGAAGAATCCATGAACATCTACATAAGCTTGTACAAGCTGTTATGCCTTGCTATCTTAGCTTGGCATGAATTGTTGAGCAGAAACCTAATGTGTGTTGTTCTTTCCAATAGCTAAATCAAATTGTTCAAATTTAATGCATAGGATTTGAATTACATTACTCTAGAGTTAACAACACGCAAAATACAGAGTTTCTGCGACAGAAAAATGGTTATGGAAATCAGACCGTAATGTTCAGCTTTTAAATTACTTGACCAATAAATGGGATTTTTACAGAATCAATTATTCAGTAGCCAACATAGTTTACTGTCCAGGTTTTTGTAACCAGAAACTGATTACTATTCCTTTCTATTCCACATCCAGACCTTGAGGCTAAGTGGACGGACTCTTTTCTCATTCCATTTGACCACAGCAGTAGACATCCCGCTGTCTCATTAGCCCCATCTTGGTCATTTCTGTTCATCACCAGCAGATCGATGAGCAGCGTGGGGTGATTTGATCTGTTCCTGGTCCAACAACAAACCCACATCTGCCCAGCTCAGCTCAGTACCTTTCCACTGTTTGTCCTCATTAGTCCGGCCTGTTCACTGCCCATCTGGGCAGCCATGGAATTTTTATTTCTCTTTCGCTCGTCAAGGAGCCTGTTTAGTCACCAATGACATTCACTGTGGGCAGAAGGAGTTAATGGACTCCAGCCTTGTTCACTTAGCCTGGTTGTGGTGTCCTCAGGTCGATTAGCTCTGCGCTGATTTCTAACACAAGGGCCGCAAATCATAATCATAATTTAGCCCTTTCTAATTCAAAATAGTCTGTGAAACTTTAGGTAAAATATCAAAGATAATCTGAGTTTATTTTCCAGTTTTTTTAAATCCCACTCACATACTTTCTGGATTCCCATGCAATCAATTCAACATGAATCTTTAATCCTATTGGTCAGCTCTACTGCATATCCATTCATCTCTCGGAGTGAGGGAAAGCTGACTAATGCTGTTCTAACATGATATGGGCTCCCTGCAGTTCTACCACCACTGCAGACTTTACATAACACCCCTCTATGACAGACATTGATCTCAAATCTCCATAAAAAGGCGGGGATGTTTCTTTCGGCGTAACAGATAGTTGGAGATGTATTGAGCCACACCTGAAGAAGTACTCGCTAAAAGTTTGTTTTTGAACTTGTGACAAAGCGTTCATATATCTGGGTTTGTAACTGTGTAAGTGACTCTCGTGTCCACATATATCACTTCTGACACTTTAAATGCCAGGAAATAACCAGTAGAACCATGATAAGCCTACAGTATGTCTTACTTCCACATGACACAATAGCCCAATGAGCTCTGACGAAGGGTCTTCCCTCAGTAAATGATTGAGAGTTCAAGTCCCCTGCCTGAGTGTAATTAGCTCTGTCCAGTGAGTCCCAGAGGGCTATACCCTCCCTGCTCATCCCTGCCCCTCTTTAGCTCCAACACTCCAGCATCAAACCTATGCCCAGCTTAGCCGTTCTCTGACTGACGTTCATGTTAATTGTGTTAATGAAGGTCATTCTGGTGAGCAGCTGGAGATGCTCTCTGTCTCTACAACATTCCCAGTGGGTGAGCTGGGGCCTGGCAAGACCCGCACCAGGCGCCTGAAAACGCCATATGCTCTCCACCCACCAAGTAACACCTCACGGAGCTGGCTCTGGATAGCTCCCCTGGCAGACCTCAGAGGTGCAGGGAGAGTTGGTTGTCATTGATGCAGGACAAATAAGGATTTTGGGCATTTTCTTGCCACAAGGAAAACATTATTTATTCACCTCTAAATAGATTGCCTTGTTCCTTCACTCCCTGCATCATCAATATCCTAACAAGGAGTCTTTTTATTGCTCACCGCTGTGAGAACAAAGACCTTTCTTTCTCTGTCTCTTTGTCTCTCTCTTTCATATCCATGCAGAGGTGTGTACTGTATTTGGGTCTATTGTGAAACAGCAGGGCCCACTGACTTGATGTGTGGTGGTATTCCACCCCTTGTGCACGCGCTACTCTCCATCAAAAGCTGCAACCTCCACCAACCTCCCCTAACATATTAACATGATGCCTATGGCTTTTGCAATATAACCGAGGTTCAAGGCTGACTCCGACCAGCTGCGGTGGGTAGGGAGAAGGGCTGGTGGAAGCAGGGAGGATGGGAGGGGTTGCTGGTGCACTGGCATGGTGCGTGGTAGATGTTATGTAAAGGTCAGACAGGATGAGGACTGGCATCTTGGCATCTCCCTCTCCCTGGGCAGCCTGCCGTCTGAGCCAGCTAGGTGACAGCAGGCCACAGGGCGTCTTCTGTCTCCCTGCAGGCGCTCCTCTCCTGGCCCCGGGGTGGGTTCCTAGCTGGTATTTCACTAAGGGCAGGATTGTACGGCCCCCCATGGAAAAGCACAGACACGGTGGCACGCATGCACTGCCGCACACACACATTCTTTCCACGTAGGTCACCGCGTGCCAAAAGGATCAACCAGAAAATATGTTCTGTGTCTTTTAGGAACTTTTTGGGGAGGAATTTCGACATGGCGTCCTTTCTCTCTCTCCCCAATGGTATTGACAGTCATTCGGTAGAAACTTAGGTGGAGAGATGCAGAGCAATGGATGTTCTCCTCTGTGACATTCCCCTTGACATTCCCCAAGGCAGGACGGAAGGATTGCTTCATAGCATTCTCATAACCCCCATGCTACTCTGCTCCTAGATGGAGCATCCTTTAGCTGAAAGCCAGATGGAACTTTCGACCAGAGGGGGAACTTTTCCCTCTCTGTTACCATCTTTACTGTCAGAACAGACCCCTAACCTCCAGTCAAGGGCGGTGTGCGTGTGTGTGCGCGTATGTGTGTGTAAATTCATGGAGTTCCACTGGGGACATATTAGCTGTCTGTGCCTGGTTGTTACCTCCGGGTCACCCCTCTGGCTCTTACTCCCTAATCGTTAGCCTGTAACTCCATCTGACCCGCTGGAGCCAGGATGAGCTGGACTGGAAGACTCTGGAGGTTTTAATTTAACAGACGGGTAGAGGAAAGCAGATCGGCGCTGCATGTGCTCTTGTCTACTTGTGTGGTTTCCGCAGGTGGAATTGCCAAGCTGTATGTGTGTATGTATGTGTGTGTCTGTGTGTGTGTGTGGGGAGAGTGCTTGTATGTTTTGAGTGACCAGTCTCCCTTGTAAGCTTTGACCTTGGTATTGATGAGTGAGACTTAACTTTTAAAGCTCTTGTCAACCCTGCACTGCCCCTGTCTACCACCCCCACCCCGTCTGCACCCACACACACCCCCATGTTTGCGAGGGGTGAGGATTGGATGGCTCGTGTTGCCTGACGAGGGACTTAAAGGCAAGGTAAAGACCCTGTGAGGGATCTGGCAGGTCTAATTGGATACTTGAAAGGAGTATTGATTTGGTTTCGGGTTTGTCAGTGTTCGCATGACTGGACTTTGCTGATGTTTCAGTACTCCGGGGGCGGTACTTCCTGACACTTCTCACCCAACCCAGCGCAGCTATTTCAGGTCTTCTCTAGTTCCTTTTGTGCATTTATGTTGAACAGTCAAATAACATTAGTGAGTGCAACCGTAATACATTAATATAATGTAGTCAACTGAGGTAGTACTTTCACGGTATCGCAGTAACTCTTTGTGGTCACGTTTGCCTTCATTTATCAACCAGGCCTTTTTGGGCTGTGGTCATAAACTGCTTGTGTGTTGGGTCCTGAGATCCTGACAGGGTGTCACATGCCACAACCGTTTTACCAATTTAATATATCACTCCAGAAACCACAAGGATAACACATCCTGCTTTGTTTATGAGACCACATGGCCCTCTCCACTCGTCACCGCGCATCCCAGACTCCCTCGGTAATGAGAAACCTGAATTATTCATCCACCGATCCTCCCATCCTGAGAGGAAAGCGTGGCCTCAGCCAGATGTTCCAGAGGAGGACAAGGGGGAGGGATGGATGGATGAATGGAGAGACAACGGCAGAATTAATGAAAGAGGGGAAATGTTGCCTGTTGGATTGTGTGAGATGTCAGTACTGTTTAACAGCCAGACAACAGTCTTTGCAGAAAGACAACGTGTTATTAGTTTCTTAATTCACTTCCAATGATGGTAACATTGAGGTTTTAGGACAGGAGTTTTGTTCTTTAGGTCGTCCTTACTTGAGTGACGTGCACAATCGACGGATTTGCATTATACTACAACACAGGCTACAGCAGTTGAGGTATTATGTAATATCTACAGTACCTCTATGTTGCATGAACTAGATGTCACCGACAGAGCTGCTTTGATGATGGAAATAAAGGATTTAATTTAGCAGCTGCAATGAGGTGACAGCTCTACAGCTGCTACCACAGTCAGCCTTATTACTGCTCCGCAAGAACAAATCCCAAGGATTGTCATTCTAAATGTTTTCTCTACAACACCTGGATGAAATCTGTGTCCCTAAAGTATGTTTGAAGCCTCCTGTTTGTCACAATGGACACAGTTGGAATGAAATTTGTGTGTTTCTGTGGCTGGTTTTGATGGGTTGTGGTGTCAAGACTGCAGAAAGAGGTTCCGGTGGAGGTCCGCTGCCTAGAACTGGGTGTGACGGCTGAGAGGAAGACAGACTGATGGAGCTGTGCATCATGGTAGAGGCCTCATCCATCATGTACTCTGGAGGTGGTGAAACCTGGTCAGAGGTTGACACAGTTAAGATGCAGAGCTTTTCTTTTTCACTCATGGGAAGAGACTCCAAAGTCGATATGACAAGAATGAAAAAAGGACTAATAACAGTGATGCTATCTGGCTGCGAGACTGCTGGTATGTGACTGACAGTGACAGTGACTCATCCTTATCACATCCCATCGTTATAAAAACGCGTGACCCACAACCTGAACTGCTAAGTTCTGCGATGGTGCCAACTCACAGCCCTTTGATGTCTGGAGGTGTCAAACGAACCTCATCAAAATCTTCCACTTGCCAAGAACCCCGTCGAGTCAGGTTTTTCTCTCCTTGTTTCTCCTTGGCCTGAAATGTCTCCCCATCGTCTGTGTTTAATCTAAGGAAGATATTTCAGATGAGCCTCTTAGCTTGTGTACCTCAGAGTGGTGGTGTGACCTGAAATGCTTACTAACAAAGTGTGGAAAAAGGATTTGAGGGTTGTGATGGAGTTGCAAACACAACGGTTTATCAAAAAGTCAAGTAATCCTTCTGTCCTCCCTAGAGAAAACGGTACAAATTGTAGATAATTGCCAATGATATAATTCTTGTTAAGTTTTTAAAAATCTTTTGAAGACACACTTTCCACCTCAGACATGACGGTCCTTCACAGCATACTAATGGGAAAATGTGGTTTACTTTAGTTGTTGATAGTCTAGATGTTTTCTTCTGTTTTAAAGACCTCTTTCTCTGAAGTTACACATCACAAAGCATTTTCTGGCAGTTGGATCACGCTGTTATTCCGTAAGAGACAGATGGGGTCTGAAAGGATAACGAACACTCTTTATTCCTGGAAGTTTAAACAGACTTGTACTATCTTATCTCAGTTCTCCTCCGCAATTGGACACAGTCGGTGTGTCCTTTTAATGCTTCAAATCTGTTTAACTCAATCTAAATCAGAACAGATGGACATGGAATCATATCAGTTGAAGGAAACCTCCTGAGGCCTGTAATTGAATACCTCTGTTTTGGCAGTTGGTTGATTTTTCTTGATCCATGAAGGCTTCAGTTCTGAACTTGACCAAGAATGACTGACCCATAGACAAGAGACTTCTGCTTTTTTTTCAATTCAAAGGTTCGTAAGGGTTTGCATTCTGGATACAGATGTGCGAAAATTTGTACTTAAGCTATTTCCGGGAGGTTAAGTCATCTAAGAGAGGTAGGTGGTCAGGAATGCTTCCTTTAACTGTTTGAGACCACTGAGGAAAGCAGTGCCTCATGTTGAAGCACCTTACTTTAACCCTACTTGTCATATTCTCATGTCTATTCATTCCATATTTTATCTCTGGTAAAATCCCCCTATTGGCCTAGTGCTTCTACGGTGTTTATATTTAGTTTGCTTACTAGAACTAGTCCTTGATGTTCCAGCATAACTGGGGGTCTCATCCAGGAGGGTGGAGTAGTGGAACAGAAGCCCCGGGCCTGTGCCCCAGTGTAATTAAATGTTTCTCAGCCTCCCCTCCCCAATTCTCCAGGTCCCTGCTCTAGAGGAATGCTGGGAATGTGAGCAGGGGTCTTAGCTGAATGGTTTGGTTATTAAGTGCTCCACGGAGTCCCGTGTGATGAACGAGCAAAGGGGCCACAGTGCGGAAACACAGCCTCGCAAGGCAGCCTGCGCTGGACAAACTGAGGGAGTGAGATGGCGAGGAGGTGGGTGAGGGGAGGATGAGAGGAGGCGAAGAGTAGCAGAGGGAATGCTGATGATAAGGAGGAGAAGGAGAGATGAGGCTGGCAGGAGCAAGTGTGTCGTTGAAGAGATGGATAACCTTTCCAGTAGGGAAGCTAGTATTGTTTTCTTTGGTCTACTGATGGATCCATCCCATTTCCTTAGGTAACATCTCTACCTTATAGAGAACCCTCCCTTTATAAAGAATACAATCTGGGCCTGAACTTTTTTTTAAATAGTCATATAGTACAGTAGCTTGTGTCTTAGTCATTGCTCTGGGTGTTTTTGAGGTTGAATCTTTTAAAATACATGTCCTTGCCTCGACTCTACAGCTTTGAAATTGCAACACTAATTCTTGTGCTTTCTTTTTACACAGACTAGATTCAACCGAACTGATTAAACTTTCTATACCATTTCTTCCTCTACTCCCTGGAGCTTCGGTTGTAAAGAGAATGACTGACATTTTTAAAGGAGAAGTCTAGCTGATTTCTCACTGTTCAATATCAAGGACATTGTCTTTATTGTAAAGTCCCAAATCAGACAGCTTCAGGTCACAAGACAATATTTATCTATCTCTAAAATGCTACCAATTTTAAACAATAATATTCCCGGTTTGGCCTCATGTACATATTTTCTATATTATAGATTGATTTGACTTGTTACTTGATTTAGACAGACATTTCCCCTTCTCCCAGATCCTTGTCAGGCAATCCACATTAAGCCTGCAAGCTTTGCAATCTGTCTTGTCGAGGAAATTGCTTTCCTTGTTGTTCCGTGGAAATGATCCTCAAAGACAATTTAATGGTAGCAATTCTCCTCTATCTCATCTTCCCCACGTCTTTTATCTTTCTTCCTCCCTCATGAATTTGGTCGTGCTCTTTAATCTCCCAACTTTGTTCGCGATTCTGATAGCTTAGCGAAAACATCCGTTGTTAGCACCTCCCCGGGCTGTTCCCAGATCAGTGTCACTTCACTCCTCTCCTCTGATTGGCTGCTGGGGTTGTGTGTGTGTGAGAAAGGACTGACCCCCCTATCACTTCATATCTCATTAGCCACTCATCAGGATCATCCCCTTTACGGTAGTGAAACCTGTCCACAGGAATCCCATCAGACCCGTCAACTCGGCGTCTGTTCTCCTGTGAAGCAAAACCATCTTGCCTTATTACAACATGCCCTCTGCGTCTATTCAGACTTCCCCTTCATTTTGAAATGGCTGACACATGATTTCTTAAGCTTGAAAAAAAGGCTTTGATGTTTTGTGTGTAATTATTCTTGTATCCACAGAAGCAATCTCTTACGTAAGATTTTTAGTAGACAGTCTGACTTTTTCCTTTATCCATACATTGCCAGTGTTTAATGATAACGCCGCACAAAATGGCCAGATCTGTCTCTCCCCCATGTGTGAAGTGCTTATTTTGACACCGATACTAACCACATAAGTTTATCTACTACTTTGTAATCATGTCCTGCCAATCCGTTGTAATGGTATGCTGTTGTTGTCATCATAATGATCGTTAGTGTTCCCCCATGCATATGCTGGGTGCCAACTCTCGCAGTCATTTGCTCTGCTTCCTAATTTGATGTGGAGCGTGTGGGTAATGAGGCGTTTAATTTAAAATACTGACATGGTAAAAGCTATAAAACTCTTTACTCTCGACTATACGAAGACATGGGTTTGCTATAGAAGTGAGGAGGTTTCAAAGGGTTCTGCACCTGTCCAGTTTGACAGGTGGGCTGATCAAATGTTGAGACAGAATTATTTCCTCTCTTTTCAGAGCTCCCGAACAGCTCGAGTCCAGGCAGGATGATATGGCCCTCATTTTAATAACAAAGGGAATGTCACTGTCTGGAGATGAAAAGAGAATTCTGGTCAGCTTCAGTCAGACCCAGTTTGAACACATCGGATTGTTCCCTTTCTTGTGCAAACACCCTTTCATATAGCAAAAATAGCACCTGCATATATAATCGGGCAAGGATATACCTGGATACCATGGCTAACTTTGTCTCAAGGTCATTCAAGGTCATTACATGAAGTACTTCAATGACCTGAGCATGTATTCCAACCTGAAGCGTCACAAACCTCACAGAAATGATGTCTATCGACCATTTCTTATTTTTAAGGAGAAAGTCTCCATTCTTGGAATCGTCACTCAAATGCGGTTAATGTCACTGGGTCTCCATCGCGTGCTAATGGTGTCTGTTTCTGTTCAATGAGTGATTTATATGGTCTGCTCATAGACTGTTCTCGTTCAGTGCTATCTCACAGCTACTATGTACCATAGGGTACCCCCTCCTCTCCAGCATTGGTGCCCTACTACTGTATTGCAACCATCCTGCTCTGGACACAGTGTGCCTTGTCTTGGAGCCCATGAATAGACTGTAGAGGGGATTGTCATGGCTCTGGGTGGGTGATGGTCTGGCCAGTGTTTGGAGAGTGTGCCACTGTGACATGCTTTCTGCTGAGGGTAACAGTGTGTTCCATCACATACTGAACAGGGAGGGTTTCATATTGAGGCATAATGGTAGGGCCGGGCTGAGAACACTGTAAGAACACGTCTTCTACATTGTCACTTGAGGCCCTTAAAGGTGGAGTTGGCAAGTTTTGTGAAACTAGCTTTTTTTTCCTCAAGAAGATACATTTTGTTTTTTGGAAGCCCAAAGAGGATGGTTGAGCAACAAAACCTATCCTATGGTTACAGGATTCCTTGCTTGAAAGACCTCCATTGGAGTATGTTTTTTTCCATCAAGTATTTCCTAACTCCAAAAATGAAATGTTACTACTTGCTCAAGTGCTCATCCATTGGGTCCTGTTATATAACTATATTTTACATTCACTGTAAATGAACACAAGCTGCATAGGGATTCCAACAGCTCAGATATCTGTACATAATGTGACAGTTTGATTCCAGAGCTATGGTCTGAGACTGGGGGTGTTAATTTAACATGGGTATCTGTGTGAACTCTGCTCTGCGTGGGTCCCTGGGGTTATCAGTGGAGTCCAAGGCTAACCTTATCACACCACAGTGGGTCCTGGCCCACTTAAGAATGTGCATACTTATCAACCTGCTTTTCTTTGGGGTATCGCTTCCCTGTCGCTTCCTCCAGTCTAGAATGAAGACTCAAGAAAGATGAGTGGCTATTCAAGCTGAAGCCTTTTTATTCCAAACTTCCTGAGTTGTTTTTCTCCAGACGTTGCAGTCCTGACCTGGCCATTCGAAGCAGGTGCCCTCTGTGCCTATGTACATGAGATTGCCATGGGAACTGTGTTTTTAGGGTGAGTGTTGACCGGGGGACTGGAGACTGTGATTTCTCAAGAGATCTGAAGAGGGGCTATGAAAGACCCCGTGAGGGTGAGAAGAGGGGAGAGGGAACAAAAGCCATCTCATGCAAATTTAAAAAACACTTTCATCTTCCCCAGTCCTGAATAACAATTTCACTTATTTCCCTACTGTGAACATGGTCTTTGGAGAGAGGGCGAACTAGTCAAGTGCTCTGAGGTGTGTTCAACACTGTTAATTGTAGGTTGGCGGACGTTTGAAGCTACTTCAGAAGGGAAAGTATGTATGTGTGTGTGTGTATATGTGTGTGTGTGTGGTAATTTGTGTACATAGCAGGGGGTTGACATGTCAACATGGGGTCCCGTTTCAACTTGGCTGTAGCTTTTTAGTGCACTGTAGAGGGGAGAGAGATAAACTGTGCCTGACCTCTTTGCACATTGTGTTAAAGTGTAGGTCCACCACAGTGACCAGTCTTTTACTCATTATTCTAGCCCACGGCTGACTGACTCCCGGACAGTTCTTTGTGTATAGTGCGGATCAATAGGGGATAGGAATCTATAGATAGAGTTTCGTTGCTATCTGACATCAGCTTCTAAGTTTTTCTTCTCTCAGCTAAAATGTAATTCTCATGTGGGTGGTCTCTTCAAACTCATTAAGTCTCTATTTTACCGATCCTGTAGCTCCGATAAGTCTGCAAGCATTTCATTGCTGGCAGCTTGGCTTGGCCAATGCTTTGTATCGTGTTTGTTTTGATTGTAAGAAATTCATTTGGGCCCTGCTGTTATTATACTCAGAATGTCTGCATTCCATTTTCACAGCATGCAACCTGCACACTTCTCACATGATTATTGGCACGTCCAGAGCACAATAGTATTTTCTGGCATCCTTAACGTCACTGGCACTGCTATTTTAGCAACCGCAACTCGGACAATATTTCCATTCGGGTTCGCTTGTTCTAGGAATGGATCCCTTTGGGATCCTCTCGCTTAGGTCATTTCCAGCCGCACACTGTTGATCCAGCCAATCATACCAGGAACCTGGTCCTGAGGAGAACATGAATGTCACCAGCAGAGCATGTGACAGGACATGGACGACCACATGGTCTCTCATCCCACATCCAAACCATAAGGACATAGGAATGAGGAAACAGATCATCAGTCCTGTCTTTGTTCCCTTGTCTACTTTACACTGCTCTAGTGTGGTTGGTCGGGAGTTTACCATTTGACTTGAACCAATCCTGTGCTTTTAAATCTGACCAGGAAATACGGACATTGTCTGACTGTTTAATAGTTTGTAGGCTCTTTGATTTACTGGTATTCTTTGGAGGACCAACCTCTTTTAGAACTCACACATTATTAAAAAAAAACACACAAAAAACTACATTGAGAATTCTTTGAAGAGATCCTGATCTTAGGGAACACCCTGAGTGTCCTAAAATGTCACTAATAAACCCAGCATTAAGTTCTAATCTCAAATCCTTCAGATTGTTATGAAAGCAACCTGACCTTCCAAGTGGGAGGCAGGGCCTCCAAGTTTTTTCCAGAAACTTCATTTTTTTCCTTCTTCTTCTTTGTTTGCTCTTTGTAGAGAGCCAAGGTCTCTGCTGACGTGCTGTAATAGCCTGATCAGCGAAGAGGCTCTCTCAGTCCAGGTGTGAGTCAACAGCAGAGACTTGGAAGGAACTGAATGGCGAGGCTCAGAGGCGCCTAGCTGTTTAATTCAGACCCAAGAAAAAAGGAGAGAGACTGCCTCGCGACCTCAGGGCTCCTTCACTGATGTATACTAATAGCAAGGTGTCAAGAGAAAGTCATGTTATTTCAAACTGAAAGATATGGATGAAAAGAACATGAGGTTACTTGACGACAATACCCAACACTGTTGTTTCATCCATATCCTTAGCAACCGATCCTTCTCCCGTACCGCAATGTGTCACGAGTTACGGAGGCACGCTTCTCATCCTGGTGTCGCTCCAATAGTTTTGGAAGCCTGTTTGCCACAAAGCCTGTGATTTGCTGGAGGAACCAGGTTTATGCTAATGAGGGATCTGTTAGTGAAGGCTGTGCAGCCCCTTCAGGAAGAATCATCCAGGAAGGAAAACACATTTCTTTTTGTCACGGCATATACACATTTTGTGAGTACACAGCATACTTTTTCATCAAACTTCTATATGTTCTGTAATTCAGACATCTTTTTGAGTGTCTAGCACTGCTTTTATCCAAAAAGATAAGTAATTACAACAGGTGGGCACAGTTATAACAATGTTTCAGTTAGAATCTTCCATATTGCCTCTTTATGGAATACAGCAGGCAACAGTAACCCACAGAAGTACTTCTCTCATCCAATTTCCCCTGCAACATCATCACTCTTCACCATAGAGCTGGGTACTTTCAGATTAAAATACTTCTTCTTCCTTTCAGTTTACAGTCAGCTATTGTCTCCATATCTGCAGGCAGGTCACACTTTCTATCTGGCCTCAGGCCAGGCATCTAGGGTCTACGAAGAGGGAGGTTGATGGCAGTAGCAATGTTATCGCCTCAGCAGAGACTAGTCTGGTCTCACTACTTGCTCACATTCTATGATTGAATCTTTTGTTCAAAACTCCCCCCTACCCCCATCACTACCCCCCACCACTTATCAAGTGGTGCAGTAAAACCACTCTGCTGTTTCATCAGTTTGGGGAGGATTGTGCCCGCGGTCTGGCCTGGATGTGGAGCGCTTGAGAGAGCTGGCGGACTGGGATTATCCCTGGTATTTGCTGACCTTGGTCATGAAACGTGAACCTTTAATAAAGTGGACTATTGCTGCCTTCCATCCACTCTCTCTCCTGAGCCTTTTGAAACCTTCAGGTCAGAATCTTCCGTCGGTCTGCACGACTCTCATTAAGTGATCAGATTCGCTCCTACTTTTTCATATCGCTTCCTGCAGTCTCACTCCCAAGTTCTTTTTGTACATAGGTTTCTACGGTTCTTTGTTCTATCTGACCCCAGGCCTGGCTGAGGGGATTTAGCAGCAGAAAGCAGCGGTAATGTCCGGCACTCGTCTCATCTCTTGTCCGTTACACCCAAGAGATCAAAAGCCCAAACTGTACATTAGCAATCAGATCCAGCTGTCTACATAGATGTACACAACATATCTAAACATCCCCTCTCTCCAGGAAGCCAGCTATCACAACAGACAGGGATGATGCTACTCACTGTACAGGCAGGGGCCCAGCCCTGCCAACGATGTCTGAACGCATGACAGTGGGAGAGGTTGGCTCCGCCCTGTTTCACAAACAGACCTCCAAAACAACAAGGACAGAGGGTGATAACAGCCATCCAGATGGGATTGTGTTTTTCTTTTTTTTGGGGGGGGGGGGGGGGGGCAGGAGGTGGTTAGCAATATAAACCGGCACCAGAACAGACGAGAACAGCAATGACATCAGTGGTTCTATCCATCCAAGATGACACAACGGCAGATGGAGAAGAGAAAGAGGGAGAGGAAATCGGGTCCTGTGAAAACAACATGGGGGCACCCTGTTCCTTTTCAGCTTAAGTGACCGACCAACCCGAGCCGCTCCGAATCGGCTCTGGAATTCTGGGAGGTGATGGTGTGGAGGGCGCGCCAGGACATCTTGATGATGTCATGGGCCAGGAAGTGGATACTGGATAGCTGGTGTAGAGCCAGAGCACTGGCTAACGTGTGACTTCCTGGTGACCTTGCAACACGTGCACCATGATACTTTCCATCCTCCCCCCTAAACTACACAGAGTTATGGAACACAAAGCTTGACCCGTTTATGATTTCCATTTAGATTTGCTCGACTGGAAGCAATACAATTAGTACGTAATTTTTTTATCGAGAAAAATGGTTTTGCTTTTCTTGTGTGGGTTGCATCTGGTCATGTGTAAAAGGACCTTGCCATCTATAACCCTGGGCTCTGACAAGACCAATGAAGACAAGCTTTTATTTCCCTCTGGATATGACCAACCCTATCAGGCAGCAAGATAGCTCTTCTATAGTTCCTGAAGAAGACCCTACACAGTGAGCGTTGTAAAAACCAGATTAGTGAAAACAATGGGACTGAATATAATAATGTTGACTTTGAGTCACTGGGCTAGTCTTCCTGTACCAAAAAACGTGTTGTTTTTGGCCTCAGCAGTGAGAAGTCTATTGTTCTAGAACCTTTATTTTCTTCTCCACCAGCTGCTATCGAGGAAGCTTGTCTCTCTCACGGCCTGTGTAGTCTGGAATACACTGATATCGATGATACTTGTCCTTTGTTCCAAAATGTCCCATCCACTGAGAAATTCACACAACATGACATTTATGGCATGCAAGTGTTCATGCAAGTGTTTGAAGGCAATTTTGTGATACTCAGTTTTTTGCCGGGGGGGATTGTGTTTCCACAGTAACGAATAAGAAGCCAACCCACGTGTCCATCACTAAGGTGAAGCAGTTCCAGGGTTCTTCAGCGTTTGTCAAGAGATCACAGTGGACCATCGATCAGCTCCAACAGATCAACGGCATCGACCCCAACAAAGTGAGTTGGAGCGCCACACACGCTTGCCTGTATGTGTGTCTTTGCTTGCGTGCCAGCATGCGTGCATGTATGTAATCATTCCGTTTTCCCAGTCTTGCTCTCTCTCTCATAGCTCCCTCTGTAGATCTCCCTTTAATTCCTGCATCATCTCTCTCTCTCTCGCTTTCTGTTTTTATTCAGGACTGTCCAGAGTTTGACCTCATGTTCGACAATGCATTTGACCAGTGGGTGGCCGGCTCTGCTGGAGAGAAGTGCACTTTCGTGCAGATCCTGCACCATACCTGCCAGCGCTACAGCTCCCAGAGGAAGCCAGAGTTTGTCAACTGCCAGTCCAAACTACTGGGGGGTAAGCAGAGCTCTGATCATGC
Organism: Plecoglossus altivelis; assembly: GCA_036571765.1. Classification (NCBI taxonomy): domain Eukaryota; kingdom Metazoa; phylum Chordata; class Actinopteri; order Osmeriformes; family Plecoglossidae; genus Plecoglossus; species Plecoglossus altivelis. The sequence continues at coordinate 12,283,476 of BROE01000009.1, forward strand.
CAACAGTTACGCCACGCTTGGCCTAAACGTTACCTGCCCCCCCTGTTTTAACGACTAAACACCTGGCTAAACGATGCTAAACGAAACTTGCCTGAAACTGACCAACTGTTTGTTGGCATATTCATAATCAAACATGCCACCCAACACCTGGTGGAAGCACCTTTTTGTTCAACGGCTTTGCCTGAGAAAGGACAACACTCTCAGCTCTCAGTACCCCCACTGAAAGGTTAATGGGATTTTTTTTTCCTCCAACTTGCAGAATAATTTGTATGCTCAAAAGGCACGGTGTGTTTCATGAATGTAGATGATGCTTAACAACACCATGGTTTATTACTATCATTTATTATCCTCTTGGCCTTTGAAATGGCCATTCTGGGCTCCTTTGAGAAACTCTTATTGATCTTCAACTATCCCTGTATACCTTTGTAATTGTTGTTAGATGCTATTTTTGGAACTCAGAGGATGTAACAATCGGTCTATTGGGAGCCATTAAAACCGCTTCTTCCTCAAAGGAAATTTAGCTGTCCAGTAAAAGCGAACTTAAGGGCTAAATTTAAAAAAAGGAAAAATAACAACGCTGTCAGTACTAGGCTCATCTCAGTAGGGTTCATCCAGCTAGGTCTACTGTATGTAGAGATGTTTCCAAGCACTCAGCCTCAGGGGCCAGGTGAGTGCTGAGCAGAACCACACGCTCATCACCCTCCTCCTGAGCGACTTCATCAGACATCGATCTGTATACTATCCAGCCTCCTCGTCAGTGAACAGCACATAGCCAATTTGTATTATTCATTGATGTTATTTATGGAGCCTTCATGTCACCTGACCCTCCTCTCCTGACACCTCCGATAGCGAGGCAAGTTTTGGGCAGGCGAGAAGGAATTCATAATCTTCCTCTCATAATGCAATCTGTGGGCTCAGTTTGGCCAAATGAATCACGTTTCACTGAGAACCTACATATTCATTGTTTCCATTTCCTCTGTGTCTAAATAAACAAAAACATTTGGCCTTCCAAGCTCATCCTGTGTTGAAGCTCTCCCCTGGCTCTCAAGATGATTCTGTCTCTACCCTGACCTCCCTCCCACACCATCAACTACCATTGACTTCCTGATCACTCCCTCAGTGACCCTGCTCGATGCGCTGGTGTTGTTTGCTGGGCTGGTGGTAGGAGTGGGTAGAAGAGGCAGGCAGGCCAGTGGTCCCAGGACTTGTGGTTGAAGGGGGGAGGAGAATGATGGGGCACAGATGTTACCGTTCAGCCACAGGCCTCCAGGCAGTTAGCTATCTTCTCATAACTATGTGGGCCCCTGTATGCTACCAGTAGAAGGTTGTGAGGTTCTGAGGTTCTCGTACAGTTTCTTTGCGATAGCCTGCCTCAAATGTTGCACGGTCGATACCTGGATAATACATTACATTTCAAACAACTCTCTGTAAAATATCCTTCCGGAATTTTATAGTTGCTGCCAAATTAATGATCAGCGTTAAACAGTTTTGGCTTGAATGACTTTCTTAAATGCCATCAGCGCTAAAAGCCTTAAGATCAACTAAGCTAGACCAAGCCGACCGTCCACCCCGTAGCCAGCGATCCGACAAGGATGTCCTCCAGCTTGCTGCGTGGCTGGCAGTGTGATGCCCAGCAGAGCTGACAGTCACCCGCTCAAGGCCGGGTGTCCAGTGACAGGAGTGGAGGAGGGGGATGCCAGCAGGCCGACGAACAATGTCCCCTCCAGTTTAAGTCTCACACCAGTGCAAAACAAATAACATGACGCTGCTCAGGTGTGGGACAAAAACTGTACGGGACAGCTTCTCATCCACCAAGACCACAGGAGCAGACCCAGAAGCAGTAGTTTAGTTCAAACTTCACAACGTCGCATAATTATGTATCTGTATCACTTCAGTGAATCCTAGAAAATAGGAGAAAGAGGACTCTAAAACAAGACAAACTTGGTGAGACATACTGTAACCTTGCCTTCTGTGTACTCCTTATCAACAGTCTGCATGGTCGTCATAGCTACTGTCTCTCAGGGATGACAGGATCAGTGTAATGCTTCTGTGATGGCTGGGCAGGTCATGCGAGCGCGTCAGAAGAACTTTTCCGTCACACTCTTCACCCTGTAAGATGCTAGCAAAAGGACAAGCTGTGCTGACACAATTCTGGGCAGCAGCTCCTTTGGTTTTCTCTGATTTTAGCTTTAACAAGTACAAACATGGACAGAGCGACTGGATCTTCTGGACAGGCAATTATCCATTCTACAGAGGAGTCCTCATCCTTGCTTTGTCCGTCTGTTGGTCACAAGCAAGCAAAGTAATGACTTGTCGCTCTGGGAGATGAATGAAGGAACATGGTTTTAATTGGGCAGAGTCGATGACTGGTGTCCTTGCACACTGTGTACATGTAAGAGGTTGACAGGAGGAGAATGGTTGAAGTCTCCTTGCGTGAGATGAGCACACGCGGAATCTTGTTCTTCATCATTCACCTTCAAAAGCACATTAGGTCTCAACATGGGGCAGCTTTTCTGGAAGATGTGTCTGAACGATAATGGGCTACCCTCGGCAGGTTGACAGTCTAATTTGCTTTGTACATGACAGAACTGAAATTTGGGGAGAGAAGGGGGGGAGTTCACCAGCTATTAAGACTTGTTTTGTCCAGCAAATCCCAACATAGTGATGTTGAACTTTAGCTTCTCTCATGGATGAGGTAAAAGGCTTTCAGGACCCTGCGGAGGAGACGCCTCTGTGTTCTAATGCCTGATGGTCTGTGTCACTGCACCTCAAGTAAAAGCCGCCTAGCTGAACTTTGGTAATAGCTTCGTTATCATCTCAGTGCTTGGTACACAACAGGGCCCCACTTCACTGACTCCCTTCTGCTTTTCAGTTTAACTAAAGGACAAAGGATGTCTACCCTGTTGACATGTTTCTTCTGTGTGGTTTTCTGTGGCCAGATGTCCACAGATCATTTTCAACTTGTAACTGACTGCTGTGTCCTAATAAAGTCCCACTCCCCCTTGTGAAACTAGTTAACTCTTTGACCTCATTCACACACAGACCCAGCTATACTTTTTTTTTTACAGTAATAACTCAGAACTAATACCTAAAAAATATATTAAAAGGGAACAAATGACTTATTTTAAACACCCCTTTCTGATGTTTTCTTTTAGCCGAAGAGCAGCCCTCAGAGTCAGTTATTTTCAGATGCAAGGTCTTTTTAAACAGAATGAGGAAAGAGATGGTTGCGAACCAAGCTCAACTGCTGAGACGAGGTAAGTTTGTGGAGTCCATCACGTACCTCAAACTAAAACAGCAGTCATCCTTTCATTAAGTTTACTTGCTTCGAAATGTTAGTATGTCAGTGTGTGTTTATTTGGTTTCTGTGTATATCGTTATGCTTATGATACAAACAATATCATACTTCATGGTAGTCATAAGCCGGGCTGTCGTTGCTGAGGGAAAGAGGACATTACGTTTATGCTTCTGATGAGTTCTGTTGGTTCTCATCATCTTATTTACAACTCTTCAGCTCAAACAGGGATCTCACTGTGATGGATTAATGGCTTCTTTAAACACTGGGATGGTACAATGACACTATAAGCAGAGGAACTGTCTTCATATTATGTTCCCTATACATTAAATCATGTCAGCCGGATTGTTTTCATACAAACAGATACTGGCTGTGATGCAGAAGATCGTACGTTTTTAGGTATGACCTGCAATTGTTAAATAAGGATTTTTTTTTCTGGCCAAGGATAAGCACTGCAAAGGGGTAGAATAAAAGGAGTGAACTTGAATAACTCATAGCAATTTAGCTGTCAGGGGCGCTTATCTCTGTGTCTTACATTGGGGACAGAGTGTTCTGTGTTTGTTCACATTAGCATCTTAGGTTTCTCACTGCATCCTAGCACAACACTGACTTAACCAAAGGGCAATTCGGTAGCCACAGACTCTTGGTGCGGAAACAGCGTTTCAGAGGAAACCTTTCTTTTCCTTCAACCTAATGACCTCCCAGTGTTGGAGGATGCTTGTGAGTTGAAACCAGACCCTTCCTTTGTGGAATAGAACTTATCTGGGAGCTCGAATAAACTCAGTAAAAGTGTGCGCGTGTCCTGTGAGAGCCAGGCTGGGTTTGTGTCAAAACTTGAATGTCAAGCTAGGCGTTAATGAAGCAGGTAGGTGGTGGCGGGGGGATGGGGGGGTGGTCATCTTAGGGAGCATCTGCTTCTAGATCGGAGGACGGTTCATCTGCAAAGCCGAGAGGAAGTGCTCTCCTCCTTACCAGCTGGGGAGAAGTTCTCCCAGCAGGTGTGTGTCAGCATGATGCTGTTGAAGAAGGGGAGCGTGTTGGAAGCTTTACAATGAGCTATCTATTACTTAGATTACCAATATGGAGTTGGCAACCGTGAGCAACATCTTGTCTCCTGTTGTTATATTTATTGCTCTGATTTATTGATCAGCTCAAGTGGTCACTCGTGTGTGATTTGACTGTAGTGGATACATGGGGTGGCGTTGGGGACGTCTGGCTGACAGAGTTGTTCAATATCTGGCTAATTGCTCCTGCGAATGATTGACAAACAGTTTGTGGGTGGAGCCCTGTCGCAAGTTACAAATGCGTCGCACGAAATGCTCCTCTCGCTTTCCCTCGCGCTTCACTCTCCCTCTGTTCTTGCATGACATCCGCCACTTCCAGGTCCACAAGAAACGCCGGTTGACTTGCCCGCTGATGCGAGAGCTGTCTGATGAGATGCGTTTAAAGGGAGATTAGCTGGCAGAGCGACCGCTCGTTGTTTTTGTATGAGCAACCGCTCATATAGGAGAGTGCCGATCATCTTCTCTTCAGACGCCCCCCCTAAAGCATGCCCCTGAGCACCTTCCTGGCATGGAATCAATATAATTCATGGCTTCAGATAATGGGGCCGATGGCTGCGCGCGCGTGTGTATTTCTTGTGTAAGTGGCTGACTAACCAGGTTTGTTTTGTAAGCACTTCCAACAGGATGCGTGAGGAAAATGTAGACTGACAGCCATCCCCCTTCGCCCTCAGTGGTCCTGACAGCCTGTGGTGATTACCTCCAGGCCCTTCACTCATCTCTGCAGTAGCCTCCTCTCCTGATTAGAGGCTGAGAGGCTGGACAGGGGCCATGTTATGTACAGGACAGGACAGTCCAGACTTCCCCTTCTGTCCGCTATTGGTTTTGTATAACTGTTATTTGTTTTATTTTTTTTACTCCACCTCTCAGGACGTGAGACAAGGACAATACAAGGTATTGTCTGTGGTTTCTGACAGTCCCATCCTTGATATCATGTGGGCGGGAAGGGAACATTCTTTCTGCATGGCTTGAAGGAGCGTCCTGGACGTACGCTAGAATAGGATGTAGCCAACAATGAAGACAGTCAGAGGTCTTTTACAGGACATATCGCTAATGTCATCTGAGATAACCCAGTTCATGATCTTTTTGCTAAATATCACTGTCTACAACCTTTGTGTTCCTCACTAGTAACTAAAGTAACTAATTGCTGTTCAGAATATACATTTGTTTAGGTTGGTTGAAAAAGGGACACAGTATTTGTTTTTTTGCAAAGCCGAATTCCTGGCTCTCCCACCTCCTCTGTGGACCAGTCTGACGTTAGGTTTTCCAACCCTTCCAGTTTTTTTTTATTACATTCATTTAGTGGCAGCCCACACTACAGCAAAGGTTGAAGATTGTGTGTGTGTGCGTGCGTGCGTGCGCGTGTGTCCGTGCGTGAGATTAAGCTTGAGAGGAGTGTCAGTCTCTGGGCTTCCTGGTTGAGGCGATTAGAAGGGATCTGTGTTAAGGTGAGGAGGTCTTAATCTGTTGTTGCTGCTTGGAAGTGTGTGTGTGTGTGTTTGAACAGTACAGTAGAAAGCCTACTGGAAGTGTGTGTGTGTGTATGTGTTTGAACAGTACAGTAGAAAGCCTACTGGAAGTATGTGTGTGTGTTTTGAACAGTACAGTAGAAAGCCCACTGGAAGTGTGTGTGTGTGTGTGTGTGTTTCGAACAGTACAGTAGAAAGCTTACTGGAAGTATGTATGTGTGTGTGTGTGTATGTGTGTTTGAACAGTAAAGTAGAAAGCCTACTTGAAGCGTGTGTTTTTGAACAGTACAGTAGAAACCCTACTGGAAGTGTGCATTGAAACAGATGCCTGCTATCATACAATAGTACGAGGTATGAGCTGACAGGTTGTGATGAACAGTTTCTTGGATATGATGCAGGTTATGTCCTTTATGCTGTACCTCGTGAGAGAAAGACAGATTCTAATTAGTAGGCACTACTCTATTGTAAATAAGCAGAAAGTGCTGATGGGCATTCCAAGTACATTTATTTGATGGGGGCTGTTTTCCCTTGTCACTGTATAGTAGATCAACGGCAGAAACTTTCACTTTGCCCAAAAAAGTAATCAAACACAGAGCCCTGAGGGAAGGGCATACTGTTATCTGTAATCAATTTATTCCGTCTGGGAACTTACTTGCAGGAAAGTGTTTGTTTGTGTGTAGGAAGAAAGAGAGATGGTGCGAACAATTTGGACTTTATCAAAGTTAACTTCTTCTGAAAGACTGCCAGCTGGCCTCTCCATCAGCCGTATCCGTAACTGTTCCCGACCCTGCACAGACCTGGCCGTTGCGATGACTGCATGAGTCACCTCATCAGTCAAAGTGGAGACTGGGAAATGCATCTTAGTGTTTGTGGTCTGTTTTTCCTTTCTGTCTTTTTCTTTTTAAACCTCCAAAAGCCACGCCGAGGTCCCTGTGGCATGGTGCTGATGGCGTCACTTACATTGGGCTCCATTGTCTCTCCATTGCCAGCTGGCTGAGAAATGCACATTGTCAGACTAGACTGTTTCAGGGGTGTTTATCTGTTTGTGTCCTTTGTTCTTGCCACAACCCCCCCCACCCCCCACCCCCCCAAAAAAAACCGACAGAAATTTGGGTACCAGTCCTTTTGTTCCATTGAAGAATGGTTCTGTTCGGAACCTTTGTACATTGATCAGAACATCCTCTTTGTCTCCACGGACAACCGAAACAGACGAGCCTCGGCAACGATGGAAGCGGGCTTCAAACGCACAATGCAGGAGGTGTCCTCAGGAAATGACCCGCTGGTCAGGATCCAGCCAGATGCGGTGCACCACGCCAGAGAGAGGGCTTTGAACGGGAAAGGCATCAGGGAGGTGGTTTGGAACGTCTCAACCTGGTTAAACTAGCCTGATGCTAGGAGGGAAAGCATGGCGCCAGCCGGGCTGCCAAGGACAAATGGCTGTTCAGAGAGTTTGTCCTCAATGCAGGGGTGGGCTGTGGGTTCTTCATATACACAGCTGGCCCCCCAGCACACTCCCCTTTCATCGATCTGATCTGAGCTGAGGGGGGCAACTGGGAAACGGGCATATTGGATTTGGGGTGGAGGTCGAGGGGTGGGGGCGAGGGGTGGGGGGGGGGGGATTAGAGGGTTCTTATTGAGCACCTGGGGATGGTGTAGAGGGCTGTTCTCTCAGCTCACTGTTAGATGAGCAATAGAAGGACGATCAGAAGAAAGAACTCAAATAGCAGATAACTGAGTCACGTCAGAGACTGATGAGGTGGGGTTGGTGCCCACTGTGTTTCGGACAGAGCTTTCATTTTGTTGGCTCGCACCTCTCAGGATATCAGTCTTGGAGAGAAAGTCATTAGCCGGCTCCCTGTGACTGTCCTGGTCTCTACACAGTGAGAGGTCTGAGCTCTCTTCTCTGTAGCTCGTTCACTCCTCTGACAGAGGAGGCTGACCTATGCATAACTATGAGGCAAGAGAACAGGTGGCTTCGAAAAGTCATTCTTTAATAGTGATGAGTATCAATAATGAGTCTCCAACTTGCCTCCTTTGTAAGGCATATAGAGCGGTCCTTCTTACTCCCCCCCCCGTCTTCACCCTCCCTCTTTCTCCAACTCCCTTCCTCTCCCAATCTCCCTCCCTCAGTATCCCTTTCCTCACATGCCATGCTTCCATCTTTTCTAACACTCTGTCCCTCTCTCTCTCTCCCCTCCCCCTCCAGGTAACAGTATACTCCACACTGCGGCAGGCAGCGTGACCAGCGCTGTGCAGAAGGCCAGCCAGGCTCTTAACGAGCGTGGCGAGCGGCTGGGCCGGGCCGAGGAGAAGACCGGCGAGATGATGAACAGCGCCGAGCAGTTCTCAGTCACGGCTCACAAGGTGAGGACGCACCCACACGCCTTCCAATAGGATTAGCACACAACCTCCACAGCCCCATAGCATCCCAACATGCATTCTCCTTAGTCAGTAATACGACTTTTGATTTGGGCTTTCTTGGAAATGTAAGCTCTCTGTACTAAAGGGACACACTCAGCGAAAAGGTTGGACAGTGTGTTTAGCCCTGAGTTCATGTTGTACTGCCAGGGGCTTTTTCCCTCTCGCTCCTCCTTTTCTCTTCGTCTGCTCTTCACTGCATGGCTCTTCTCCCTTCTTATCCAGTCATCCCTACCCCTACTATTTTGGGATGTCTAATTCATTAACAACGATATTGACATTATTTAATCTAGCTGAAAAACGGAATCCAGTGTAAAATGGAAGTCTTTCATGCCTCTGATATGCATGCCCACTATCCGGATTATTCCAAAGTTTTTAATGACACATTCAGTGTCACTTCCACTGGTGTCCGACGGCAGATGCAAATGAATTTCTAAATGAAGCCGTCGTCAGGAAGAAAATGGCTTGAGTTATGAAATATGAATTATGCATGGCCATAATGGTTGTCTAATCGAAATCCTTTTAAAAGTTCTGTCTCGCCCTGCGACTTCTCTCAGATAAAACTCCAGCGGTGTCAAATTAGCCCAAATGCAGCAGTGCGGGAGCAATTTAAGCAACCACAGTGCTCACCTATGTCTCTCAGCCAGAGAGAGAACTTTGCAGAACTCACATAGAATTTTTTTTAATTTTTTTTACTCGCTTTCCCATTAAATCCAAGACATGGAGTGCCTAATTTTATGGCCTGTTGAACTCATTGGTTGGGTTGCTTTTGTGTCAAGATTCACTTAAGCGTTAATTTCTTTCGACCTTTGTACAGGTGCACAGCCTATAGACATAGTCATATAGACCATGTAACCATAGCAAGTAGGGACAGTGCTATTGTTCAGTCTTCCTGCTCAGTCTGACAGACCAGATAGTGCATGTTTGTCCTGGTGGGGCATCCTATCTCACATGACATGAACATGCCGTACCTGTGCTTCCTCCTGTGTTCTCCTGCTTGTGTGCTCTGCTATATTTAAACATCTGTAAACAAACCTGCATGTATATGCCTGTGTGGCTGACATTGGCCCATTTGGAGCCTGGCTGACTCCCAGTTTACGGCCTCCTGTGCTACACTGCTGCCCCCTCCTGGTGTTTCTGCAGATTGTCTCTCTTCTAAATGAACGTATATATAACATGCAACCCTGTATATAATGTCTAATTCAGCATTTGTGAGCTTATATGCACTTGTGTACAGCACATGCACATTTGTCATTGCTTCGTGTGTATGTGGGCTTTGTGTGTGTGTGTGTGTGTGTGTGTCCGCTCTAGTTAATTGTGCTGCTCTAGTGAATTAGATTGGTGGCCCTGGCCTTTTCCCTAATGAGCTAACTGCCAGGCCCGTTAGAACCCTCGTTAATTAGATTAATGAAGTCACCGGGTGTGCAAGTCACCGCCTGAATTAAAAACCATGGCCAGGCGTCTTACCAGCGCTGGAGGGCTTAGCAGACCCTAATAGCTTGTATGTCTCTCTGGCAGAGAGCAGAATGCTCTGCATTACTGTCTGTCTCACGTGTGGCTCCTCATCTGGTGGGCTTCAGCGCAAGGCTTGTTTAGCTGTCTGGCTGTCTGTCTGTGTCTCGCTCTCTCTCACTCTCCATCTTTTCTCACACGCTCCCCTTTTATGCTTGACGACGGTTTTCCAAATAACGATGACGTGTATTTCACTGTAAAAACATCCGTAGTGCGATCATTTGACTTTACTGTCCTATCTTTTCTGCTCTCTCCCTCTTTGTCTTTCTCCTTGTTTGTGGTTCTCCCTCTCCCTCCCTCCCTCCCTCCCTCCCTCTGTTCTCCTCTCCCTCAGCTGGCCATGAAGCACAAGTGCTAGACCTTTTGCCCAACCTTCTTGGGAGGGACAGCCTATCACCAGACACCACACGGGGACGGATCTCACCGCTTGATTCCTTTTGACCGTTTTTTAAACATGATTACTTTAGCTAATGGCAGTAACACTTTTATTTGATTGGCTGTCCTCAATGATGGTGCGATGGTGCCTATTAGCAGAGAGGAAGAAAGGCTGTCGATGGTCGGCCACCGCTCTACCTCCCTCTGCTGGTGGAAAAGTGCTGTGCTCCCTTTCAGACCCACCAAACACACACACACACACACACACACACACACACACACACACAGTTAAGCTGCACTCCAAATCACACGTTCCCTGTCACTAGAACTTGAACAACTTGAAGAGGTTGGAGTGTCCTGTGGCGGTATGCATGAAGGATAACAATGATTCTGCTTTCTAACATCTCTTTGACTAAGATGTCGAGTGAGATGAGCCATTGATGAGTCAAATTCTCACTATTTTCTTTTCCCCAAACCAAACCCTCTCTGTCCACACAAGCATTTAGACAGTAAAACTGATAACGTTTCAGAAGTTTCATATTTAAAGACCTTGTTCAGGCTCAAAGGATTCACTGTGTGCGTTAAGTAAGACATGTAGTTCAGTACCATTGTGCATATCAGCTGTTGCTGTTGTAAAACGCCTACATGTGTAACGCTATACTATCACTATGGATAATGTCAACGTCAGTGATTTAAACCACCCAATTGACTCAACACTTTGATCCACACCACAGTCACAACTTGTGTATTTGATTGTTTTTACCCCAAACGGTTTGTTCCTGGTGATGTATTCTGGTGATATACAAACAAGTAAGTCGATAAATAATCTGTATCTCTGAAAGCAGCTTTGTGTTGTAGTTGTGTTGTCACCTGCGCTCTCACACTGCCTCCTGTAACTGTGGCTTCCTAACTAGTGAGACAGCAACACACGCGTACACACACACACACGCACACACACCACCCTCAATCCCCTCAATGAGCTTCTTACCATTTCTATATGGATTTCATATATTTGCTGATGTTGCACTAATGACCTGACCTTGCAGATCACTGCTAAGTCCTCCCCTTCAAGTTCCAGTTGCCTCGACTTCTAATCTGCTTCAGCCATACACGTAACAGTTTGGATGTGCATTGTTATTTTTAATAAAGACGGAGGTATTGACACACAATTTCTGTTATGTTGTTGGCATTGTCTGTTTGGCAAGTTCAATCCTTTATATTGTGTTATTGTCTTGCAAGAGGTCCTCGTCGAATTTTGAAGAATATGTTTTAACCATGGCACAGTATTTGAGTGGGTCATTTTTAACATCTCCCATCACCACTAATAGCAAAGCCAGAATGTACCATTTTGGCTTCTCCTACCAGTTGTGCAGTGATTATGGGTCAGTGCCTTTTTTCAACCCAATATGTCACCATCGCTGCCATCTTGTATGTCACTGTACATGTTTGGATGTGTGCAGTTACCCACGGTAACCATGTGGATGCTAACCAAAAGCGTGAAGGCTGAGTAAGTTGTCTGTCAGGTCAATGAGGGAGAGTCGTGGGTTTGTGTGGGCGGGGTTTAACAGATGTTGTCACGGAGACAAACCTGCCGTATGTTTGACGTGTTTTCTAAAGAAGAAAGCTGTGCCATGTTTGAAGTGGATGGGAAGCTGATGTAGTAAAGGGGGAACGATCACAGGGAGGAGCTTTACTGGCATCTCTGCAAATATATGGAACGTTCATAACACTTCAAGGCATCCTGTGAACTGTCTGTCTTTGTCTTGTCTTTTTCCGTTCAATGAGGACCATGACGCGTCACTCGTCAATGTACATAATGAGAAACACTTCACCACCATGAGACGTTTGTATTTGGTTTTCTGTTTGGTGTTCTACATACAGTAGACGATTGTACTATTTAACTCTAATAAACACCTACTTCTCCCTTTGCGTTTCTTTACAATTTAATTGGTATTTTTTTAAAAGCTTGTCATGATTCAGTGTTCACGTTAATAAACTGTGCTTGGGCCCTTAAGTGATGTGTCAAGTTTATGGCCCTGAACTAAACCAGTCACTGCAATTTACAGTTTCAACAGCAGAGGGAAGTGTGGACACAAATTGTTATTTTGATCAAACTCATGTATTGGCAAAGGTGTATTAAACCACAAATAAAGCTAACTTGATAAAGACAGTGCACTGGTGGTCAGACCAAGGATTTGCGGAGGACATGTTTGTTTTTTCCTTCCACCGTTGACAAAGACAATGAACAGTAACACTGATCTCAAATGAAATAGTGTCAGGCCTGTGTTTTCTGATTCTGTCTGAGTTTGTGTAGCAGGGAAAGGTGTGGTGTGGACAGTCTCATGTCCTGTATGAAGCGACATGAGGAAAATAGTGACTGAGAAGAGAGGGGCAGTCTCTGGAAATTAATCGTTCATGTCCAATACCAACGTGTAAAAATAGTGATAAAACTGAATTGGTAAAGCTAATATATGCAGTTGGCTGATAGATATCGAGCGGTGTTATTCACCAAGTTTTCCACTTGAATGTGAAAGTAGCCTAGGCTACCACCCAGAAATCCTCAGCCGATATTCAGTGACGTAAATCTCAGAAGCCTACCTGCAGTTCTCTAAACACTGACTCGTCTCTGCCTGATGTCGATACCCAGGGAATGAGCTGCATCTTCCAAGTGCTGAGACACGTTACACCACGGCCCAGGACTGCGGCGTAGACGTTCCGTATTGAATTCAGGCAAAGGGCAGCACAGTAAGGGGAGAAACCGACCGCGGGCAGCCAGACCCCCGTACCGGATGAAGACTTCAATTTGGGTGGCGGAGGCAAGCGAGCGGAATTGGATCTTGTCATAGCATCTATATTATCCTCCTCCCTATCGGCCTTTGCCTAATAGTTCTTTAATCCTGTAATTAATGATGCGTAGTCTGTGACAAGCGGGGGAGAGGGGAGTGAGCGCCGTAATGATGGAGGAATACATGATCTATCTCTACTGCCAGAGAGGAGGAACTAAGTACCTCATAAAACGCTCAGGCGCGGGACTCAGCCCCCGTAACTCACCCTCTAACAGACAGTGAATCATCGTCTGCTTCTCCTGAAAACCTGCCCGTAATTCTCCCGCCCACCCTCAGCGTTGTCCTTCCATCCCTGCTTCCCACCTGCCCCCCCCATCCCTCCTGCCCCCCCATCCTGCCTGCCCCCCCGACCTGCCTGCCCCCCATCCCTCCTGCCCCCCCATCCTGCCTGCC
>BROE01000009.1:12297386-12318848 GCA_036571765.1 Plecoglossus altivelis
CCTGCCCCCCCCCATCCTGCCTGCCAGACCATCCCTCCTGCCCCCTCCAACCTGCCTACCTTCCCTAGAATCCTGGTGTGGTACAAGTAGGGCACCTGCTGAACTGCACCATCTGCTCCTGGCGGCCTGGTAACATGGTATAGAATACTGTCTGAGTATGCCGATGTTCCAGTGATCCTTGTTATACCTGTCTTTAAAAACGTGCATGCAAATACAGTCGCACTTAAAGTGTTTCATTTTTATGTTCTTACACATGTTGGTTGAGTACAGTTTGTTTTTCTACTGTTTACCACTGGGGGAGCTATTGCCTGTCAAATGCATTTTCAATTGGTTGGCAATGGCTTTATTGCGCTGTACTGTTCTGTATTGATCTGCTCAAGTGCTCGTTTGTATGTTATTTGACTGTAGTGGATACTTTGAAGTGTGGTGTTGAGGACCTTTGGCTGACAGTGTTATTCAATAGCTTGGTAATGACAAACAGTATTTGACAGAACCTTGATTCAGATACTCTCTCTCTCTCTCTCTCTCTCTCTCTCTCTCTCTCTCTCTCTCTCTCTCTCTCATTGGTGCAGAGAGTTTGCTGATGGATGCGCCCCCTCTCCCCACATACACACACACACACACACACACACACACACACCTCCACACACACATACTCACACACGCACATAGGCACATGGTCTCCCACACAGTCGTATACCTCCCACATCATCTTCCACCCTGGCCGGGGGGCAACACAATTCAATTTGCCATCCAATCACCCTCCCACTCTCCCTCCCCCTCCTGTCCTTCTCCATCTTCTCCCTCTCCCCCAATTCCCAGCAGCATGATTCTAGGTAGCACCTGTCTGCGAGGTAAGCCAGACCACCAGGCCTGTGGCTGCAGTGGCTGTACCTCCCTCTAACTCTGCAAGGCTTCCCATTGGTTGCACAGAGTTCACCCCTGACGTATGACCAGGTGAAAAAAGAATATTGTTGATCTCCTTAAACAAGGGCACCTGTCAAGGTCTGGGTAGATTTGTTGCTAAGCAACCATTCAGTTGTCATGGTCAATGTGTTGGATGGATGCATGAGGGCAGTAGTAAGACCTCAGTCTTTGAAAAGGAGCAACTTGTTGTGGGTCAGAACATCTCTGAAATGTCGAGGAACATGGTCAACAGTAGGGCTAATGTGGCACAAGTCACAGAGAATGTTATGGTTACAGGAGGAACGTCGTAATCTACAATGCATCACAATCTGCTGGTTATGGGTCTTCAGTTGAACCACCAACGAAAACATAATTGTGGACTGGGTACACCGGTGGCAGTTTATGTACGCTGGCTTTAGTGGTTAGGAGTGTGCATGAACGTGTGTGACTATGGTCCAATGGTGTGTTTAGGTGTCCATGCCGTATCAGTGTGTGATTGTGGGAGGCGTGCAAGTCACCTCAGTGCCCGTCCCACAGTGACTTGGCAGATGTGAGGCGAAGGGGGGTGTGGAACAGCTGCCTGCTCTAAATCTGGCCGCTCCTCCTCCCCATCTCTGCTCTGCCTTTGGGTTCCTGCAGAGTGCAATGTCAGCCACGCTGGAGTAATCATTCATTATCCTCATTCACCGTGCATCCCTCCCTGTTTCTCCCTCTCTCTGTTTCTCCCTCTCTCTGTTTCTCCCTCTCTCTTTCTCCCTCTCTGTCTCTCTTTGTTTCTCTCTCCCTCTCTCTCCCTTTCTTTTTCTCCCTCTCTGTCTCTCTCTCTGTTTCTCCCCCTCTGTCTGTCTCTCTCCATCTCTCCCTCTCTGTCTCACTCTGTTTCTCCCTCTCTCTCTCTCCCTCTCTCCTGCTCTGTCTCTCCGTCTATCTCTTCCTCTCTGTCTCTCCTTCTCTCCATCTCCTTCTCTGTTTCTCCCTCTGTCTCTCTCTCCCGATCTGTCTCTCCCTCTATCTCTCCCTCTCCGTTTCTCTGTCTCTCTGTTTCTCCCTCTCTGTCTCCCTCTCTTTCTCCCTCTCTGTCTCTCTATCTCTGTTTCTCCCTCTCTCCCTCTCCCTCTCTGTCTCCCTCTCTGTCTCTCTCTCTGTTTCTCCTTCTCTGTCTCTCCCTCTCTGTCTCTCCCTGTCACCACGTCCTCTCGCGTTCTTCCCGTCTCCTGTTCATCCCATCACACACCTGATAGCAAGGAGAGAAGCATCTTAGCGTAAAAGAAGTGTGTTTGTGTGGGAGGGAGGGAGAGAGAGGGAGGCAGCCTCTGTGTGGGTGCGTATCTGGGCAGAACGTACATGTTTTTGGTTTTGTGTTCTACAACTTTGACAGGGGATAACGTGGGCACCCCAAAATGGTCTGCCTCTATGTATATCCAGTGGGTTATTGTGGTGCCAGAGGGTCTGTTCATGGAGGAGTAGTTGAGTGGTAACTGTAAGTCATTAGATGTTTGTGTAAATACCAGCTTAGGCTCCTGGTGGAGATGAAGGTGGAGGAAGGGGGGTCTGGAGAGAGAGGGACAGAGAGAGGTAGAGAGAGAGGTAGAGAGAGAGAACGGAACTGCAGTGACCCACTTCTACTTCATGTGAGCCCTTGGGTTGTTTGTGTACAGCGTGTGCAGTCCCACAGTATGCTGAACCATGTATATGCTTCCATCTCTCTTCTTCTATGTGTGAGTGCATTGTGTCTCTGTGGTGCATGCTACATAGTGTCACTTGCAATGAAATCACCACCATGACATTATGACCCCCCTCCCTCTACACAGCCAACAACCTGGTTTATGATGTGACACTCACCCAGCTCTTAGGTGGGTGAGTATGTGTGTGTGTGGGAGACGACCCATTACAGTGTACAGCAGTACAGTCCTGTTGGATTGGCCCCTACACATGAGACTGATTGGCTTGAAATGAGCTGTGGCACCCAATCACTCCCCTGTCTCCGAGTGGTGGAGGAACCCTGCAGCCTGCCCCAGCCCAGTTCTGCTGGAGGGAAGCTGATTGGTTGAGCATGTTTATCATCTTGTCCGACACTGTTTGGTGTTCCCCATTCCTGGATGTGTATGTGTTCTTGAGGTTGTGTATCTGCGCATTGTGTGTGTGTGTGTGTGTGTGTGCACAGGTGATTGAGCTTTGGCCTTGGTACTCTTTATGACATCTCTAGTGGGCTCCACTTAGTTCTCCATGACCTTGACCCAGTCCAGAGTGGCTGTTCTCTAGTAAATAACCTGATGCCTGTCCCTGGTGGAGGAAACACCAGAGGATGCTGACCTCTCAGGAAGGATGTGACCTCTCAGGAAGGATGTGACCTCTCAGGAAGGATCTGACCTCTCAGAAAGGACCGATGGGTTGTGAGCCACATTCAGTCCTATGACATTGAGCCCAGCCTTATTTCAAGATGTTCAACGCGTAGCATGACAGCAACTTTTGTATATTTCAGAACTTACAAACACACATTTGGTCCTATGGTCATTGTTACTCACATCACACACCTCTCTATTGCACGTCGACGTGTGACGGATGGTTGGTCGTTAGCTGGACCCACATGGATCGGTCTGGCCCAGTCACACTCTGTTTACATTGATCTGTGGCCAGAGGTGAGAGCTGCGCTGATTAAATTTGGCCTGTTTGTGTGTGTCTGTGTGTCTGTGTGTGTGTGTGTCTGTGTGTGTGTCTGTGTGTTTGTTTGTGTGTGTCTGTGTGTGTGTGTGTCTGTGTGTGTGTGCATGCGGTCCCCTTTGTCAGTTTGAACAACTTCAACCTTGTAGCACAAATCAAGAGGATAGCAGTTAACGGTGTCTGTGTGAACAGTGTGTGTATCAGTCTGTGTGCATGAACAGTGTGTGTGTGTGTGTGTGAACAGTGTGTGTGTGTGTGATCAGGCTGTGTACGTGTAAACTGTGCGTGTGATTTGTGTGTGTGTGTGTGTGTGTGTGTGTGTGTGTGTGTGTGTGTGTGTAGATTCAAGGATGCATGTCCCATTGTGTTTCCCTTCCAGTATGTCCAGGCAGTTTTCTTTGATATCTCTGTTACCGTTAAAAGCTCGGTGTCATCCAGACACATCCTGTCTGTGCAGAGACCAGCCATCAACACAAGCATGACATTAGTATTCTGAAAAGGGAATTTGGTTTTGCAGTGCAGGCAGTGTGAAGGCTCGAAATGAAGGTGGAATATGCAGCGAGGGAGGGGGGTGCTACAATTCATAAAAAAACTGTCACTTTGCATTTGTCTTTGATACATCAACTGTGATCATAGTTATGTTCCCTGAGCGCCATAGGAGAGTGGAGGCTGAGGCTTGAGGTAGCAAGGCAGCATGAGGTAGCGAGGCAGCATGAGGTAGCGAGGCAGTATGAGGTAGCGAGGCAATGCAGTCTGCAGAGTTTGCAAGACTCTACAAGGACTCAGGAGAGTTCTTGTAAATTACCATGAAAAGCACCTATTTCGAAAGTTTTGTTTTGTTCTATTTTGACTAGAGTATTCTATTTAATATCATCAGTGGTTGAATTGTTTCCGCTTTCGTCTCATTTATTTTCAACTCTTTGGTGTATTATGAATGTATGGTAACATTTTGTGTGACTTGAATCCTGAAAGGCCATCCTACTAGGGCCCGTACATATCTAGGACTGCAATTATCTTAGATTAACATATTGATTTAGCCCACTCGTCGCCTCCATCTGGGCTTTCCGAGATCATCATACCAACACAAAACACACACCATACCACCACACACACCACACACACACGACACAGCTGTGAATGCATTTTTTGCCTTACTTGCGGATCTCATTATGAGGCGTCTTATTGCTTTATACTTCTAACTTCTGTTGTCAACTATACGCAAGTGAAAAAATCCCGCTTCTTATATCAATTTAGGGGTAGGACTTTGTTCTAGATAACTGTGTTCCGGTCAACTAGGACCATCCTGGCTTTTTTTATCCTCTCCAGTCTGGCAGCCATCCCCCGCCCGCTCTCCTTTCATCCCCTCGCACACCCTGTTTCAGAACATATGCTGAACTGACCGTACCGACAAGGCGCAGTTACCTAGGCCACCACCAAGGGGCACTGCTGCTCCAGCTGGGTCGCGGAGGAACCCGGGTGAACCTATGAAGAAGGGCCCTGCTCCAGCCATCGTCAGCCACTCTGCTCCCTGCCAGCACCTACGAGTTACCCAGGGTCCCCATATCTGCTGAGCTGTCTGTTATGCTCCGCGCCACTGCAGCAACACCCCCCCCCCAGCACGCTCCCTCTCACAACTATCTCATCGCTCTTTGCTTCCTGTCTGTTTTCCTCTCTCTTCTTTCTCTGGAGAGAAGAGGACCAACAGGTCCGATACACACGCAGAAAAACACTCTCTGAAATTGTGTTTATCTTCATTTCTTGATGCGTTGGTGCTGCTGTGGCCCAGAAGAAGCGTTCCTCACCCCTGGATGTAGTTCTGCTCCTCCCAGAGTCAGCGTCATATCTTCATAACACCTACAGCTCATGGCCAAAAGTGACCATTGAGCGTACAGAGGTTGGAGATGAAGGCGAGGAGCAGGCTATCTCTGTAACAATATTAGGATCTCATGCAACATATTTATAGCCTACCAGCCTGTGTGTGTGTGTCTGTGACTGTCTCAACTGTAATATGCACAGTTCCTGGGTGGATTGATCCGTTGCTTAATCGGGTTTATAAAGGTGTTCCCTTAAGCTAGGGATGGAGTCTGTGTTGGTTTCCAAAAGGTGAGGGGACGGGTAGTTCGAGGATTGGATTCTCCAGAATGGGCGACGGCGGCTTTACTGGATAGGACTTGTTGTTTTCCAACCTTCTTATTCCCTGTCCTGCTTTCTCTCTCTCTCTTCGACTTCTATCTTTCTCCTTCTCTCGTCATCTCTCTCTCCTCTCTCGTGAAAACATACACACAACACAACAAACACACACATGAAACCAGAGACATGCTGCTTTGCTTGAGGAGATATGATGGTCATTGAAACATAATGTATAAGTCTCCATCTCTGGCCTAGGCTCAGTCATGCTTGCATAAGCAGTGGGATCACATGCTGGGGAGGGGGGAGGGGGGGGTGCAAGGAGGGGGTTAGAGCCCAGGGGTGCATCTCAAATGCTCAGCTCACTGGATTCCTCTCTTCCTCTCCTTCAAATCCACACTTTTTCCACATTAGTGCAGATTATGAGCGTTGGGAGTTATGTACCGATCTGCATTTGCAGGGAGACGACAGGTAGAGATTCTGTCCAGTAGACAGAATGGTTTTTCTGCCCCTCACGAGTCAGGATGTGCACAAAGCCCGCAACATGTTTACTACACAGAAAGCAGCAGCAAATTCCTCACATCATTTTTCATGTCATCTATTTGAAGATGACAGATGACCTGTGGATCTGCGGAGAACAGATTCAAAACAGCTCAGCGTAGGCGGTGTTTGGAGTCATGGACGACAGGTGATGAGGCGACGAGATGACACCACGACCGCCCCTACGCCCACTCGGAGACTCGACCACGTTATGAGGCCGGCCTCCAACCGGCTCCCAGCCTCAAACCTGCCTTGAGGTTAGCGGAGTTAAAAACCCTGTTGTAGCTGAACATCGTGTTCAGTTTTAGCGCAGAGCTACCGGGGCAGTTCATGCGTGTCTTTGGGATTATTGGGCTCTATTAGCAGATAAGAGGGACTAGCAGTGGAATCACTAGAGATACGTTATGTAGGTTAAACATTAGGCGTCCCACAGTCAGTTTAATCACATTCAGAGATAAGCCGTGTGTTCCTCACATCTTTCCTATGGTCCTTTTTTTCCAGCATTATCATTGCACTCAACTAAAGACTCGTGTTTCTTTCTGCTTGCTTGACTGCTCTCTCACTCTTTTATGATCACTCATTTTCTCTCACTCTTTTTCTCTCACTCATTTTCACACACTCTTTGTCTCACTCGTCTCCCTCACCCTTTTCTCTCACTCATTTCCTCGCACTATTTTTCTCTCACTCTCCTTCTCTTACCACCTCTTACATTTTCTTAGAATCCCTTCCCTGCTGTGACTTTTTCTGATCATCCTCTTCCTCGTTCTCTCCATTTACATTCTGTACTTTAAATAATTCAAATTCAGCTGTTAGCACAGTGCATGCTCTGCACACAGTCCATATGCACTGCACCCTCACCCCCACCCCAACTAAACTCTCATTTGTGTGTGAGGCAAAGGAGAAGGGGAGCAGAGGAAAAAGAGGGAGGACTGAAGGAAACGTGACAGTCAAGGAAAGGGGATTAGGGCCAGGCAGGAGCTGTCTCTAAGGATGCTGGGAAAAGTGGGCCAAGGGGACACGCCCTCATGTCATCATTTGTCAATAGCCTCTGTTTGTTCAACCAGGTTGGCAGCTGGACAAAAAAACAGGACACACTCTCTCTCTGCCTCTCTCTCTCTCTCTCTCTCGCTCTCTCTCTCCCTCTCTCTCACTCAGAAACTCTCTCTCAGCTATGCTCACATAAATGCAGCCTCTCATTCATTCACTCTTGCCCCTCATCCCCATCTGTCTGTTTATTGTTTGTCTGTTTGTTTATCTTTATTTTCCCCGGCCTCTCTGTACCAGCCTTCCCTTAATCTCGCACCCACATGCACCCCGTCCCCCCAGGCCACCCCTCCCCCCCTCAGCACGGTGGCCGCACTGTGGACTTAACAAGATTCAGCACCTCCCCCCGCTATGACAGGTCCTCTAACCCCGCCCACCCCTCGCCACCGCCTCCACCCCCACCTGCCTCCAACAGGTGTCACTGTAAATCGTCACAAAGGCCGCTCCGGATGTGTTAGCCAAGCGAAATGGAAAGTGTCCGGGACCGGTCTAATTAGTGGAGCCTAATTGAGGCTGATCAGTGTAGCGCTGCTGACATCTGCCTCCCGAGGGCCGGTCTATTTAATGGACGCTCCCACTAATCATCACACCTAGCTTCCTGTCCCTGTAATGAAGCTGGCCTAATAGAGCTAGGGATGAATGAGGTGGAGATCAAATCGCCTGGCAGGAGGCAGCCACTTCATTGAGTTTCTGCATTCATTTTGTTTGTGTTTTCCGTCCCTTCCTTCACTTTATTTGTCCTTTTTTTCTCCGCTCCAACAGCATTTCCAGTGGACACCACTTCGATCTGTTTCTCCCCGTCTCTCCCCAGTGGCACGGCCGTGCGTGTGTGCGTGTGTGCGTGTGTGTGTGTGTGCGCAGGACGACTGCATTGCAGCTAAAACAACAGGCAGCTCAGAACAGATCCGATGAGGCAGGGTCTAGTGGACTCCAGAGGCCGGCCAGCCTCTGCCAAGCCTCACTGCTGGTGGCTGTTAGGACCGAGGCCCGTGCGTTGGAGCAGCATCAGAGGTGAAGCATTGACAGTTGCTCAGGCTGAGATACACTGCACTGTAAACTGGCTGGATCCTGGCAGAAGGGACCTGTACTGGTTTGCTATGTACGCAACCACTTTTAATATGTATTGTTGGTCAGACGATTTTGTCCAAGTGTCCAGTCAATCCATGTAGTAAGTGAGCAAGGTGCTCCAGGACTAGATGAAGTTGTGTGTTGAGCAGGAAGACCCAAGGTTTGTTCTGACGACTCAGGAAGCGTTTGAGGAGTGCTAGAAGTGCTCGGTCTTCCTCTCTGATCCTGGAAAAACAGACAGATAAAAGAGAACCAGCTCAAACCATGGACTCGCCCCTCAGCCAGGACTTTCAAAGCACAAAGGGAATCGTATATGGCTAGTGAGTCAACGCTCACGAGAGTGGACACCAGGAAGCTCTAGTAGACTTGTGCGCACGCCGGAACGCTCTCGAACTTGGGGCGTCGCTCACACCTCCGCCGACCTGCCACGCTCAAAACTGTTGGAACTAGCAGATAAACACGTGAACAAGCTCATTGTCAGGGAGACGTCGTGCCCTGTCGACGTGCTCCATCCTGTCTGAGCGAGGCTGACGGAACAAAAAACCTGAATGTGTTCTCCACTATGTTGTCTGCAGTGCTCTCCCCTCTGCCCCCCCCCGCACACACACATTGTCCCTCCCTTACCGTACCATACACACATTCTCTCTATCTTTTCTTCACTGTCTCCCTCTCTCTCACACACACACACACACACAATGGCCTTGTGTGTGTGTGTGTGTGTGTGTGCTCCCCCCCTGCTGAAGCCCATAGTGGCAGGTGAGCCAAAGTCATCCAAAGCCCTCTGTGCGTCAATGTGATAAATATAACAGTGACTTTGAGGCCTTACATTTAATCTAGGCGTCCTGCGCTCATATCCTCTGGTATATCACTGAATCAACAGACAGAGCTCAGCAAGTGGAGTGTCCTTACAGTAGAGGCCAAAATAGACTTTGAGCAACCACCCTAGTTCCTGTTTACACATGAGTTTCTGTCCGGTCGGGCAGCATGCTGGCATCGCTGCTGACCAAACCGAGTGACAAACAGCCATTCTATATGGGGGGAATCTGAGTTGGCCTTGGTGGAGATCTCAGTCAGGCATGTTGACTGACAACTCCTGGCTTTGTCGCTTCGGGGTCCTTGTGGGTCATCAGGTCTGTGTGTCAGATGGGATGACAGGTAATTAGTGACCTTTCAGGGTGCTCTGAGGGCAGGCCAGACCCACACACCATCACTCTGGAGCCTGAGAAGAGACTGACAGCTGATGGGCTTAAGGGTCAGATGGGTAGTTCTGCTGTGGGTTCTAATAGCTACAGAAACCCAGCACAGGAAAGGGACGAGCTGGGGAGGAGCGGCGAGTCACTGAATAATATGAATTCATAATTTATCATGAAAAAGAATGAGTCTGCTGCCATTTGTCATTAGTAGTGGCAGTGTGAGGCCCTGGGACATCTTTTTACAAATTCTAGAGTTTAAATGGTAATGATTTGCCAAAAAAACCCTCTGCAGTAATCTCAAGCTTCTTTCTAGTGATATTGTTGAGGAATCTCAGGTGTCACTGCTTCTATTCCTAGAAGTGTGTGTGTGTGTGTGTGTGTGTGTGTGTGCGTGTGTTTCATTATCACTTCCCTCAGAGCATCTTTAGATACATGAGAGCCAGTGTTCTCTGCGGTAGGTACTAGGTTAGACCCTGCTGTGCCCTTCCATCACTCTCTGGCTGGCCAGCCCTTCCTCTGGCTGGGTCTCAGAGCATGCCAGTGTAGCACACGCTGTACTGAACACACTGTACTGGCTTTCTGAAGGCGGACAACAGACAGTGTGCTATTTCCATTGGAGAGAGAGACCCTTTTTTTTGACAAGTCTTGGTTTTGCTTTAGGGATTACAACACAATGAAGTGTGTCTATGCCGTACCCGCACACACAGCACTCGCAAACACACACTACCGGTGTGATATTCTGTTCCCCCGGGGAACTTCTTGTGCCCGTGTTGATGTTGCAATCCTTAACTAAAGGTACGCTATAGAGGAGCAGTGATTAGGTATTGGGTGTGATTTCATAATAAGGGAGTGAGAATCCTTAGCGCTTGACCGTACTGCTCATATAAGGGCACACTGGGCGACTGAACCACCGACATCAAACAACTGGAAATGCACCTTCAATTGTGTGTCTGATATTAGTGAAATGCCTTTAATTCGAAGTTTGTTTTTAATGTGGTTTGGAGTACACTTTGTAAATAATCTGGGTCCCTTGAAAGTGAAAGCTAATGAGCGGAGGAGGACGTGTGAGTAACCTCTCTCTCTCTATGACTCAGCCCCCAGTTAGAGAGAGAAAGAGGGGGAGAGGGAAAGTCGGCCAGCTAGCGATAGTGTGCAGGTGGAATTGAGGGGCATAAAACAGCGGGTGGCTCTGTAGCAGGTGGCACTGTGTGTGTGTGTAGGCATACTAGTGTGTGAGCTTGCATTTGTGTGTGCGTGTACATGTACACGCGCCCTCGTGTGTGTGTGTGTGTGTGTGTATTGGACACACGGTCGTGACACTAAAAAAGAATGGATTTTTGTGTGTCTATCTTCGCGGCCAGACTTCAAAGGCAGCGGGAGTGGGGGAAGGGAGGAGGGGTCTATGAAAGAGACCAATTAGTGTGTGTGTGTGTCAGACCCTAATGAGAACAAGACTCCCACGTGAGGCTGCGTGCTTCTTCCTATAGTCACACTCTGTACCCAAGTCATTTAGTACCAAGTCAGGCAATGTTAGCTACCATGCATAATGTACAAGGGGCTGTGCCATGGCTGAACCTCAGTACCCTGCCAACATAAGCTTGTTCTTCTTTAGGTCTTCTTTTTAAAGTAATTAGATAAAAGCTAGTTCCTTTGTATTATATATATACATGTATTATGTACAAGTCCCTATATTCCTTTATATCATATAAAAGAATATAGGGACTTGCTGAAGCTCGCTTGTCCCACCTGATTATGGTATGCTATAATTCATACCGAAAGATTTTCATGGATTTGAATATTGCATAAACACACCATCCGGGTTTCCAGAGATGTGACATGTTTCACCTCTGAAGCTCAGGAGGGAATCCTGCCTCTCTCACTTGCACTGTCTGAGGGTAGAGTTACCGAGATGACCTTTGAACCATGACCCCTACGCTGCACCGACTCCACTGAGATATTGATGCTCAGCATCACCTGATTAACCGCAGGGGGACCTTGGCAGGTGTGTGCATGTGTGTGTTACACGTCAGTAGCTTTCCACATGCTCATGCAGCAGAACATGCTAGCAGTACATGGATGTGGCTTAAGTGATGTGTGTTGATTGGCTGGTGGGCTGGGCGTGTGCGTGGAAGATGCATGGTTGGTTGATCCTGCAGAACCCAGCAACTGTCTAACCCTTGCCTTTGAAGTCCAGGCTTGCTGTCCTGCGTGGAAAACATGGAGGGAATTTAGGTTGCTGGATAATATTCTTCAGCCTCTAGCCTCCCACTACACTAATCACCTCTGTGTGTGTGTGTGCGTGTGTGTGTGTGTGTGTGTGTGTGTGTGTGTGTGTGGGTGAATGTTTTCTGCCATCTTACACATTATATGTAATTTCAGTAATAAGCTTTCCTCCTGTGTGATACTATAGCTGTCCTTTGCCAATCCCCTCCAACAAACGCACCCCTCTATCCTCAGCAGAAATGGTGGCACTGCCAGTTGCCCTTCCTGCACATGTGGACATCATCCTTAATTCCTGTCCTGCTCTAGTCTCTCTGCTGCAAGTATTTCCAGATCATAATCATCGTATGTCTTCAAGCCGTTCGTCTTGCTGTTTCCACCACATCTTTGTCTTGCAGTCTTCAGAACATCTTAGCTCAGCGGCGTGGCTCCCAGTGGCGTGGCTCCCAGCAGATGAGGGTGTAAATCTTTGATAATGGACTGTGTAGCCGTGACCCTGACCGTGTCCAATCACCACCCTCTATCTGTTTCTGGCCTCTTAAACAAGTATAGCCTTCCTGTCTGCAGGCTGTCCAGCTGGCACCTGAATGGGGTGGCCGTCCATCTTCCCTGTTACATCTCTGTCTTTCTCTGTCCCACCCATCTCATACCCACTTGTCTGCCTGTCCTTATGTCTCTTTCTCTGTCCGTGTATTGATCCTTACACTCCGATATCTTGCATTCAATCTCTGGATTCGACCCAGGAGCACCGTTAGATGAAGGGAGTTGCCGGTGGAGAGAGCAGAAGAAGGAGAACGGGAGGGAGAAAAAGGGGGCCATGTTTAAGCGTCTTGCTCCTCTCCTCTTCCTTCCCTCTCTCCTGCTCTCCCGCCTGCTTTCACCTTCCCTGTCACGTCTACCGCTCCCTCGTCCTCTTCCCCGCTCTCTCTCTTCTCCCCTGTTCCGCTGCCAATATGTGTCAGTCTCTCCTGTGTCTCTATTAGTCACCCCGCCTCCCTCCCTTCATCCCTTCCTCCAGCCCTCCCTCCCTCCAGCCCTCCCTCCCTCCAGCCCTCCCTCCAGCCCTCCCTCCTCTGCCCCCTGGAGTGAAGCGATCTTGCTGATGCATCACCGCCTGAGATAATTTGTTTAAATGACAGATTAGGGGGCTAACTCGATTTGTGTGCCCATACAGTATGTAGTGTCTGTTACCAATCTAATAAAGGCAACCTCCCCTTCTGCTCCCTGGCCACCCCCCACCCCCCTCCCTCTCACCACCACCACCACCACCACCCCACCCCCTGGTCTGAGCTGCGGCTTTCAGCTCTTCTTCCCCGGCCGGCCATCAGGGAAGGGAAAGAGATGGAGAGAAAGAGAGACTGAGAGAGAGAGGGAGAGAGGGATAGGAAGTCTATTCTCTGGGGCATCTCTTTCCTGGGAGGCAGGGGCCAGTGAGGCTCCCAGATTAATTGAATGCCTGCGCTGGGAGGCCGCTAGGTTTGGCCTGGCGCTCATTGACTCATTGATCGGCACGGAGGGGCTTCAGAAATATGCCTGCCGGCCACAACCAATCAATCAAACAATTAAGCCGCTCCCCGTAGCCGTCCGCGCTCCATTTAAGTCTAACCTCCCGGGCGCCTGCCGGCATGCACCCCTAAATTAATAGCATCTCATCTCACCGCAAAGCTACGCTGGCCCTCCCTCTCTCCCCCCCAGATCCTGCCAGCTCCCTCCCCTGCTCGGAGCCTCAGAGACCTGGGGAGAGTAACTGCAGGCCCCCTGCACCCATGAAGACTGTGGACAGAGTGTGACAGGAGCCTCTGCTGCCAGCCTCCTCGTCGTGTTTAAAAGGCCCACTAGGACCTGTAGCAGAGCAAAAGAGCGCAGTGTTTTCTACTCCGAGTGTATTCGCCGTAATGCACGTGGGATAGATGGAGGGATGCGACAGAGGAGAAAGGGAGGAGTGGAGTCATCAGCACTGCGGTTTGGCCAGCGGCAAGTCTCTCTCCTCCCTCCTCCTGTTCCTGTCTCTATGCCCCTCCTCCAACTCCTCCGCCCTCCTCTTCTGCATGATCCACCTCCGCCTTCTCTTCTGCTCCCTCCGCCCCTCCCACTCCGCGCCATTTTCCCTCCTCCTTCCCCTTCACCTCATCATCCTCCTCTTCCTCCTCTCCTCCTCTTCCTCCTCTCCTCCTCTTCCTACAGCACACCTCTTCAGAATTCTCTCCTTCTGTCTCTCCCCTGCTCCTCCTCCCCACTACTTTCCTCTTCCTCCTCCTCGTATTTTTCCAAATGGATTATTCCTCGTTCATGGCTCCGTGACTGGAATCTTTGCCGCCACTCGCCACCGGCCATATGGCATTATCAATTTTGCTCACCATGGCAGCCCGCTGTCACCTCGAGACTGGCGCCCTGGCATGCTGCCTGGCCGGGCATCTGTCAGACTAGAGCCGAGCAAGTCTGCCAGTCTCTCTGTCCCTCTCTCTCTCAGCCTCTCACTGTCTCCTTCTTTCTGTACGTCTGTCTCTCTATCTCTGTCTGTCCTCACTCTCTTTCTCTCTCTCTCTCTCTGTTTCTTCGTCAATCTCTGTTTATTGCCTCTGGCCATCTTAGTCTTGTTCACCATCTCTGTACATTCCTCTTTCTCTCTTCCTCTCTTTTCTCCCCGTCTTTCCCATCCTGAACGTAGTGACAGTGGGGTGTGGACGTGCTGAAGATAGTATGAGTGGTGTTGTCTTCCTCGTCGACCCGTCAGGCCTCTTCCTCATTGGTCCTTGCGCTGCCCTTGGCTCTACCATCGCCATGACGATGGCCCAGATGGATAAATCCAAAGTGTCGTGAGAGGAGGGGAGGGAGAATGTATCCTTAATCTTTCAAAATGTCTGCCCGTCCCATTTTTTGGTGACCTTGGTGATGTGTGGATGAAGAGTGGTTAGACGGGGGGGTCGAGGGAGGGGGCGGGCAGGGAGGGGGCGGGCAGGGGGTGGGGGGGGGCACACATAAACCTGAGGTGGCACCAAGGCTGAGAGGGAATGTTCCCTGTCACAGATCATCATCTCAGAGGCTTCTGTGATCCCTCTGCTCCCAGTACGCTGCTGCCTGGGTGCGTGGGTGTGGGAAGATGAGGTTCTGGGATCTCACAGTGCTGCTAACTAGTTTGAAAGTTATGTGTGTGGGTGAGTGTGTTTTCAGGGGTTGCGTGTAGAACATCTTGCGTGTATGATTCTCTGTGCTTCCATATCCGTGTTTGTTTTCATGAGTGTGTTTTTTCGCGAACATCTAACCTGTATGTTTTTATATATGTGTGTGTATGTGTGTGTATGTCCTGCAGTAGCTGAGCCACACTGGTGCTTGTGGCCAGAGTGCAGTGACAGCAACCGTGAGTCAGTAGAGGAGAGAGAAGGAGGAGTACCGGGGATAAGGCAGGGTTTTCATCCTCCCAAGGCTGACCTCAGATCAGTCATCAGGCTGCAGGGCATGCAGAGCCCCTCTCAGACCCGGCCTTAGACAGCTGGGCCCGGGGAGCCCTGATCTCAGACCAGCCCCTGTCACCTGCAGCTGCATGACTGTATCGACGCTGTAGGTCGCTCACCCCGGTTGACTCGCCCAACACACTGCCCTGGGGCTCCACTTGACTTGATGAGTTGGAAGTCATTTGGGAGGTAAGTGGACATCAGCACCCTTTAACCACTTTATAGATTGAGGATGGAAACTAAAAGACAAGACGAATTGACGCCAGTGTTTAAGCTGGTCATAAACCACCTGTGTTTTTGTTGACCTTTCTCCTGCCATGCAACCACATGTATGTATGTGTGATCGAGCATGGTCTTCTGATTCACATTTGGTTGTTCACATGTGATTTATTGGACGTTGATAGGCCAAACTCTCCTCTTAGACTCCTCCCATGCGACTGGTTAATGAGTAGGAGAAACCGCCACCCGCTCAACGTGCTACGTCCAAACTCGTCCTCCTTTGAAATGTTAATGTATTCCTATTATCACAGCTCTGGTGGCGTACACAACAAGATGACAAGACTTCCCCATAACAAAGCAGCAAAAAGAAATTGGCTGCTTACCTTCAACAAACGGACATCCGTTATAAAAGCTTAAAGCATCGCCCACCTTGTATAACTTTTTAATCTCTGTCCGTCTGTCTCTCTGTTTCTCCCTCTGTTTTTCTGTGTGTGTGTGTCTGTGTGTGTGTCTGTCTGTCTGTCTTTCTGTCTGTCTGTGTGTGTGTGTGTGTCTGTCTGTCTGTCTGGGGCATGCGCATGTAGTGGAGGGGTTGGTGTTGCTGTTAGCAGTGAGCTCCCCTTCACTTGGCAAGCCCAGTAGCCCTTTGTATATGTGTGTAGGACTGAGAGAGAAAACGAGCAATTGAGAGAGGGAGATTAGATACTTAATGACTTATGACAATGTTCCCCTCGGTAGAGAAGCTGGCCCCAGAGAGTGGGGCCTGCTTGAATAGAAATAACAATTTTGGGATCCTAGAATCAGACCTCAGCTTCAGTCTCCCAACCCGCCCCCTGCCCAGCTTACAATGTGCTTGTCTCACAACAGCATCACACAACTGCTTCCTCTATCGCTTCCGCTTCCTCTCCTGCGTCCTCTATCGCTCTTGCGTCCTCTATCGCTCTTGCGTCCTCTATCACTCCTGCGTCCTCTATCACTCCTGCGTCCTCTATCACTCCTGCGTCCTCTATCACTCCTGCTTCCTCTATCACTCCTGCTTCCTCTATCACTCCTGCGTCCTCTATCACTCCTCCTTCCTCCGCAGTAGAGATGTGGCTGCAGGCGCTTCTCATTCACTGGCACAAACACTAATTAGTGGCAGAGAACGACTGTTTAATTACTTCTGACAATGTTGTATCTAACAAGGCATGCCTGCCGTGTCCTCCCCCGTCAACTGGTCCCTCCCCCTCCCTCCTCCTCCCTCACCTCCTGATTTCTGCAGTAGAGGGCTTGGATAAGTAGCTGGGCGTGGGAGGGAGGGAAGAAGTTGAGCCCCCCCCCCACACACACACACATTTCCAATATGGTAATTAAGGATTTGGAATGAGGGTTTGAGTTAGTACAACACTGAGGCAGAAACACATTGAATGCCCTAAGAGGCACGATTGTGCTCACTTGTAGGAGACGATCGATACTTGACCTCATGATAATTAAACACAGATCAATACCTGACCTTGATATCGTCATTCAACAATTGCATTGAGGTTTGAGGTGGAAGAGGGGGGATTTTTGTTGGCGTTTAGGGTGGGAGGTACACACACTCTCTACAGCGTAAGACCCCCCCCCCACACACACACGCGCACACATCTCCTCCTCCACATGGTAGCTGAAATATATAAGACCCTTTTTCAGATGACTGCAGGCGCTACAGAAAAACTGTCATGATTCTGTGCCCAGTTGAATTAGTGCAAATGGGAAAAATCCTAATCAACTGAACAGTAACTGTTATGATTGTGGTTGTGGTCTCCCAGGACTACCAAGGCTCCCTCTACCCCCTTGCTCTGCGTGGCTCAGTCCTGAGGGCTTCCACGCTAATGAAGGAAGGACTTCCACATCCTAGTTTTCTAGGGTACTGGGCCTGAGGTACCTTCAGCACGGCTGAGCTGATGTGCTTTCTTGGGGATCCTACTTTGGTTGTTTTTGTTGTTGAGAAATCTCCCGACGTGACTTCACATTTTCACCACTGTTCAGCACAGTGAATTCAAAAGAGGATTTGGGCGTTCGTTCCGATCTGAGCTATCATTTAAATTCCGTCGTCAACGTCGAAGACAGTACAGTGTTGTGGCTGAAATGTAATCAGGGCTTCAAGCTAAGAGTGAAATCCGCTACTTTGGGAAGGTGAATAGGATGAGAGCCACATCTTCTAAGGCGAAATACAAAAAAGCAAACCAGCGTTCAACTTAGCCTCATGTTCGCTAACTCATTCTCTGCTGAAACGTAAGATATATGAGGGGGATTATGACTACAACTGAAGTGAACACGCTCGCTCGCGTATCTTCCAAGTCCTCCCTGAGGTGTATAGTTACTGTATTATGGAACATTCCAGAGTAGACCACGGCGCTCCACAGCTAGAGGAATTTCTTGTCTGCCTTGACGCTGTGCAGCGAGACTGGATTCATTTTCTTTATTGGCGGATTTAGGGTCATTAAGACAGATATGGAGCAGTTCATTTCCTATCCTGATTGACAAGCTAGCATTGCCAGTGGCCAAGGGTGAGGAGAAGAAAGGCTGCAGAAAAGCTGAATGATGGTGTACAACACGTAGAGAAGGAGAGCAAAACAAAGGAGTTATTAGTGAACGGACGATGACAGTTCCTGTCTTTGCTTTGCCCCATATCTCTTCTGTAATCCTGACTGTTACAAGCAATCAGTCAGTCAGCCAGCTAGTCAGCTAGCCAGTCAATCAGCTAGTTAGCCCGCCAGTCAGCTAGATAACCAGCCGGTCAGTTATCTGCTTCTTGTCCATCCACAGAACCTATCCTGTCCTGACAGCTTTCCTATTGGCCTGTGTCAACCGTCGAGCCATTCATTATCATTCTCCCCTTGTAAAATGCTCCTGAAAGCCTGTGGTCTTACATACATTTACATACAATATACACCCACACACATACACACACGCATACATATTCAGTTGCCCACAGTCACTGTTGGGGCGGTTTGTCCACAAAGTCTAGTACACGAATAATATTGCTTTGGCAGGGGGAATGGGTGAAAGAGAGATGGAGGAGGAAGAGAGGAAGAGAGGGACCTCACAGAGGCTTCTAGTCTGCTAGAGGATGACCTTCACCTGTCCCACCCAGACCATTAGAGACAACAAGAGAGGTAGAGAGAGAGAGAGAGAGAGAGAGAGAGAGAAAGGGAGAGAGAGAGAGAAAGTACAAGGGGGGCAGAGGGAGACAGAACAAGAGAAAGAGATGGAGAGAACGAGGGAGAGCGAGGGGCAGGAGTGAGAGGCAGAGAGGGGGAGAGAGAAAGAGAACAGAGAGAGAGGGGGAGAACAAGGGAAAGAGAGGGGCGAGAGTGAGAGGCAGAGATAGTAGGAGTACACCGCAGGAAAAGGGTGTTGGCTGGCCTGCCTGAAAGCACATGAGTAAGGCAGGTTGGTGCCAGCAGGAGATAGTCATTAAGAACACACACTTTACATACTTCACACTGACAACCCCCCCCCCCCCACACATCACACTGCACGCCGTTCACACACAACTCACAGTACTCGTCACACACACACACACACGTAACGCAAACATAACCACCAATAGATGCTTCCTGTGAAGGGGCAGGCCAGCAGTCTGCCCTGAGGTGATGAATGTGATGTGTTCTATCAGACTGGTAGCCATGCATCACCTCTGATGGAGACCTTGAGCTGCTCACTGGCCTGTTTAGCTGGGACACACACGTGCACACAGTCTCACACACACACACGCAAACACAGTCACACGTACATACAAACACGCACTCGCGCGCGCAAACGCATGCACATGCTGACACACACACATAAAGATATGCTGTACACATACACTCACATTGGGTGATGGATGGACCACACAACGGTGTCCGATGTCCATTTATTCCTGTCAGCAGGTGAGTTGAAGTGAAAGACTTCATGGCGTTAAGGAGCATGGATTGATCCCATCGAGACTAAGGGGACAGACTCATGGACTGGAGAGAGAGGGAGAGGGAGAGAAAGAGACAACGAAACAGACTTGATGCACTTCACAGCGACATCCTCACATTACTAGAACACCAGGAAATCATCCCTTTCTTTAAACACTTGATTCTCGATGTCCCACAGACGTCTGTCACTGTAGCATTACACACCACACTACAGGATTGGAAAAGTGAAAAACACTTCCTAATGCTAATGTCAACATGCATGTTGTACCCTAAGGCACCATAGATAATAACCATACATATTTGAATGTAAGTATGTGTGTGTATTGTGTGTGCATATATAGACAGACAGACAGACAGACAAACTGATAGATAGATAGATAGATAGATAGATAGATAGACAGACAGACAGACAGACAGACAGACAGACAGACAGACAGATAAATAGATAGATAGATAGTATATATAGAAATGTGTACGTTTGTAGAGAGACAGAAAGAGATGAAGAGTAAGATAAGAATGTTGTTTCTTTCTTTAATTGAGCCTATCTGTGTTGTGTAACACTGCTAGTGCAGTCATCTAATGGTTCTTTGTTCTCTGCAAAGAACAAGCACACACACACATTGTACACACGCACACACACACACACACACACACACTCTTTAAGTCGTGCAAGCAGTTCTGTGGATTCTGAAGTGCTTCTTCTTAAGAGGATCCGTGGGGTCATTGGGGCTTCAGTGCCGTGGCTGCTTTCCCCTGGTAGTTTCACCTAGACTGTAGCTGAAAGGCGGAAGGGGGGGAGTACGGGGGGCGGGGGAGGTAAGCTCTTGTTCCTCATCATTCTCTTGTCAGCTTAGGACCGCCTAACCCTGCACAAGGACATACACACCGCTCTGCCCTGGCAACCGTTGCTAGGAACCATTCCCTCCATCCAGCCGTCTGGTCAATGTGTGTGTGCGTTTCGCTTGCGCAGGCCAGGCAGCAAGGGTCAATTAAACATAGACAGGCTCCCCTATCAGTGGTGGGTAATTCGTTTTGCTCAATTATACCCTCCTACGTCTCTCTTGTACACACATTTACTGTCCTCAACCATCCACCTCTACCACGCTAGCTCACACACGCACTTTGTGAACTATCCATACACATGCAAATACACCTAGATAACAAGAACGCAGATGCTGTAGGTGTGTGTGTGTGTGCGCGTGTGTGTGTGTGTGTGCGCGTGGTTGACCTTGGTTACTAACCTTTACTGCCACACCGACTTAAGGAGCTTTGGCTGTCTCTGAGTAGAGTATCACTGTAAAAGCGCTCGCACAGGGTATCTAAGACTTGGCGTGTGTGTATGTCTATATGTGTGTGAGTGGGTGTGTTTATGTGTGGGTCTGTTTCAGGGGAGCTGAAAACAGAATGTTGGCATGTGTGTGTGTGGGTGTCTTCCCCCTCCTCGTTCCTCCTCTCATCCTCTCAGTGAGATGTGTTGGCCAGAGAGCTGCAGGGAGCTACTTATCAGAGCGGAACCAGCAGCTTCATTCTGGGTTGAAGGGGGATCAGTCCTCTGCCTGGAGCAGTACCCCCCTCTCCTTCCCTCCATCCCTCCACCCCTCCACCCCTTCTTCTTTCCACCCCTCTTTCCATCCATCCACCCCTTTACCCCTCCATCCCTCCACCCCTTCTTCTCCCACCCCTTTCCCTCCATCCCTCCACATCTCCATCACCTCCGGCCCTCTTCCTCCATCCCTTTCCACCCCTTCTTTACTCCCACACCACCTTTCCCTCCATCCTCCACCTCTCCCATCCCTCCACCCCTCTTTCCCTCCATCCCTCTACCCCTTCTTCTCCCCACCTCGTTTCTCCATCCTCCACCTCTCCATCCCTTCACCTTTTCTTCTTTTCTTCCCTCCATTCCTCCACACCTTCATCCCTCCATTCCCTTCTTCTCCCATCCCTTTTTCCACTCCATCCCTCCACCCCTCTTCTCTCCCTCCCCAATCCTTTCCCTCCATCCCTTCTCCCTCCATCCTTCCACCTCTTCTCGTCCTTCCACCCATTGCTTTCTTCCATCCCTCCTTCCCTCCATCCCTCACTTTCCCCAACCCATCTCTC
>BROE01000009.1:12319025-12333288 GCA_036571765.1 Plecoglossus altivelis
ACCCCTTCTTCTCCCCACCCCTTTCCCTCCATCCCTCCACCTCTCCATCCCTCCACCCCTCTTTCCCTCCATCCCTCTACCCCTTCTTCTCCCCACCTCTTTCCCTCCATCCCTCCACCTCTCCATCCCTTCACCTTTTCTTCTTTTCTTCCCTCCATTCCTCCACACCTTCATCCCTCCATCCCTTCTTCTCCCCATCCCTTTTTCCCTCCATCCCTCCACCCCTCCTTCCCTCATCCCTCCACCCATCCTTCCCTCCATCCCTTCTTCCCTCCATCCTTCCACCCTTTCGTCCTTCCATCCCTTCTTATCTCCATCCCTCCTTCCCTCCATCCCTCCACCTTTCCAACCCTTCACCCCTCCACCTCTCTTGCTCTCCACCCCTCCTTCTCTCCACCCCTCTACCCCACCTTCCCTCCACTCTTTTTATCCTACATCCCTCCTTCCCCCCCTTCCTCATCCTCCTCTCCTTATTCTTCAGGCTGTGTCAGGACAACACCCATGCCATCCAGAGCGGCAGAGAGAGAGGGAGAGGGATACTGGTCCAGTTGGACCAGCCTGATTAGTTTCTTTTGGGTTTGTTAACAGAGCATTGTTGACAGGACAGTGTTAGTTTGTACCCAGTCAGCCTCAGAGCCAAGGAGGAGCAGCAGGCAGAGAAGCAGCACCTCTCCTGTTAGCGAGCCCTCCTGGAAACGAGCTCCTGTTCCTCCTGCCTGTCTTCTCCTGATGTAGCCAGGAAGGAAAGAGAGGAAGACAGGAACTGAAAGGAGGGATGTGAAGGACACAGCCTGTTGCTCCAGGTCCAATATGTTCCTGTACTGCTCCACATGTCTCAGCTAAATGCATCAAACTCTTGGGAGATTCATCCGTGAAGGGAAGCCTCAGGAGAAAACTGGGAAAAGACAAAAATGTAAAGATATTCAAATTTGCTATTGGTATAGATGTGCACGTTTGTCTTCTTAGAGTTCAGTATACTTGCGATCGTGCCCAAATGAACATGCTGACATAGTCCATACCTTCCTAGGTTGCTGACGCCAACGATTAGTCAGGTTTCCCAGAAAATATCTCAGGAAAAAGGTTCTTAACAACAAATGACTCATGTGATGTGACATGACTAAGGCAACCAAAAAAGCTGGCAAATTACCCAGAACGGAATATTGACGTATGAATGATCTATTATTTAGAGTCGGAGGAATGTGTTTTTGATGGCCTTCATAGCGGGTCTCACAAATGAAAACAAGCAGCTAAATGGATAGAAACGATGGCAGAAATGAAAGGAAGTTTATGAGCTGTGCCCTGTTAGTGATGACATAGAAATGAAACGACACAACTTCAAACCAAATATGAGCACAGTCCAACGAATAGATCGAATGTTGCACCGCATTCGCAAGTAGTCGAAAACGAACGCGGCCACATTCGATACTCAAATAAATAAATAAGCTAAGGTTAGTTCAATTTTTTAATTAGTGGCTTCGTTGACACATTGATACAGCAACACGTGATTATTGTACACTGAATACATTGTAATTATTCATGCAAATGCTATGTTTTGGCCACCATGCGTATGCATGGTGTAGTATATACTGTGCAGAGCTATGCAGAGTTTTGTTTAATAAAAAAAACAAACAAGCAAAGTGTGAAGCATTGCATGTGTCTGACTTGTTTGCATCTGTGCCATCCTACATTTGACCCCTGGTGTTTGACATTTCAGGCAGTCCAGCAGATTTGAGTGGGTTGACTCAAGGTAGCTGAATATTTCCAACCAGAGCTGGCACAGAGAACACACATTTTACACACGCACACACACAGTCCTCTCTCACACATATGCATGCACGTACAACACAACACACTCTGTTTGCTGTCTGAATAAGAGATTACACATTCATGCAGTTAGCATTTATGCAGCTACTGTACTTTTAGACAGTATGAGGCCAGTCAACCTGCACAGTACAGTAGGAAACACACATACACAGACTTACACACTCATGTACGTACACACAGCTGGCAGGTTGACATACCCATAAAGCAATAGGGAATAAGCTTAGTGACAAGCATGTCCAGGCAATGCCACGCTAACAAGGCTTAATTACTCCCCAACACACACGCTGGCAGATTGGGGCCTCTGTCACGATTACTGTAACTCAGCAAAGCCTTTTGAAGTGTCTCCCTAGGAGCCACGCCCCCCACCCTCCCCTCCATCCTTGTCACCTCCACCCCTCCACCCTTCCATCCTTGTCACCTCCACCCCTCTGCCCTTCCATCCTTGTCACCTCCACCCCTACATCCTTGTCACCTCCACCCTTCCGCCCTTCCATCCTTGTCACCTCCACCCCTGCACCCTTACCATCCCCGTCACCTCTCCCCCTCCCTCCATTCCTGCTGAGTCATGTGTTGCCTCGCTCTTCTTACCAAACTGCTGCCCCCCCCTCTCTCTCACATACACACACTCACACACCATCACTGTATAGAGCCCACCAGCGATGGCTGGTCCAGGATAGTTTGTTCTCTAACAAGGTCCTGGATCCTATCAGACCAGAACGTTCCGAAGGCCTGACTTTTGAGCAGAGGGGAGTGGGATGTGTCCCTGGGGCAGCGCCACTCTGAGGGTGTCTCCTGTCCAATCAGGCTGGGGCAGCGCCACTCTGAGGGTGTCTCCTGTCCAATCAGGCCGGGGCAGTCATCGACATCCTCAATATAAAGACACGACGGGAGCTGAGTGCTACGCTGTTTGTCAGCGTCAATGATTCATCATTGGAGCCGTGATCGGATTGTTTTGGAAGTCACTCCAAAGTCGCACATTGCAATGTTAATACCGCTGGGTCTGGAAGGAAAGGAGAGAACCGACTGTTGATGGATTTTCTATGAACGTGTCACTATGAACCTAAATCACTGTCGTCCCTAATTCTCAGAAGACAGCCACTCTAATCCCTTCAGCACCTGACTGGAGGAGGTGGGGCCATGGAGTCAACTCCAGTGCCCACAATCCTCTTTGAGGGCCTAACCCTCAAACTACTGTGCGTCTGTGGTCACTGTAGAGGTTGCTGTCTGAGTCTGTGTCCAGAATGTATTTGCTTTTAAGTGCAGGATTTTGAGTGTGTGTCTGTGTGTGTGTGTGTGGGGGGGGGTATGTTTGTGTAGGTCCTCATGGGTTAGGGTTGTGCCTGTGGACACACACGGGTGTGTGTGCACGCACGTAGGTGTCCATCCACACATGTACCGTCGGGATTCCTGCACCTTATCCCACCGCTCCCAGGGAAACTGCTGACTGTGCATTCATGTAAAAGATATAGATTTATCCGCTCTTCGTTTCTCCCTGGATCGATACTTGTCCAGGCCAATGTATGTGAACACACCTGAGAGCAGGAGAGCAAGGCCTCTAATGTCTCTCTTCTGGGTTTTCCAGCCCCTGAAACAGAAAGAATCACCAGCGGAACCATCTGGACCTGTGAGCAGGCAGACAGAACGCCAGCTTCTACTCCACGACTGCCAGGACAGGGCGATCGACGGCATGTTCCGAGGGAACGCCTTCTAATCGCACGCGTATTTATCGCTCATTCACGCAAATTCCAAGCACCTCTTTTGGAAACACCCTGAATGCTGGCTAGTTTTTATTGAATTGTTATTGCTGCTCGTAAAGCAGCCCAACTTTTTAATTAACTATTTCATTAATGTATCCTGAACTTGGTGAGATAGCCTGCCTCCTTCACTAATTGCAGACATCCTGTGGTGCCCCACCAATATATTCAGCTATGTGATTTCATTACCTTGTGCCCTATTAAATATTCATTGAATACCAATGAGATTCTAACGGGAAAAGTAATTCACACTGTGTGTGGTTGTGTGGATCTGGACAGTAATCCCAGGTCTGGATGGTATAGATGTCTGACTGACAGCTGTCTCTCTCCCCATATCATGGACTCATATGAACCTGCCATATGTACACAACAGTACTGAGCTTAGTGGTGTGTGTGTGTGTGTACTATTCCTCAAATGTGTGACAGGGAGGATTAGAATGGATTAAAGTATGTTTGTTGGTGTAGAGGATGATATCTAAACATGTAGCATGTAGTGTGTGGTGAGCTGACGTGACAGGGAGGCGTCTGCATGCTGCAGTGTGATCCAGTGGAACTGCTGGTGGCTGGAGTCTCTGCAGTCTCAGCCTGGCAGTAGGGACCAGGGCCTTATGGCTGCTTCTCCTTCAGGCCTGCAGGGAAATGGAGGGGTGTTTGAGGGGTCTAGTGGTGGGGGTGAGGGAGGGGTGTGTGGGGGTCTAGTGGTGGGGGTGAGGGAGGGGTGTGTGGGAGTCTAGTGGTGGGGGTGAGGGAGGTGGGTGGGGGGTTGTATGGGGCTGGTGGTGGGAGTGAGGGAGGGCGGGCTAAGGGGGATGTGATGGATCTGGCAGTGGGGGCGAGGGATGCGTGTGAGGGAGGGGTGGAGGATGGGTAGACACGCAGCTCTGACAGCACCTGCAGCCTGAAAGGCCAGAATCACAGCACCCTATCCCATAATCCACCTCTTCCTGTCAGCGCTGCTGGCTGTGGGACCAGGCATTACACAGGAGCAGGTGACACCTCAACATCTCATCTCAGCAGCTCACTCACAGCTCACACACTGCAGCACAAACGCGGCTCACAGCTAGTCTCCAGAGATAACAGGTGTGTGTGTGTGTGTGTGTGCGTGCGTCACTCTGCGTGCGCACAAGAGAATCAGGACCGTGCGTGCACGTGTGCATTGTGGTGTGTGTGACTCAGGTCTTTTGAGCGAGCGAGGAAGTGAGTCAGCGTGTGTTGCTGTAGGTGTGTGTGTGATGTTCTGACCACAGCATTTACATCATGTCTCATCCCTCCGCAGTCATCAAAACCTCATCTCACATCAAGGGCACAGTAACACACAGCTCAGTGTGATGGCGCGTGTGCACGTGTGTGTGTGTGTGTGTGTGTGTGTGTGGATGCCTGTGTGCACCTTCCCTGGTATTTAGAGCAGCTACTGTCCTTGAAACCCAGACAGATGCCTGGTTCTCCCTGAGCACAGACCTCAGGACCAGCACAGGGCTGTGAGATGGCACCCCTCCAGAGCTGCTGCACTACAAGGGTTAGCCTCCATGAGGAACTGGTCTTGTATCATTAGCCACATCTAAAGGGGCTGGTGCGTCCAGCCTGCTGTAGCTCTGGTCAAGATCTCCAGGAGACCTCAGTACTGTAAACAATGTTCTCTAAGCGGCTCGGGTTCGAGGAGACGGCTTTCCTATGACAAATGCTAGAGCGGTGGTTTTTTTCCCCATCATGCAGTAGCCATGCCGGCAGGAAGGTAGGGGAGTAGCGGCTAATAGCAACTCAGCAAGACACAGGCCTAGTTCTGCCCACACACACACACACTCAGCAGGATGAGGTCTAACTCGGGTGTTCAATAATTAAACCCAAGAGAGATCTGATTTCAAAGCATCGCTGTAATGACCACATATTTTACAGCGAGCCAGCACTATCCATCCTCCTCTGATCTGCACACAATTGATTTACTTGATACATGCGACAAATGCGTCTTTGATATATGAAAAAAAAAATCACTTTGGCGCACACTCTGGTTTCATACTCCTTTGATTGGAATACGATTGTTCTCACCGACAATGTCTACGAGCCGGGCCTATGGTACTTACACGTTCTGGTCTGGACAAGGGGTTTACTACTGCCGGGTTTGTTGAGATCCAGCAGAACCATCATCACTGCATTGGCCACTGCCTCTCTCCCAGACATGAGGGCTGTTCGCCGGGCAGGCTGAGCGTGAGGCTGTCCCTGGGTGGGTACTAGGAGAGAGGCAGATCATATGTTATGGAGGGTGTTTAAGAGAGCCTGATGGCAGAGCAGTAGACGGACAGGCGTTCAGCAGAAGGATAATCTAGGTGGACATATGGGGTGGTTTCATACATGCACGCATGCATAAAGCCCACTATAATGTATATGTCCTTAAGCTTGTACACTCAGGTGCTCTGTGACATGCTGTGTAAAACATAGTATAGAAACACAGAGCCCGCCCCCTTCTCCCGCCCGTCAGCCCCACCTCCTCTCCAACCCCTCCTAAACGCTCAGCACTAAGGCCTCAATGTCAAAACAGACATGCAAAGGTGTGCAAGCGGACATGCTCTAACCCACACACATGCCATCGCAAGACGATAAAGCCAGCAGGACAACGCTAGCAGCCCCCTGCCCCGCCCCCCTGTTCCAGCTCTTCATCACTTATTCACCAACGCAGCACTCTGCGGCCGGCACATCCTCCACAAGATCCTGAGCAAACACCTTCTTCTCAGCAGTGCCCCCTCCCCCCCATACTCCCACCTACAACGCTCTTTCTTCTGCCCCTCTCCCTTAAACTGCCTTTCACACCGGATGGTGGCCATCTTGTTTCCGTAACCCGATTCAATGGTCTGTCCGATACTGCTGAATAGCTAGGGGGGAGGGCAGGGGTGTATGTGCAACCAGAGGAACACGTGGACATCTGATCTGTCTCCTGTCCGTGGATGATGGACATATGGAGAGGGTTCAGGATTAGAGAGAGAAAGACAGAGAGAGAAAGACAGAGACAGAGAGAGTCAGAGACAGAGAGAGTCAGAGACAGAGAGAGTCAGAGACAGAGAGAGACAGAGAGAGTCAGAGACAGAGAGACAGAGAGAGTCAGAGACAGAGAGAGACAGAGAGAGTCAGAGACAGAGAGAGACAGAGACAGAGAGAGACAGACAGAGAGAGAGATTCCTCAGTCAGTTAAAGAGTCTTCAGACGTCATTTGGCAGGCTACAGTTGAGTCATCACGTTGTCCAGTGCTGAGCTCCACAAAACAAGGTGGACATCCATCTCCGGAACCATCCAATCCGGGGCCTCAGCAGTGTCTTGTCACATCTCATCTCTTCATTGGGATGCACTCGAATATCTGGGACTGAAGGCCTGTTTATGGGTTTACTGGGGTTCCTATACCACAAGAGCCATTTTAGAGGCCCTAATTGGCCTTTCAGTCCCGCTGAATGTCAGTCTCTGGCCTGCAGAGGCAGCGATCTCAAGTTCTGCTGTTATGTACATATGAAAAGCCTATTTAGATCTCTTTAGCACAGAGAGAATAACATTGGGGAGAGCGAAGGAGGGAGGGAATGACATAGAGAAAGTGAGAGATAGCGAAAGATAAGAAGAAGTATATCCCATGGGATATGAGCTATGTTCTGAGGATAACTGTCTACGACTGGCCATGTCAAATTGAGTTCACTCGCTACTGTACTGTATCATGCACTGTCCTGCATCGTGTGTGTGTGGTCTTGCGACGGCATGACAAACAGAGAAGTCCTTCCTGCATTCACAACCAGTCAGCTCATCTTTCTTCCTTCCTATTCACTTTTAACGAGGGTCGTTTTCACCTCTGCCTCCCGTCACAAATCAATTTATTCTGCGCTGATCGGTCATTACTGATGGCCCATGATGGTGTTCATGTGTGTTTGCGTGTGGAACGTACGTTGTTGTGTGTACTGTAATGTATGGAAATGAGTGCACGTGCATGTGGGTATATCTGCGAGAGCATGTTTGTGTGTGTTCATACTGTACTTGTGTATGTCTGTATGTGTACTGTTTGCTTGCACGTGTGCTTACTTGCTAGTGTGTGTGTGTGTGTGTCTGTGTGTGTGTGTGTGCGCGCACGTGCGCGCGTATGTACATGTTTGTGAATGTGAGTGTATGTGGATTTGTGTGTTTGGCCTCCCTAGTTGGTAATAGTTCCCATGTAAACAGTTTGAAAGGCACAGCCCCATCATTAGCATCAGACTCTGGCTACGGATGCGAGGCCCAGTCATTTTCACGGCCCATTGCTGCTCCCAGTCATGTGACATGGAGGCAGAACAGGAAGGGTGTCAAGGTTGATGATTTCCTTTCTGTTTGTTTGTTGTTGCCGGGGCCTGCTTTGCTGCATGCATTTTTAATGGTCCTTGACTCATGAAGTAGGACAATGCCAGCACTGGAATGGTATGAATTAAAGAGATTTAATTATGCTCGCTATGGCAACGCCGTTACAGTAGAAGTGAAACATTGTTTTGAGAGTTCCTGACAGGTCATGTGTAAACATTAGAGGGACAGAGCTTTTTATAGAAGGTGAATTCATGAAGAATTGAAGAAAACGTAATTGCAATCTACAGTATTTATATTCTGCTTGGGTGAGGTGGCCAACTCTACTGCATTGAGCTATATGATCTTGAGCTCATAAATAAATCAGGCGATAAATTCTTAAATAGAAGAAGAAAAGTTTTCTTTGTGAGGCCAAACAACACCAAGAAGTAAGTCAGTCTAAACCCTGTCATGATAAAACACATCAGACTAGAATCAACTACCAGACCAGAATAGGGGAAACCCAAGCTAAATAGACCCTACCAGGGTCAACTCTAACTCAGACTGTACCAGGTGAAACAGGACCAGGACAGGACAGGACATGACAGACCATACTGTACCAGATGAGACAGAGCCAGACCAGACCAGGACAGGACAGGACATGACAGACCATACTGTACCAGATGAGACAGAGCCAGACCAGACCAGACCAGGACAGGACATGACAGACCATACTGTACCAGATGAGACAGGACCAGACCAGGACAGGACATGACAGACCATACTGTACCAGATGAGACAGGACCAGACCAGGACAGGACATGACAGACCAGACCAGACTGTACCAGATGAGACAGGACCAGACTAGACCAGACCACGACAGGACAGGACAGACCAGACTGTAGCAGATCAGACAGGACCAGACCAGACCAGACTGTACCAGACCAGACAGGACCAGACCAAAACAGGACAGGACATGACAGACCGGACTAGACCAGACCAAAACAGGATATGACATGACAGACCAGACTGTACCAGATCAGACAGGACCACCCAAACCAGAACAGGACAGGACAGACCAGACTGTACTAGATCAGACAGGACAGGACCAGACTAGGACAGGCCAGACTGTACTGTCAGACTGAGCGGGGAGCCTCAGAATTGGTTCCAGAGTAACGGTATACACACCATGCATGAGCTGCCTTTGAGAACAGGGAAGAGTAATGACCAGACCAAGACTTTACTATTGCCCACTCAATAGTGGTGGAGTGTGTCATATATCACAAGGGTGTAACCTAATGAAAATGTGAAAGCCCACCACCAGTAAAACACAGAATGAAAATGCCACAAGGCTTTTTGAAGCATGGTTTGAACCTGTAGTAACAAACCGTCCTAATGTATCCAGTAAAATCCTTCTGGAAACGTTGTGTTAGTGAGAAGAGCT
Organism: Plecoglossus altivelis; assembly: GCA_036571765.1. NCBI lineage: Eukaryota > Metazoa > Chordata > Actinopteri > Osmeriformes > Plecoglossidae > Plecoglossus > Plecoglossus altivelis. The sequence goes on from BROE01000009.1 coordinate 12,328,323, forward strand.
CTCGCAGACCTACTTCCTCATCCATGTTCCACACGACTCATCCTCTTTCTTTCAGGTGTTATGAATGAATGGCTTCTGTTTCTGGGAAGTTTCTGTAAAATCGCTTTTGCAACATGTTTGCCTTGTGGTTTATTGCATCAGTAGGCAATGTTATCGAATATCATTTATTTCGGTATCATTCTTTGTCTTGTTGGTCACTTCTTGTGACATGGAGAGAAAGACCATGTTCTGGCACTCCCACCCTGCGGTGAGTCTCCTGCGCTCAGCACTTTACTGAGTTTTTACTGCTGTCATGGATAAGTAGTTATTGTACCATACACCGCTGTGCTGAGATGATGTTACTGCACTGCTGTGGTATATTTTGTTGATTGTGCCTTAATGAGCTGTCTACTTTAATGGAGATGTTATTGTTGCATTGTACAAGTCGTTTTTTTTTGTTAAGATGGAGTTACTTTGCAATGCGACTGGTGAATACAGACCCTTCCTTGACTCTGAACGGTTTCAGCAATCCCGGTCATATCAGAACACTTTACTTTCTTCCATCAGACCCAGGGGTGTCGTTTTGGTTGTCACAATGTTGCGGGGAAAAAAAAACTCCAGTCGTCAGTGTCGGATAACGTCACGACAACCCTACTTTAATACTTGGAGGTCCTGAGAGAGGGTCGACTCTTTTGAGGAAAGTCACAACGAAGTTTCCGGACCAGCGGATTTCTGGGAAGCGTGCAGCCAGTGATGAGTCACAGAGTGACGGGGGGGAGGAGCGGGGGGGGGGGGGGGGGGGGCTCGTACAGAGGACCTGTGGCAGCTGGTTCATTCGTCACCCACAAGCACACCCACAAGCACAATCACACACACAACACACACACCACTCAGGGCCAAATGCAAAACCCTCGGCTAGGTCTCGACTCTCCTTGGCCCGGGTGAATCCCCCCTTCCCCCTCCCCTCCACGCACACTCCCCCTGTCCTCTCAGCCTCGTCTCATTCCTGCAGGACTGAGGAGTTTCATTAGCGTGGGGTGACAGGGTGGCATCCAGCCCTGATGGAAACTTGGTCACTCGGTTTACCACTGAGCCAGGCTGACATGTGGTGGCGGGGAAGTCATTTTCTGTCGCAGCAGGATGCAACTGGCCTAGAGATCAGGTGGAAAGGATTGGAATACAAACGTCAGGGGAGACAAGAGAGAGAGAGAGAAATGGGGTTGTTCTTCACCGTATCATCATAGAACTTTCCGGAAAAAAAAGATAGAATCACAGTTATAGACAGCAAGAAATTTCAATTTCAGTTTTTTCCACCCTTTGTTCTTTTCTCTTCTGTAGTTCCGCTGTAGTTCTCTGCATTCTAGGTGGTCTGGTTTACAATGCATCCCACATCGCCTTTACATGTCCGCAGTGTCTCCATCTGTGGTTTCAGTCTATCGTGGAAAAAAAGAGGGCGTGGCAAAACCTTCGCAGAGGCACCCCCCCCCTCCTCTCTCCCCTCTCCCCTCTCCCCTTCACAGTAGAAAGCCAGAGAATGATCTCCGTTCTCAAGGGACTACTTGAGTGCCATGCAAGATGGAGGCGAATACAAAATCGGCTACTGTTCACGGGCGAGTGTTGGCGAGTTGAGCGATCCTCAGCCCGGCTCAGCTGCGACCTTTGAGGGGGGATCCCGGATTATACCGAAGTGGAGCGAGTTTGAAGCGGGAAGTGTTTCATTCGATAGCCACTGTGCAGATCGGCGCTGGCTTTCGGGATCGCCCTGTCTGGCAGTCGTGGTAGTAGAAGCTGGCTGGTTCTTGTCTGCATTGCTCACAGGGTCCGGATGGTTCCGTTGGTGATCTTTCTGTTTCACGGGGTGGACCGAATGGAAGCTCACTGAATGAATGTAGGAGTATGCAGACCACCTCCTCTGCAAGGGACCCCGTGTGGCTCGTGTGGGGGGGGGGAGGTGGTCATCTTCCTAGCCGTTAGCTCGTGTGACACCTGAAACCTCGCACTTCGCGGCCTGATCTTGATCAGATTAAATCTCCCGCCAGTGTGCTTACATCAGCTTGCGGACCGCTATCCCCGCTTGGCGCGGGCGCCTCCAGCTAACTTTGAAAGGGCTTAGAGAAAAGGTAGCCGCACTCGCGCCCCCCCCACCTTGTAGCCTCCTGACCGGTACGACCAGCCCCAGAAGCTACTCCCCCAGCAAAGGGCTCATCCAGAGGGTCAGTCAATCTCATGTTTTACTGTGTCGTGAAACAGCCTCCCTCCCTGATGGGATTATGGAGACAGATGCTATTGATATGTTCCCCCCCCCTCCCTCTGGGCCAGACTCCTCATCCAGCCCTGGTTCGGTTATCACACCTAATATTTTCTGTCATAATACTAGAATAAACAAGAAAAAAAAAAGAAAAAAAAATTAATACAAAATAAAAAAAGCAGAGACAAAAAAAAAAAAAAAAAAAAAGGTAAAGAAAAAAAAAAAAAAACCCATTCTGGAAGTCATAAGACATGTGCAGAGCAGGAGCGGTTTTCCCATCAGTGTCTCAGCGTGAAGCCAGCATGGCTTCTCATCACTCAGTCAGCTGCCCTCAGCACTCACAGGACCATTAGATATCGACGGAACCCTTTGAAAAATGACCCGGCGAGAAGCCATTACGCTATTAAGCAAAACAAGTTGGTACCAAGCTGACGATGGATCTGCAGACTGGCCTAGCGGCACCTAATGCCCCCCCCCCGGCACCTGCCCCATACATCAAACAGCAATTACGTGTGGTAATTGTGGTATTTAGAAACAGCGTAAACAAATCTATAAACAAAGCTTTAGCTGCTGTAATGGCCGCTCCGATGGCGCTATCCCTCGCCCCGGAGAACGAGGGAGGAAAGCTCGTTTTTAATCCTCATAATAAGGAAGAGACCCTTTCAGTACAAGCTGATATGTAGCCATGAAACAGCGTGCCAAGGGGGGAGGGAGGGAGGGAGGGATGGAGAGAGGGTGGGAGGTGGGTAGCTGACATTTTGGCTAACCTTGAAACAAAGGTAGGATGTGACAAATTTGCTGACCGTGGATCTATCTTTGTTTTTACCAGGAGGAGCTGAGGTGAAGGCAGCCCGGATTGGACAGATGTTCCGGTAAACACTGGGGCTTGTGGGGGTTCACATGGTGGCCTTGGTGGTGTGACCTTAGTGGGAGGTGGTGGTGGTGGTGGTGGAGGAGGAGGCCTCACACTCGGGCCCTCAGGCTCAGAACAAGGCCCTCATGTCACACTGGGAAATGTCAGCCTGTACAGAGCCCAGCGCTGTCACCCAGAATACATCCAGACTTTAGGATATCGCACCAGCAAATCTGACCCATTTCTCTGACGAACGCGCTTACCTCTGTCATATAATATTAAAGTATGGTACCGTACAAAACAGTTTGAACTATTGTTGTTGATGAATGCGTACAGTCATAATGATCTTATCCTCCTTCCCCTCCTGTGTAACCAGAGGGCTTTCCTGTGGTTTTCCTCTGAAACTGTAACGGAGGCTATCCGTTTCGAATTGAATCGACTGATGTGTATCTTAATCTTTAATCTCATTCAATTGAGTCAACGCCTGGCTCTTTGAGAGCATTATCGTCCTGTATTAGAGGACACGGTGAGATTTCTCGCAGGTGTTGCTCTCTGGGGTTACTGGAATTACCACAGCACAATAAGGACGTCAGCCTTCCACGCCTGCAGCATACGTCCGTCTGCAGACACGGCGGCTGCAGCAGGAAGCTGCAGGTGACTGGAGGTAAAACGCAAAGCCCTTTTGATTAGACTTGCATGTGCGCAGGTGTTGGGTCAGCTTTTGTCCAAATGTCATCTCCAAAAAGCCAAGGAATCCCTGCCAGACCTCCGGCTCGTCCATCTAGCCCGCACCTCTTCTCCACCCCCCTCCCCTCCACTCCCCCCCGCCCCACCCTCCCCCACTCCCCCTGCCCCCAATGCCAGCTGAAACATTAAACCAAAACGACTTAAAAAAACAACTTCCTAAATGTATCATCTAGCTGACCAGGTTTGACCAGTGACCGATGTGCTTGCATCCCCATCCCTTACCATCCCCCCTCCTCTCTCTCCCCGTCGCTGCTCCAACCACGGCGGTTTCAGAAGCCTCAGAGCCCGGTTGCGTGGATCAACACTGACAGCCTCAGCCAGGCTTCTCCTCCGCCGAGGCATGAGTGACACCCTCAGTTCCTCACTTCTGTTCCTCCCCCCTGCTGTCCCCCCCCCCCCCCCCAGCCGTACTGATGCCGACCGGATGCCCTCTGTTGTCATGGGGGGGGGACGGGAGGAACAGTTGATGCATAGCTACTCGCTGAAAAGTACAAGGCTTTCTCTCCTCTCTCAGGATATGTGGAAAGAGGGTGTGTGTGTTTGCAGTCCTCCCCCAAACTTTGGAGGGGGGGGGGGGGTTCAGAAGCTCCTGTGTCGTATCTATCACCTCATCTGTTCTTTCTGTGAGGAAGATTGGGTGGCCGGAAATCATATAGATACAGGCATGGAGTTTGGATGTGCGCGCATCACATGTAGATCGGAGAGTAGCGCTAAGCCGTAGAGGATGTGATCGACCAAGGACACAAAGGAAATCCGTTATCGGAGGTGGTTATGTCCGTGAGGAAACCACCAGTGTAGCTTGTTTATTTTTAGGCTTCGAGGCCTACGATCTAGTCCTATACAGCTAGTTGGCGCTTATTGCCGGACGAGCTTTGCTTTTACTTGTGTAGCATGCCTGAAATCTCAGTCTTACTGACGGTCTCTTCTTCTCGGGGCGTAACATCTCTCTGCTCCCTCTCTCTCTCGTGCCTCTACCTCTCTCCGATCTCTGCGTCTCTGTCTGTCTGTCTCTGTCTCTCTGTCTCTCTCTCTCTCTCTACAATTCTCTGTCTGTCTGTCTGTCTTCTCTCTCTCTCTCTGTCTCCCTCTCTCTGCGTCTCTCTCTGGCGTTTCTATCTCTCTCTGTGTCTCCCTGTCCT
>BROE01000009.1:12333396-12362071 GCA_036571765.1 Plecoglossus altivelis
GGGGGGGTTCAGAAGCTCCTGTGTCGTATCTATCACCATCACTCTTTCGGAGAAAAGGGGGGAAGAAGAGAGGAGGAGTTGGAGGGGGGATGCGGGAGTGATGGGGTAGAGGAGGGATTGATCGAGAGGAGGGTGGCAGGGGAACACAGTGAGCTTGTTTATTTTTAGCCAGGGATCCTATACCTGCCTTGCCCTTTGCTTTCTGTGTGTCGGTCTCTCTCTCTGCGTCTCTCTCTCTGCGTCTCTCTCTGTCTCCCTCTCTCTCTCTGCCTCTCTCTCTCTCTGCGTCTCTGTCTGTCTGTCTCTGTCTCTCTGTCTCTCTCTCTCTCTCTACATCTCTGTCTGTCTGTCTGTCTCTCTCTCTCTCTCTGTCTCCCTCTCTCTGCGTCTCTCTCTGCGTCTATCTCTCTCTGTGTCTCCCTGTCTCTCTCTGCGTCTCTTTCTCTCTCTGTGTGTCTCTCTCTCTGTGTCTCTCTCTGTGTCTCTCTCTCATTTTTGTCTGCCGGTCCTCAAGTGTCTCTCAGACTTACTTTAATTCTCTCTCTACTGCGCCCAGCACTTTCTGGAGGAACACTTATGTGTTCTGCAGTGCAGCAGGCGGGCTGGCCGGCTAGCTGGGGAGCGTGCTCAGTTAGGTCTGGGGGTTGTTCCTTATGGGTCTATATTGCATTGATCAGGAGGAGAGGAGGCTGAGCAGACCTTTTAAACAGCCCCAGCTGGGAGGTGTATGGGGTGGGGAGGGGGCGGGCAGGTGGGGGGTGAAGGGGTGGGCTGAGCGTGGGGTGTCATCGAGGGGGGGGGGGTGTCAGGCTTCCTCCCCATGAAGCTAATGCTGGAGGATGCAGAGTGGAAGCCGCGCCCCTGTCCCTGTCTTTTTGCTCTGCCTCTCCTTTTCCACTCCACACTTCTCTCTCTCTCACCGTCTCTCCCTCACAGCGTCTCTCCCTCACAGTGTCTCCCCCTCACAACATCTCTCCCTCACTAAGGTCCTGCGTTCAAAGGCCCATGTGAGTATGGAGCTAGAAAGGGGAAAGCAAAGGAGAGGGAGGACGAGAGAGGGAAGGAGGGTGACGGCTACTCTTGTCCCGATATAGACAAAGGAGGACAGAATGACCTCTCTCGCTCTCTCTCCCTCTCTCTCTCCCTCCCTCCGCCCCACTCCCCCGACTCTCTCCCTCTCTCTCTCTCCCTCCATTCCACTCTCCCAACTCTCTCCCTCTCTCTCTCTCTCTCTCTCTCTCTCCATCCGACTCTCCTGACTCTCCCCCCCCCTCTCTCTCTCCCTCCATCCCACTCTCCCGACTCTCTCCCTCTCTCGGTGTGTTTAAAACAAAACTTCGCCTCTCGGGTCCTCTGGGATCCCAGTGTTACTCGGAGCCGATTGGGTCCGGCTAGAAAACTCTGGAGCTTTTTCTTTAAACACACAGAATCCTCCATAAATCAACCAGAGTAGCAGTTGTTCCCTGCTCCTCCTTCTCCGGGGTTATTAATGATGTGCTGCGTGTGGAGGGAGCACAACCGGACCTAGCCAGGAGAATGCTGGGACACTCTCAGTGGATTTCAGGAGTGAGCTCTGCCCTGTATTTAGACAACTAATCCTGCTGTTCTCTGCAGTGTAGACGCTGTTTTTGTGCGTGTGTCAAGCGTATAGGGGCATGTGTGTGTGTGTGTGTGTGTCTATTTTAGAAATACTTGTGCATGGTTGTGTACCATGCAAATGCATCCACCAGCTTTGCTGTTGTGCGAGTGTGTGCTTGCAGGACGTTTGCTCGTTTTCACCTCACAAAACAATAAGCTCCACGGGCCACTTCATGTGGAAACAATGCAAATCTCTTAATCCCCATATATTTTTGACATGGCATGATTAAAAAGGAAGGCAGAGAGAAGGATCCTGAGAGAGACACAGAGAGAGACAGAGAGAGAGAGACAGAGACAGACAGACAGAGACAGAGAGAGACAGAGAGAGAGACCGACAGACAGACAGACAGACAGACAGACACACATAGAGAGAGACAGAGCGAGAGAGAAAGAGAGAGACAGAGAGAGACAGAGAGAGAGACAGGAGGAAAGAAAGCGCAATGTCATCCAAAACCAAAATACCCAGTCTGAGCTTACATACAAAGCAAAGAGGAGATTGAGGCTTTACTGAGACACGATATCTCTGATAAGCTCAGACAGAAACATGGAAGGTTGGGTCTCAATAAAAGCTGGCATCTTTGCTGGACCCAGAGAGAGAGAGAGAGAGAGAGAGAGAGAGAGAGATAGTGGGCAAGAGAAAGAGAGAGGGTGATAGGGAGAACGAGAGAGAGTAAAACAGAGAAAGACAGAAAGAAAGAAAAAAAGACAGAAAGAAAGAAAAGGAAAAGGAGGACAGTGGGTGACTGCGCATGGACAGAGAGAGCAAGGCCTGATGAGGGGAGGAGCATCAGAGGAGCGAGGGGTGCTTAGTGGCTTGGTGCTACGATGACATGTGAAGTGGCAGTTGCAGGCTTCTGGCTGTCTGTGGAGGCCAGTCCCTTTTGCATCTGTTAACCTTTACCCTCTGCTGCTGGTGGTGCTGGGGGAGGGGAGCTGGAACTGGGGCTGGGGCTGAGGTTGAGGCTGACACTGGGGTTGAGACTGGGGCTGGGGCTGAGACTGGGGCTGGGGCAATTACTGTATTTACAGTAATGCATACTGTCATTATGTGGTAAGAAAGGGAGAGATGAAATATGATCGACACATCGGCAAAGAGATCACGGTTGCGAGATGATGAACAGACAGGCTTGCAACAGTGGGGCAAAGATGGAGTGACAGTTTGAAATGGAGCTGCGCATTACAGAAGAGAGAGAGAGATAGAAGGGGAGAGAGAGAAAGCCAAAAAGGTTGGACGGATAGAGACAGAGAGAGGAGGCCTCTCTCGCCCAGTAGCTGGTACAGATGTAAGACAGCTCAATACAGGATCTCTCTCTCTCCGGCCTCTGATACGTCTGAGCTTGTCATCACACACACATCACATACAGCCTGTTTACAGACACACACACACAGCCTGTGTACAGACACACACAGACACACACAAGCCACACACCACACGGTTGGGAGAGGAGAGAAATCAGGTCTAAATATAAAGGGCTATTTGCATTAGTGTCTCCCTGAAGCCTTTAGTTGAAAACACCATTCAGAGCACAATACACAGCTTGTGCTTCACTGACTGGCGCTCCAGGTTGAATTAGTAGTGATAGTTTGGGATAAAACCTTTTACCATGTGGCAGTAACAGTGAGACTCACACTGACACTGAGACACACAGTGACACTGATGTGGTTGTATACTTGCATACTGACACGCACACACCCTTTCAGTAGAACATCCCCTCCCTCCCTCCCTCACACACACACACACACAACTAAAAGCCCACCTCATCATTGATCTACGCTAGTAACAATCAATAATCTAGGCGTGTAATTACTAAAATGTGAAATTCTACACCACGATAGGACACTGAGCTCCATTCTGGATGGGTTAAGGAAATGGACCCTTATCCTGATCGTCTTATCAATCATGAATTCTATCCATTCACCAAGCCTCTAGTGAAGGCACTCCTTAAACCACATGTCAGATAACAATAATTAAAGATAAAGATTACTCTATTACTTTCATAGTGTTTGGAACAGTATGACTATAATTGGCTACGTTTGATCTATTCCATTCTATATTAAGCTCGTGAGCACTTAACCTTTGGTTGTTAATCTATTGCTTATCTAATAATCAATTCTTGTATCGCTGTTAAACTGCCGTGCTGTTGTTTTCTTATGCCTGAATAGCTCTCAGTAAGGCCTTTGCGAGGTTTGACTAGGAAAGGCCTGAGACGCTTGTGAAAGTCAGAGGTCACAATATTACCCAAGCGGACAGCATCATGTAACTTTGAACGAGGAAAATAAAAGGAATGTCGAGGCCATTTTTAGGAGCCCTTACTAGGAGACCTAAACAAAAGCTAGCATGTAGCGTCCTCTTTCTGTGCTTGCTAGGGCTGTGCTAATCGACTCATTGTCATCCTCCTCCTATATTGTGACACTATTTAATTCCCTTGATATCGTTTTCTGAGAAATGTGAGTGTATCAGACATCTGCATCTTACATATGTAATTCCTCAAAATGTGTTTTGTCTTGAACCTGTACTTAACTATTGCCTTCATTGACTTGGTTATGACAGTGACGGAAAGCTCTGGAAGAACTGTTGGGTGGAGACCTTGACAGAGTATCAGACCGTTACATTTGTGTCCAGGTTGAATGAGCTTTTACTTTATTTGGATGTGATGATATGCAAAGAGCTACGAGAGAGAGTGTGTGTGTGTGTTTTTTTGTGTGTGTGCGTGTGTGCGTGTGTGTATGTGTGTGTGCAGAAGTGAGTGCATGCCCAGAAACCAATATGCATGTTGTGGCACATTTCCAGTTCAATCAAGATGAATTTACGAGGTGTATTTAAAAGCGTCAGGATATGAGTTAAGAGGTTGCATCAGGTAGGTAAATCCCTCAGTGTTTAATAGGTTTCACAGGAAGATTTACTCACACATATTTGTACTGGCCTTACCCCTGAGACAGAGTACATCTAGAAGGGGTTGCAAATAAGATGTTTACTTATTCTCTCTGGTCTGGTTTGTTTCGGCATAACCAGGCATGGAGTCATGTTACTGTCGATGGAAGCTATGGGAGGAGCGCCTGAATTCGTCACTGAAAGAAGGAGGGTGAAAGGCAAGCGAACCTTGAAGAGAGAGGCTGAGAGTGAAGGATGTTTCAATCAAGGGAAAAAAGAGATGTGGGGAAAGTTTGAAACCATGTACAGCGCTAGGGGGAGAGAGACAGAGAAAGGGGCTAGGGCTTGTGCTGGGGCTATTTCTGAGGCTAGGGCCAGGGCTAGGGCAGGGGCTGGGACTAGGGCTGAGGCTAGTTCTGAGGCTAGGGCCAGGGCTAAAGCAGGGGCTGGGACTAGGGCTGAGGCTAGGACCGGGGCTAGGGCTAGTGCTGGGGCTAGTTCTGAGGCTAGGGCCAGGGCTAGGGCTAGTGCTGGGGCTAGTTCTGAGGCTAGGGCGAGGGCTGGCATCAGGGGACTATCCGACAGAGACAGCCATGCTGATGGATGCCGTGTGACGGGGGAGGACATTTCCGAGCGTCAGCGGAATATCCTGATGGAATCCCCCCGCCCCCCTCCCTCCCTCCCTCTCTCAGTAGGGTGTCACAGCAGATATTTCATGTGGACCGACAGACGGACGGACGTGGGGAACATTTCCAGTCCTGGCGAGCAGTGACCTCTGAAAAGGCCAGCTTCAGCAGGATCCCCTGTCACATGACACGCTCACCCGCCTGCTCGCTCGTCTGCAGAGAGCGAGGTTCAGAGGCAGCCCCGCCCTGCTGCCAGATGCAAACCACCGCCTGACTCTTTGATTCCCAGCACATGGTATCCACGGTATGTTAATGAGGTAGAACAAGTCATTTTACCTCACGCATCTTAAATCGGCATATATTTCACATGAAAAAGAGGATTTAAAACCCCATAAGGACACGTATATGTTGGCTATCTGGTGGTTCCTAAAATGTATATTAAAAACGTTATTTGAGGAATCATCCTCAAATAAGGAGGATGATTCCATTTAGACATTCAAAGTTAAGTTAAAAACGTTTCGTTTAGTCAGTTTTCTGACTGCTAAAGTGTGTTTGTGTGTGTGTACTTTTAATGCAAACCTGACAGGCCTCCTGTATGACTCTTTGGCCTGTGTTCTGCACCTCTCTTTCACTAGCCGTCACTGGAGGAGGCGATCTCTCGCTGAATGACTCCTCCCAAAGTTTCTTCCAATATTTGTTCCTCTTGTGAGTGTATTCTGGGGGCCGTCTGTGACAATGCTTGTGAATAGATCTCTGCAAATAAATCTTGATTAGAATTTAGATTTGACACGTCTCCTGGTACAATACATTAACATCAGAAACGGTGTTAAAAGCATGACTATATTATACTGTGAGTATAAAAGGCAGGTACAGTATGTGGGTGGGTTTTAATTGGCTGGCAGGTGGTGGTAGGGTTAGGTGTTTGTAGTGGGGGTTCAGGTGTTATGGTGTTGGTGTGGGGAGTGTTGGGGGGGACTTTGCCACACCTCAATTGCCTCCATCCCCCTCGCTAGTACTTCCTGTTGGAGAATTCTTGTCATGTCTGTGCACTTTGATCTGGCTGGCTAGTTGGTTTCCTGTGTGTGTGTGTGTGTGTGTATGTGTGTGTGTGTGTGTGTGGCGGGGAGTGGTGACCACGTGTGTGTGTTTGCATGCATGCTAGGGCATGTATGAGAGTAGTGCTCCAGTCAAGCTCATTAACGGTGTGTTTCGCTGGTCTCTGGATGGCAGGAACATCCTGCTAATGGAAGGCTGGGTGTCAATCAAAAATCTGGAGTTGCTGGACTGAGTCTCTACTCTCACCCCATTGTGCAACTTACTGTAGCACTTTTAGCCATATGTTGATAAGTAAGGGTCAAGAAGGCATCTGATTGGTTGTTCTTGTGTATAAAGGAAAATGGGAAGCATCGCTCTGGGAGTTCTTCATCTCCAAGACCTGCTCAGCTCTGGCTTGTTCTTGGACTCATTCTCCTTTCTCACTTCCTGCTTTCTCTCTTTGATTTACAGTCACCATGGTAGCATAGGTGTCATAGGAGTCAACCTTCATTTTGCAACATGTTTTACCTCGTAATTGGATTTCATTCGTTTGCAATATTATTCCATTTAGATTTCGTTTGACCTCATTTTGACCATTCTTACTTTGATTTACCTATAGAATTAAACTGTGATTCCATTGGTATGGTCATAATGTGGTTCATGTTAATACACTGTTCAGTTTCCCATCTTCCTTTAAGCCATAGGGGAATTAGTTGGGTTAGGGTTGTTTGGCTAATATTTCACTATACGCTCTCATGATGTTCATGCAGATGAGTTCAAACAGGGTTGGGTATAACAGTGATGCTGGTGTGCGTGTGCAGTCATCATGGCTGAGTGTACAGTTGGCCTGGCACAGGCGAGGGTGTGCAGTCTGGATGGTGGGGCGGAGCAATGACGCAGGTGTGTCGAGGCAGCTTCCTGTACGCTCGCTGGCGTAGCCTTTCAGGACGTGCTCGGTATCCTGCAGAAAGGGAGGAAGCGAGCAGGAACATCTCCCAGCGTGCAGGGGCGACAGCCTGCCTTATTCATCACCTGCACGTCCCTGCTCCCTCCCTGCTCCCGTGGAGCTAGGTGAGTCACTTAGCTAGGCGCTGGGCCAGCCCCATACCCCCATCTCTCTCGCTCGCTCCCTCTTAGTCTCTCTGTATCTTTCTCTTTCACATTCCTTTCAACCTCTGAGCACCCTTCTTTTACTCTCTCCCTCGCACTCTGCCTCTCTATATCTCTCCAGCTCCTCCAGTGTCAGAGCCTGAAGGATGAGCAAAGTTTCGGGAGACACTCAACAGGGATGAAGAGTGCACTTTCAGAACTTTCTCCAACCCCCAGTGGATAGGAAAGGAGGCTTAGAGAGGGAGAGAAAGAGAGAGACAACGGGATACAGTTCGAACGGAGAGAAGGGGAATATATGAGAGAGGAAAGGGCAGAGAGAAAAAAGGAGAGCGAGGAGAACAGAAAGAGCAGGAGAGAGAGACAGAGCGCCATGCAGGGTCTGTACAAAGAAGCATAATTTCTTTGTCTTGTCATGTAGGCTGCTCTCTGCCCTGTTATCAGCCTCCACAAGTCTACCAACAAAGACAGGCCCTCACAAAGCCACTCTGGCTGCTTTGATGTAACTATTCAATTCAATGCAGGTCTTAGGATTGTAACTTTTGGGGTTCTTTAAACATGTGTCCACGAGTCTCCTCACAGAAGGGATGCAGCTGTGAGGAGACTGTGAGGAGACGATGAAAGAGAGAGTCCTCTGGTTGACCCGATGAACTTTCCAAGCACTCAAATTAACTTTGCTGTCCTGTTTCCAGAGGGTCACCGAAGGGAGAACTACCTGAGAGACTCGGACAGAACGAAAGAAATAAAGAGAGAGCGAGTGATTAATTCTTGCAACTTTAAAGCGATTGAAAGCAGAACGAGTGGTGATCAGGAGCATGAATTCCCTGTGGCTGTCACACTCTCTGGGATTTGATCCTGTCATAGTTTGTTTTCATTTTAATTAATTTCCCCCAGCTCTGCAGATAGTCCCTAGCTTTATTACCCTGACTTCCCAGCCTCTTACTTCATCCCAATCAGTATTCACCGATTTTCTGCTCTTTATATTAGTGCGGCTAAATCCACACGTACGCACTCACGCGCGCACCCATGCATGCAGACACAGAATTAATCACTGGATCTGCAGTGTTTTTGTTCAAATGTTTGCCTCTTTTGTGTTAAGTTGGTTTTGTATTGCTGTGAGTCACATGCGGTGTGGAAAGCAAGCCTGTCTGTGATATTCCCTCTGCTCCATCAACAATGAGTGTTTAGATGCATACAAATCCCCACTATTCATCCTCTGCCAATTTGCCATTTCACAAAATATGGACTGAGGGATGGTAGCCCTGTGCCTCGGTAAACAAACGTGGACCCCCTCCCCACACACACACACACGCGCGCACACACGCCTCCCCCCCCACCCTCCTGCAGAGGGGCAATGGGAGCAGGCCAGGTCAGGGATTCAGCAGCCCCCCACCTCCATTTATAGCCCCCGGATTAGAGCGTAGAGGGTGACCACAGTGGATACTCTCAGCAAATACAAGCCATGTGTATAATGCGTAATATGACTAATAAGTATGTGGAACAGGTGTCATTGAGTAGTCTGTCAGTATTGCTTCCTATGTACCTTAGCCACACCAGGGTTTGTACTTACACCCTTTGACCTACGAACTTGACGCCCACTGCCCATAAACACCACCTCAGCCACCAAAAGCTAGATATTTGATGACATAGGTGGGCGCTATTTATACTGAGGAGTGTGATTTAGCAATTCAACTCAGTGACACGTGCATGCGTAGGTGTGCACCTGCATGTACATGTGCGTGCATGAACACGTGAGTGTGTATCAATACCCAAGACCATTGCTGTAAGTGTGCATACCCCAGCCCCTGTGATTGGTAGTGATTTCCTGTGATGGATCAGCTTAAAGCCTGTATATGAATCTTTTACATTTCTGATTTAGTAACCATGACTCCAACAGCTGTCTGCTGGGCGAAATTGGTTGATTGAATCAATCTTCCCCCTATAGACATGGAGGTAAGATGTGGCGAGATCCAAGCTGCTTGATATGCAGCCTAGACGCTCTTACCTACATATTTAATAAGCTTTTTAGGAGGCTTTAAAAGTCGACTTGCTGCGTGTGCAACTTCGGTTCAACTAGGATGGACGAGGACTGCACAGTGCCTGATTTAAGAACGCCCTTAAAAGATGCGTGAAGCGTTTTAGAGTATTGATGTACTTTTATTGCATTGACTCCCTGGTGTTGCCCACTTTAAGTCAATGTCTTACAACTATCAGATAATTGTGGGAGTTTTGTTCATGTATACAACTCAGAGGGGTGGAATTGGTGGGGGGACCTCAGAATCTATACGGATTGACAGTAGACCGGGCCAGTGGTGTTAATTGGGAGGTGTTGGAATAAATGCTTATTGGGTGGTACAGCGTCCATGCTGTTCTTCGGAATACCACTGTCCAGCACCAGAGTGATGGTTCTCCCTGCCCCACAGTCCTGCCCTTGGCTTCAGACAGTCAATAAATTAACACCTAGACCACCCTTTTACTTGCTATTTGCTTATCGATCACAGATTTTCATCAGGGCCAGGTATTGAAGAGTCTCAGGGAGGACGTCATGAATCTTAGGCCAAATAGGAACCAGGGGCCATAAGTCAGCCACCACAGGAGGCCCCTCGCTAGGCTACACCCAGCGTCAACCTGCCCAGCTGCGGCCAAGGTTGTAAATCCAGGCCTCGCGATGGATGTGTGTGTCTATGTGTGTGTTGGGGAGGAGGGGGGGGGGGGGGGGGGTCTGTTTGAGTGACGGCCTGAATAATATCACACTGGCAGGTTCATATTGTGGTGTTGTTTAGGCATGCAGGTGCCTGATGCACTTGTCAACAGCCCCTCTTAGGAGGAACTAGGAGGAGGGGGCGGGGCTATTCACCTTATCCTCTGCTCCCCTCACACCTACATCCTTATCTGTTTTTCATGTGTGAACTGTGTTCCACATACAAAGAGGAAATGATAGGGATGGTTGGGATTTGTATGGTTACATGTTCAATTTAAAGATGGGAAAGGCCTGGCAGAAACACCCTTCCCTAATCAGAGAGAGCATCATCATATATCCATGGGAAAGAGCATTGCTTGATATTTTTGCAACCAAACTCACAGGAAGCTACACAAAAAGCATTGATGCATCCTTTCGGTATTGTCATATTTGTGACGGACATCCATTTGAAGAAATATTTCTACATTTACTGTTGCGCAACATAATGTTGTTACTTGTGCTCCTGCGAACATAGCGTGTGTGTTCTAATGGCTGCCTGGGCTAGACACATCGCATTACTCTCATGGAAGTCTGAATGGCTGGGATGGCAAAATGGTCTGTATTCGGATGAGTTGGGATTTGTCTCTCGATGTACATAACACGCCAAGCAGGATCGGCTGAACAGCGTCGCCTGCGCGTGCCAGCGCAGCCTGGCTCCATGAGTGGCTGTCCTCATACTGCCCTGCCGCGTCACCATGGTTTCTGAGGGGATGTGCGCTGAGTCGACATCCATTATACATGAGAAAATGGATGTTATTGTAATATGTGTCCCCGGCCTAGGACTCTGTGACAGAGTCTCTTTAATACTTTCCTCTGCCTCCCTGCCTAGTCAAAACAGACACTTAGCAGCACTGAAAAGCGGTTGTTACATCACCAAAGCCCTCGACTCAACTCCACAAGACTGCTGTGGAGAGAGGGGAGAGAGGAAGAAAAGATCCGCAGACAAGCGTTTCTTGTGAACAGTTAACACTGGGCCCAGAGCTGAGATGGGCTCATTATCGCTGGTCTTGTTGACATCTTCTTTGCCCCGTCCAACTCGCTTCCTTCAGCTCTTTCTCCCTGTTTCGTTTCCTTCTCTGTCTCCTCTCTATCTCTCTTTGTATCTCTCTATTTCACGCTGCGTATCTCTTTTTCTCCGGCTCTCGCTCTCTCCATCTCTCCTTTCCTTTTTGTTGTCTCTCTCTCTCTCTCCTGAGGCCCTGTGACATCCCACCACTGCCACTCTGCCTCTCCTTCACCTCCCAGCAGAGACCAGTGGAGGTTCAGGCCCCTGCCTGGACTCTGGATGGAGGCTGCCGCTAATTACTGGGACTCCTCACAACACACAAGTCATGCAGGGGACAGCCCACAAGAGCTTGCCTCATCCCTTTCTCCCTCCTCGGCCTCCCACCCCCCTTGGCCCCTAGCCCAACACCCCCCCTGCACCCCTCCACCCCACCCCCAGCAGCTCACCCAGTACACGCATTAAGAGACAGCAGAGGGAATTATACACTTCAGAATGAACATGCCACACAGCACAATCCAGAATCACTAGACACATACAAAGATGGATATGTCCCATTCTTTCCCATGTCAAATACTAATGATAGTGCTATTAGAAACGAATTGGACTTGGGCTGCACATCTCTAACCACCTTGTCAAATCTCCTTCCTCTGGAAATTCTGACTCACTCATTTCCCAGTGGGAGAATAGGAGTGTGTGCTTTGTGAACTTTCTTCACAAGGGATCTTCCCATCATGCACATTGCGACCTGTTGTTCTATCGGGCTGTGGAAATGTGAATGAGCTTCCATATCAAGGTAATGGAATGACGGGGGGTGGAGACAGCAAGATTTGAAACAGATTAGTGCCCATGTGCGCTGGTCCTGTGCTCAACAGTTACATAACATCCCTGACGGTACAGTTCACATGCCAGGTGAGCAGGGGCTCACCCGAGGCTAAGCCAATTGGCTCAAACCGATCTGGAGTCATTTACATATTAAGCCACTTTACCTCATCTTCGTCCAATAGCAAACTCTCTCAATCCTGTTAGTTTAAGCTTGCGTTCTTTCCTCTTACCTGGTGCTTGGGTCAGACCGAGTGAAACTGTTCCACGCTGAGGGGATAGTGGAGTGCCTAGAGAGAGCCAGGCACCTGTTTGGCAGGGCTTGGCATGTCGTCCACGTGTTGACCAGGGCTTGGGACACGGCGGGATAAAAGCTACTTTGGCAACGAGGAGTCGCCACGGAGACGTGTGTCGCATGGCCTGTAGCAAGGCCCTTGTTGGGTGTGCAGCATGGTTGTTATGGTACACAGTGTAAAACAGACTTTGCGTGTGTGTGGCTACATTATTTAAAGAAAGTCAAGTTGATATGAATAATGGATTTTATTTATACATTTAAAAATGATTAGCAAAACTGTGAAAACCCATAAAGATCAACTATAGCTTTGGCAGAATGAAAGGCTTTTCATTTCACACAGCGTAGAGCTGTGTGGAACTGACATCTGCTATGTTTTCTAGTTAGACCATCAGTGCCATGCAGTCACAAGTGGTTATCTTCAACATGCTCCAACAATCTGGCAAACAAGCCAAAGGTTGACTTTTGGAGAAAAACTGAAGGATAGACAGAAACAAAATGAAGAGAAAGAAAGCATGACAGAGACAGAGAAGGAGAAAGACAGAGAAGGAGAGAGAGCAATAAAGAGTTCTAGCATGCGTGGTGTGTGTTTGTGTGTTTACCTAGCGAGAGATTCAGATAAGCCAATTGTGAGGATCAATCTAAACTCTTCTGCTGTCTAGGCTTTCACCTGCAGGGGCTGACCTCTGACCCCAGGTCAGGCCTTATGTGTGTAATGTACCCTGATGTATGTATATAATAGCCTGTAATGTTTGTATATAGTGCAGCCTGATGTATGTATATAATGGCCTGTAATGTTTGGATATAATGCAGCCTGGTGTATGTATATAATAGCCAGTAATGTTTGGATATAGTGCAGCTTTATGTATGTATATAATAGCCAGTAATGTTTGGATATAATGCAGCCTTATGTATGTATATAATAGCCTGTAATGTTTAGATATAATGCAGCCTGACCAGGATCCTGTAGTCTTCTCTCTCTCGTTCCTTCTTCTCTCCATCCCCATCCTGCTGTCCCTCTGTCTTCTCCCTCCTTGGGCGTGACAAGGTCATGGGTGGAATACTGAACACCCTCTGTGACAAGATGGGCACGCCAGTGTGTGCGCGCTTGCGGGGTTTTATGTGGATGTGTGAAATAATTACGTGCGTTTATGTGCGTGTTTATTTGAGTGTGTGTGTACGTCTGGACCTGTGTGTGTCATGAACTGTGCGTCCTGTGCCCGTTTTCCCGAGGGGGGAGGTTTTCAGGGAGATGTATCGTGACACTGATGGGTGTGATGATCTAGGGGTATTGGATAAATGGACATGTCACTTACAGCCATGTGGGAGCCCTCTCTCACTCAAAGCTGGAGAAGGGGAATAACCCTGCTCCCCATAACCATTAACTAGCCAGGGAATACATACAACATGGAGAGCTAGCATGCTACCAAATACTACACTGCAAGCTAGTACGCTAACAGAGACAACATGGAGAGCTAGCATGCTACCAAATACAACACTGCAAGCTAGTACGCTAACAGATACGACATGGAGAGCTAGCATGCTACCAAATACAACACTGCAAGCTAGTATGCTAACAGAGACAACATGGAGAGCTAGCATGCTACCAAATACAACACTGCAAGCTAGTACGCTTACAGATACGACATGGGGAGCTAGCATGCTACCAAATACAACACTGCAAGCTAGTACGCTAACAGAGATAACATGGAGAGCTAACTGTGCAAGCCGAGACATTTGTTGTTGCGCACCAGGGCCACAATTAGAGGTCAGCTTAGCGCTAGCCTGTGAACCAGATACCTGACCCCTTGGTTTGTTATGTACACAGTGTAGAAGGTCAGTTTTGTCTGTCTCCATCTCCTGAGTCAAGGTGATGTAAATGAACCTCCTTCCTTTCTAGATGAAGCCCTGCTGACAACTGACCTTTGTGTCTCCTCCCATCCGTCATGGAGTCAGAAGGGTGGCCACAATTAGAGGTCAGCTTAGCGCTAGCCTGTGAACCAGATACCTGACCCCTTGGTTTGTTATGTACACAGTGTAGAAGGTCAGTTTTGTCTGTCTCCATCTCCTGAGTCAAGGTGATGTAAATGAACCTCCTTCCTTTCTAGATGAAGCCCTGCTGACAACTGACCTTTGTGTCTCCTCCCATCCGTCATGGAGTCAGAAGGGTTGTGGGTGTGTGCGTGCATGTCTGTGTGTCTACTTGTGTGTGTGTGTGTGTGTGTGTGTGTGTGTGTGTGTGTGTGTGAGTGTGTCTGCCTTTGTCCCTACGCTGCATGAACCAGCAACTCCAGTCATATTCAGCCAAGCATATCCAGTCAACTCCAGTCCAGTTCAGTTTAGTGATGCCAGCCAGTCTTGTCCCGCCCAGCGCTGACCTAACAGCAGTGTAAACAGGCAGACAGCATGTGGGAGGGGCCTGTTTATACCAGGTCATCTGATGCATTCCATCCATTGTGGTCGAGCGTAGCCCGAGGCAGCCCCCTCCGGCCCTGCGCTGTGGTCGGCCTTACTCTGCATCTTCGTAGAAGGGCCTGGAACCAGCAGGCCATTTCTTCTCTCCTTCTCTGTATTGTGTTGTCCCATCATCCTTCACTGAGTTACTACACCAGAGGCCCCGTAGGACAGAAGGAGGAGGAGCGACTGGGGCTCAGGAATCATCTTTATGACTTCATGTATTATTAATTGGGGCGACATGGTGCAATACTGCCAGAGTCCTGATTCTGGACCTACCCCAGTCCAGATGATGGTCCAGTCCTCTGCACAGTCCAGTGTCTATGCCAGGCTGGCAAGACAGGACTGCAAGCACAGCCTGAAGATTGCCTGGACCCTGGCCACAGAGACGCTATGCTGCGGGCTCTCTCATCATGCAGGCGGAGCAAGAGTTTCATCTGCTGCAAGGTGTGGGGAAATGTGTGGAGACATCTTGTTGACGTTGATGCAATGCAGTCATGGCTACATGGAGAACCAAGACGACTGTAACTATGCAGAATACGTGGCTAAAACATGAAACTGGTTCCATAATGCTGTACGATAGGCTGGGTGTACTAAACGTGGTGATTGGTTTGGTTCTCGCACCCTGAGAAGCAAACGAGAGTACTAAAGATGGGTCTGGTAAAAAAAGAGAGGTGGAAATCACAGCTGTAGATTACATTTCCATGGAAGTGATAATGAGGATTTAAGGGGTGAGAAGAAGATTATTTATGTTCCTTTAATGAGGACATAGGAAGACTGACGACAGCTTAAAGTGCTACTGTGTGTGTTTGTGGAAGATCAGAGTTGTACTGTTTCAGCAGTTTCACTCAACCTCAATCGCATACAACTCTCAAACAGCCTTTCTCCAAAAAAATATATAAAACATTTTGATCCTAATTCATGCTGGTTTAATGTCCGTAATAATTATCATAAAGTCATTGCAAATTTAATTAAGATTCCCTTTGAGATACAGTTACGCTTTGGACACACTGTTCAGAGTATGTTCCCTCACATCTGCCATCAATGGAGGATGTAAGGAAGCAATACAATCTGATTACAGAAACTGTAGAACAATGGTAACATGCCATGCATTATTCTGTACATTATTCTGTAAAAACTGAAAGAGAGAGTCGTATTAAACTTGAACACCCTGGTTCTCTGACATTGAAAATGTCCTTTTTCTCTCTGCTTTAGAACACTGTGAGGAAACATGTCTTTTTCAGGTTTGTCATCTGTCCCTGGCCTCTGGGTCTACTAGTGCTAGGTGGTCCATCTGATGAGGGAATCACCTCTCTGCCTTGGTATGTATGTCGACACACAGGTGCATAGTGTGGATGTGCCTGTGCGTATATGTGTGTTAGTGCGTGTACCTATACATGTATGCCTATGTGTCTGCATTCATCTTTCTTATTGCGTGTGTACGTGTGTAAATGTGTGTGTGTGTGATTGTGTGTTAGGACCTGGAGGTGTCTTGTCAGTTCTGGAGATCGTCAGGACTGCCGGGCAGGTTGACAGGAGGCCAGCCAGTCACTGATCAATCACAAACTGGCAAATCTCTCTAACGAAGCCTTCAAACACACACATACAAACACGCGCACACACATATACACATTTTTACAAAACCCGATGAAATAGCACGAGAGTTGCAGATTCCTGAAAGGAGCCCAACTGCAACGTCCTTGGCCTCATCCCACCTGTCGTGTTAAAATGTAGCGGGCGCACACATCGCCTTGTTTCTGGGCGGACGTCACAACTGAAAGCGAGAGATCTGCATGTAAGCTGGAGAGGAAGGAGTGAAAGCTGCAGGAAACGGAAGAGAATTAGAAGGAAGTTGCTTTTCTCTTTCAGCCCCTCAGGTTGTCACCTTGAACATGTTCTAAACGTGCTCAGACACACACACACACACACACACGTTGAGGAAGCAGCTATAGAATGAGCTCGGTCAAGAGGTGTAAGAATTAGAAGTGGCTGTCAAATAAGACAGGATTGATGGGAGGATAGTGCGGAGGGTCAGTAGATTATCAGATGAACTCACTTCACAGTGAAGGGTGGGGGTGGGGAGGCTAGTATGAGAGCACAGGGACGGTGGAGGTTGATCTTGCGTCCCAATCCTTATTTTTAGGGTCAGAGTTGGGACAGGAACAGGGTAACTGTCCCCCGCCCCGGCATCCCCCTCTACTGTCACCAGTCTTGACGTGGATACTGCAGAGATCCCTTCTGGAGAGAGTCACATGACCGTCACGCTGATCCATGGTTAAGCAGGCCTGGTGGAGCGGGTTGAACGTCTGCTGTATAAATACGTAAACACAGACACATCCAGGGGCCAGACCGGTCCTGAGTGTTACCCAGCTAGATGAGGTCATTACTGGGGATGGATAGCGCTAATAGAATGGAGCTGGTAAGAGGTGTAAGAAATTAGAAGTGGCTGTCAATAGCAGGATTGATGGGAGCGATAGTGGGAGGGGTCGTTAGATTAATAATGAACTCCTCACAGTTGGAAGGGTGGGGGGTGGGGATGGGCTGGTATGAGAGCACAGGGACGGTGGAGGTTGATCTTGCGTCCCAATCCTTATTTTTAGGGTCAGAGTTGGGACAGGAACAGGGTAACTGTCCCCCGCCCCGGCATCCCCCTCTACTGTCACCAGTCTTGACGTGGATACTGCAGAGATCCCTTCTGGAGAGAGTCACATGACCGTCACGCTGATCCATGGTTAAGCAGGCCTGGTGGAGCGGGTTGAACGTCTGCTGTATAAATAAGGTAAAACAGACACATCAGGGCAGACAGTCCTGGAGTGGTCTCAGTAGATGAGGTCATTACTGTGGAGAGGGAGGTGGTGGGTGGTGGGGGGGGGGGGGGGGGGGCGGGGGGTGGGGGGGGGGGGGGGCGCCGCTGGAGGAGACACCCCCCCAGCTTCAGATCCATCAGGATCTGGGAGTCTGGTGATTGAAACTGTCTCAAGAGTGCTACCAGCATGTGACACTTGATAACTATCACTTCTCATTAGTGGCAATTTGCTTTAATGAGTACACATACACCACTAGCCAACCAGGCAACTGCTGAACACAACAACTATGAATACAAAGATGCATATTGAGTCACATTTAATCAAATTCTAGTTAGCCGTCACTGTTCAAAAAATCCTGTCAAATTAGCCTTAAATGCCTAAACAAGGCATGCCCAAAGTAATTTAAAAGCTGTTGCAGTACGTCCATGGATGCGGTTCCTCTTGAAAAGTAACACTGTGATGTTATTTCCCCTTGTGTCAGGATCCATTTAATTCCTACTGGTTTTGAGTAATAAAAGCTTCAACATAGTGAAATTGGGAGGGATTATTTGGAAAAGGACCACATCACGAAGTCCTAATTCAAGTAACAAATCGAATATAAAACCACCATAAGACTGTATATTCATATTTTACACGGTTTTTCAAAGGGTACATCCAGGCGTTTTCTAAAATGGACCTGTGGAGACTTCAGTAGTGCCCTTGCTAACCATGGTCAAATACTTAGAATAAAAAGGTATCGTGTTTCATAATGGTTGTCTTTAATGAAAGGTGATACTTAGAACTATCACATCTCAATGGTAAATCCCTCATTATTATTCCGTAAACAAGGCAACTGAGCCATAACTTGTAAGTGCTTTAACTGAGTAAGTATTAGTCTGTACTTAGTGCGTAAGTGTTTACGCAGAAAAGGCCCGGCTTTTGTGAGCCACTTAGTGCGTGGACTTTTACTTTGACAGTATCAAAGTTACCCCTAATGTTGCCTATCGGCGTCTGCAGAATTTCATTGGCTATTCGATTAACAACCTTATTGTGAACCAACTGTAGCCAATTTCAACCAACTAATGCCAATTCTTACTTTCCGAACTCTGAGAACGTGGAACGATGCAGTAAGGATTTATAATTATTAATTGGTGTAATACATGGTTTTTGACCTTCCCGAATGCAACCAGACCATTTCTGTTGGGATGTTTTACATAACTGGACCACTTTAAGCCTTCTTTGGTGAGTTACTGTTTACTTTCACGTTGTTGACAAGTTCATGGTCGGACAAAGCCATTCATTATACCTGCTGTTGCGACTCGATCTTGAAATTGTTTACATCACAAGATGCATAGCGCTCCGACGGTTTATAGCATGTGTGGCAGTAAATAACAACAACTTCTGAGTAGGCTGTGTGTGTGTGTGTGTGTGTGTGTGTGTGTGAGAGACAGCTTAGCATGTTCTCTCATTCTTCTGTGTGGAGTGCTCTTGTCTTTATCCGTGCTGAACCGTCACACTGTAGGCTATTCCTTACTGTACTGGAGCTAGCCACCCAGCCCAGACATCTAGAGCCCCCCTCACCCTCTCGTGGGATGGTGATTGGACCAGGATGTGTGACTAATGTGCACGTCCACAGCTGCCCACCCCCTGATATCCAGTCTGATTATGTTAACACGCACACACACACACCTTCTCGTCCACAAAGCCCCCCCCCTTTGCTCCATGGCAACCACCCTATTGAGCCTGCCTGGTGGCTGACCCTCTGCCCCGCTGGCGGGAGTGGCATCGTCAAGGAGATGCAGGGACGCGGGCGACGGGTGTGAGGCATGAGTCATGGTGTCATGCAGGTGTTTGGGGAGGGAGGGAGGGGTGCAAGCCAGAGCTGGTCAGAAAGAGGAGGAAAGAGAGAGATGTAGATGTTTTGCCTCCTGTGAAGCGGCTTGTGGGTGAGCTGCGGGCGAGAGCTCAGCCTCTCTCCCAGCACTGATGAACACATTAGGATGAAGAGCAGGATGTGCTGTTGTGGACAGTAGGAAGTTTGCGGCCTGCCTTGTGTGTGGCTGTGTCACAAACCAGGCTTGTGAAGAAGGCTAGACTGACCTCCATGTCACCATGTGGTGTATTACACAATAACATTGGAGGGTGCTGTTTAACAGGTATAACATGTAATATACACTCTGTGTATCCATAATGTAGCCTTTTCCTGCAGTAAGCGTCACCCGCTCTTCACATCTGCACACGTACAACTTCGTAGCCATTACGTGTTACGCAGCCATTCTCTCCGTAGCAACCCAGTCTGTCAGGTCCACCACCAACACAGCCAGACTGCAGTCCCCTCCGCTCCACATCATGTCCTCACACAGAGATAGAGACACAGGGTGAGGAGAAAGAGAGGGAAAGTGACAGAGGCGGGTTGAGGGAGTGCCAGAGAGAGACACGGAGAGAGACACACAGAGACACAGAGAGAGAGCTCAGGGCTTCTCAGTGTGCTTGCTGACGATATGCGTGGTAATGAACTCCCAGACGTCTGTACATTACAAGCATGAGCCTGTGTCCCAGCGCGTCGAGCACTTCGCTCCGTTGGAGCTCCACGCTGCGAGAGCCGGGCCTAATCTCCCACCGTCCTCCCCAGCCTGACTCCATAGGCGCTGCCCCTTCTCTCTCTCCCCTCTCTCTTTTACCCTCCCACCCTCCCCCACCTTCACCACTGACACTTTCCATCCCCTCTGTCAGTCTAATGGCAGAGTTTGTAAGAACTTTTGACTCATGCCTCTCCAAGACATGTCATATAACGTGTGGAGTCGCCAGGAAAGGAGATGAAGGGGGGAGGAGAAGAGTGAAGGGGGAAGTGAGGAGAAGAGTGAAGGGGGAGGTGAGAGCAGAGAGAAGAAAAGGAGGGGTGGGGAGGGAGACTAAGGTTTCCTTAATCCCAATAAAGGCACTTCCAAGAGGATTGGTTAGACTGGTTGGTTAGTAACAAAGACATTGCCGTCTTCTACCCCTGTGGACATTGTCAACTCTGTTGGTGTAGTCAGTCTACTGTGTTGGTGTAGTCAGTCTACTGTGCTGGTGTAGTCTGTCTACTGTGCTGGTGTAGTCTGTCTACTGTGTGGGTGCAGTCAGTCTACTGTGTTTGAGTGCTCAGTTAGTGTACTGTGTTAGAATACTAAGGTAATGTACGTTCTTAGTCTGCTCTGTTGGCCCACTTTAGTGATAACCAGTAGTCATCTTTTAAGCTGTCGGTCAATAGTTATGTCCAAATACGTTAATAAACGCAAGCTTGCCTGCTTCCCTTAAACATTACAACCTTCTCTGGAAACACTCGGAACTAAATAGCATCCAGTTGTCACATGCATGGACACAAACACACATTCCACAGCGCCGCCGGCCCACAGTGAGACAGAAGCCTCTCACCACACATGAATAATTAAAACCGAGAGAAATGTGTGTGTTTTTTGCAGGGTCAGCGCACCACCAGCGAGAAAGGTCGAACCGCAATGTACCGCATGAGAAAGGGAGGGCGGATGAAAAGAAGGTGGGAGGAAATAAGGATGGAGAAGCAACGGGTAGCGTAGAGGAGGGAGGGACGGAGGGAGGGAGGGAGGGAGTGGAGCAGGATGAGGGTGGAGGTGTGCGAGTGATTGATCAGCGTCAGGGATGAGCTGGTAAAAAAGACACTGGGCCCCTGTGCGTGCTGTGAGCTCTCTGTCTTGCTGTGTGTAAGTACAGTTCCATCAAATACAAATGTATGGAGAGAGAGAGAATGAGAGGTGGTGGTGAGACAGTCAAGGCGCTCGCTCAGCCATACACGCTCGTGATTATTAAACGAAGAGAAATCGTGTGTGTTTCTTTCTCGCTGCCAGAGGCAGGGTCAGCAGCAGCACCCCACAGCGAGCGAAACGGCCACTCGACCGCAAGTCATACCCAGCACTTGACAGCCAAAGGCGAGGAGCGGTATGAAAAGAAAAGGTGGAGGGAAATTAAGGGTATGGAGAAGAAGCACGGGTAGCGTAGAAGGAGGGAGGACGGAGGGAGGAGGAGAGGGAAGTGAGCAGGATGAGGTGGAGGTGTGCGATGATGATCCAGACGTCAGGGCATGAGCTGAGTAAACAAAAGGGACATCTGGGCCCCTGCCTTTTGCCGGCTGCTCGGCAGCGTTCTTCTTGTCTGCGCTGTGACCTGTACGTTCACAGCCTTCATCAATACAATGTTGCGGGAGGAGAGGATGAGAGGTGGTGATGGTGCGGGGGCGAATATGGGGGGCTGTAGACAGACAAAATGAGTCAGGGAGAGCAGGCAAGAGGAGAAGACCGGGTATGTTTGTCCATTGGTCTGTTGATATGGACGGTTTCATGTAGAGCTCTAAGCACCCTTCTGTGGTGCGTGTGAATAATATTCCATACACGCCAGAGTGTGCTGTGCTGTGTGTGTGTGTGGAGGGGTGGGGAGTTGGGGGTGGGGAGGTCCAGTTAGAGGGAGCTAACTGCTGTCACTTTGGCTAGGGAGCAGCAGTTAGTAATCCTGGGAGGGGTTAACCCCTACTGGGGCTTTGTAGCTATTTTTAGGAGGAGAGACCAGACTGCTGTGGACAACCCTCAGGAGGACTCTCTCTCTCTGTCTCTCTCGCACACTCACACACGGAAACACCTACACACATACCCATGAAGGTAGACCAACACATACAGACACAAAGGAAGATGCACACAGGAAAGAACTCGCACATACACAAATGCAAGACGAGTCTACAGTGACCAGTGTGGCTTCATGGTGGATGATCACAGCATGGTTGGTGATCTCCCTGTCACACTGCAAGTCACATGACCAATCAGATGCCAAGAAGCTGCATGGTTCCTATGGAGCCGGGGCCACCCATTCACTGGGACAGGATCACGCCTGGATCTCACAGCTTGGACGTGAGTCACTCTCTGGGATGGCGTACCCCAGTGAGCCAGCGGGCCGAGGGGGGGAGGGGGGGGGAGGCGGTGGCACCAGTCCATGTGCCCACTCTCATCATCAATGGTCAGCTTGATTCAACAGCGAGTGGCGGCCGTCAAGATGAAAGAGAGGGCCGAGAGAGGGGGGGGGGGGATAGAGTGAACCAGGCAGGGACTTGCAGCACGTGCCACGTGTGTGTGTGTTTGGGATGTAAACTGTCAGACCCAGCTACAGGAAAAACAGACCCAAATCCAAGTGGATATGTGTGTGCATGTGTTCTCCGTGTTCGTGTGTGCGATAACTTGGCAGACATGCCATCTCCACAGAGTGTGTGTCTGTGCTGTTTTGAACAGACATTGTCATTGCATCAGACTAATACAAGATAACACTCCCTGTTCCCTTCACTCACACTCTCACTCATATTCACACACACATTCGCTCGCTGCTTATCCAATGGCTATTAATAGTCCTGTTTTTCCTCAATGATCAGCCTCTCAAAGCAGCAGGCTGAGAGCCGGGCGGACGGGGTTAACTTCAGCCCATCTTCTAAAGAGAGCTGAAGAGCTATCCCCTCCTCCCATCCCTGCCTCCCCCATGCTTCTCAGAGACCTCCATTCAGCCTGCAGATGGCTGCCTGTGTGTGAGAGACAAGAGCCCCACTCGGGTGGTTAACTAGGAGCAGCTAGCAGACAGGCAGGGAACGTCATTGACATGCAGGGAGTGTCTTTTGATTCCGTAGAAGAGAGGAGAAGAGGAAAAAGAGCACGTTATGGATGGAGCGCAAGGTTAGAAGAGTCTGGGGTCCCACAGGTTCAGTCCTCCACCGAAACAGGCAGGGCGGCTGTAATTGCAGGACTGGAAACGCTGAAACGATTCTGTTAGCAATCTCAGAGGATGTGAACCAGATTAGGTGTAGGAGGTTTACATTGTTTGTTTAGCCAGCCAGCCAGTTGGCCAGTCAATCAGCCGTCAGCCACGCTGTCTGTCCCCTAGCCAATTAGCCAACCAGCTAGCCTTCCTGTCTGTCAGCCAATCAACCAGCCATGTGTGTGCATGTCAGCTACCCTCTTTCCTTTCCACAACACAATGTGTAATTACTCATGCAGCTATGCTTATCTTTATTATTGTTATCTAATTAATAAGAACAATCATAACTCGTGAATGCCAAAGACTTCTTGCGTGCGTGTGTGTGTTTGTGAGAGAGAGAGAGTTATGGGGCTGGGTATAGAGCTGGGAGAATTATGTGTGTCAACAATAGTCAGGCTAAAACAAAGTGCCATCCATCACGAGCTGCCTAGCCAGGCTTCAATAATAATTGGGTTAGAATAAATGGGCCATGATTTTAGAGGAAGAGCAAAAACAGGGAGGATTGGCCAAGTCTTGTTAAAACAAGCCCACTTTGAAGACAATAACTCAGCCCCGACCATGCCTTGACCTCAGCCCAATCCCAGTCTAACGCATCCCAGCCTAATCCTACCTTGTCCCTGTTCCAATCTGTCTCCTTCCCAACGGAGCACAGCCTATCCCAGCATTATCCTAGCGCTGTCCCAGCCCAGCTCAGAGCCAGCCTCAGCCTCAGACGCAGTGAGGCCCAGCCCAGCTGACACTGCCCAGCTCAGAGCCAGCCTCAGCCCCAGACGCAGTGAGGCCCAGCCCAGCTGACACTGCCCAGCTCAGAGCCAGCCTCAGCCCCAGACGCAGTGAGGCCCAGCCTAGCTTCCTGCGTCAGTGAAGCCCCGACTGACGCAGGAAGATGGATGAATGCTCCTGCTAACAGGACCAGGGATGGTGGCTCTGAAATGAAGATGGATCTGACACAACAACACAGGAAGGCCATAGCCTGGGGACAGGCAGACAGACAGACAGACAGACAGACAGACAGGGAATGACACAGCATATCTCTGGGCTTCTGCTTTACAACCAGCTGCCTAGACTGAGCACAGCAAAGTATGTGACCAATCGAGCACTATACCCTCTCGCAGATCAGATCGGTACTTGCAGTTGGCCTTGCAGTTGAATATGTTTATCAATGGATGTTGTCTCAGGACTGTTATGTTTGGCATAAAGCTAGGTAGCATGTGTGTGCATTATAGGCAGTGTAGTGATAGCAGACGCTATCGCACACACCCACATGTGCAAACGTCTGGCAAGATGCATCATCCACCCACACGTTCTGTCTCATCCCTTGTCCTCAGAGCAATTGATGAGTTGGCAGTCGTTCACAGTGTAGATCTTTCCAATCTTACGCGCATACACCAACACACGCGCACACTAAGCAACACACACACAGAAGCTCCAGTGTCCCCGCTGGAGAGAGAGAGAAAGAGAGACCAGTGTCACACCAGGAGGTAATGTAGAGAGACAATGTCGGCTGCAGCCTCATGCTTCCTCCAGAGAGTCCTCCCTTGCCCTCCCTCTCCCTCTTCTCCTGTTCTCCCTCTTCCCTACCTTCTCACTCTCTTTTTCTGTCTTTCCATGCAGTTCTACTCTATCACGAGCCCAGGGGCTTCAGTGTGTGGAGCTGGCTGCAGTGAAGACTGTGACTGTGGAGTCACAGATTGCCACATTGTTTCTCAAGTAGATTGTGTTCCTTTTTGATTATGAGACAGCGGGCCTTGCCGAAAACGAGCTCGGGTTCCCCAATACGCAGGACGCGTTTGAACAGAACGCCGCACGCCAGAAGCTCTCTGTATTTCTGTCACCATCTGCTGATGACGGCTAGTTTCGGAAGTGATAAACTGGCCCAGTTAAAAAGTTCTAGAGATGGATAGTGGGGCCAATTATACTAATGGGCAAAGCGTTTGTCCCAACCGTGATAAAATCAAACAAGTCCTGCGTACAAGGGTTGTGGGCCCCCATCTCATTTCAGCGGGCAGGGAGCCTTCATGCATTGGGATGTGAAGCTTGGCTCAGTTTGCTGGAGACATTGTTGCTTGAGGAGATGCTACACATGAAAGCTGGCTTCATTATCACTGTAAAGCAGGATCCAATGGCTGTGAAATGTGTTCTGAGATCCAGACATCTCAGGCTTTTCCTACCTTCTTCTGGCTGTTGCGAGGTCCACGGAAGAAGCCAATTCGCAGTTGACCTGGTGTGAAAATGCAATCGCGGGGTAGCGCGCGACGATTGCGAAGACGCGAATGTGGCTCAGGAACAGCTTCCAGATGGCGTCGGTGTTCGGTGATAATGTCATTCCGAACGATGACGGTTCGAAACAGGGAAAAGCTGTCAAGATTCTGAACATATGGCCTTGGATAAACCTCTAACATCGACACACGGTCCACAACTAAGTTAATCAGTCTGTTAAAACAGACATTTATTTTGCTCTTCTGTATTCGCTGACAAAGAATGCATGCACACCCCGCGTCTTCTTATTGGACAGGTTTAGAGGTACGGCACTGCCATGGCAGTCTGCTGTTTTGTCCAACTGCTAGAATGCTGCACACATGCCATCCAGATTAGACATGGTGCCAGTGGACCATATGTGTGCATCTGAAATGTAGGACACTGGAGTTTGGCATTTAAAGCTGGTATTATGGCCTTCCACACACAAGACAGTCCTGCCCAGCACCCTGCTATCCACACAGACCCCCCCCTCTCACACACACACACACACACACACACACAGCCCCATCTACAACTACTGGATGACCTCATGGCAAAATGTCTTGTCAATATCTTTGTGCGTTGCTCATGTGTATATAATGTTCTTCGTCTCTGCAGACATCCATACTGCAGGGGAGGTTGGGCAGCATGAATAGAAAGTTTAATTTAAGCGGGGGGTTTTTTGTAGACAATCTCATTTGTAACGGAGACAAGTTCTTTTTGATGTAGGCTGCAGTGTAGTACAAGAGCACAAGGTGTTATTTGGATGTATTCAATCTTGATCATATTGTTCCCCTTGGCTTATTTCTATGGTAATAGCTTGATAGGGGAGCGTGTGTCTGAATGGGTTCTCGGTATTAGGGCGGATATTGCTGCAGCTGTGGAGAATACCAAGCACGGTATTACAACGTCAGCACAGAGAAGGACATTGCAGGACACCACAGAAATATATTCTTGGGGATGTGAATCCAAACAAGCTATTTCTCAGGGCTAATTTGGACGAGGTGTCTCTTGTGAGGTGTGTGTGTGTGTGTGTGTGTACTTTAGAGTGTGAGTGTGTAGGGTGCAGATTACACACCCACACACGTGGGTGCCCCTTGATAGCAGGAGTTATGAGAATGCCAGTAGAGAACAAACAAGGCCAGGCCCCCATGTTTGCTAATAGAAGCAGCCTCTCAGGCCTGCCACGTTCAAAAGAGCCCTGCTCTCTCCCTCTTGGCTTTAATCTTCCACAGGTGCACACACACACACACACACACACACACACACACACACAGAAGGACCTAGAATTGGTGGAAGGTGAGAAGATAATGCAGTTATTGCAAAAGATGGGGAGCCCAAGTTGGTCCATGATGCAAGACAGCAGTATATTTTCTAATCAGTGTCTTTTTAATGGCTTCAATCTAAGACCGTCGACCGTTCGATGTAGAAAAGAGACGTAGGATGAAAACAGGAGTATCGGGTGACTAATGGGAATCAATTCAGGACACAAAGACAAGGCAGATAGAAAGTTAAACGGACTGGCAGGCCGGCAGTCATTTCACCCCTCCCACGCCCACCCACATTCCACCGTGAGCCGTCATTTGTGGCATGGCAAGAAGGAACCGGCAGCTTGAAGTGCCGTGTTTGACTTCAGAGCAGAGCAGCCTGGCGTGCCACGTTGTGTAGTTCCTAGAGTCAGATAGACAACGCTACTAAAGTCATTGGCGCCCCTCCTCCACATATACATTCATATACGAGTGTGTGTGTTTGTGTTTGTGCTTCAGCTGCACTCTCTCTCCCGCGCTGCCAGGACTGCCCCCGGGTCTATACCCATTCAGACACGAGAGCAAGCTGGTCGCATGGGTCACAAACACGCCATGGAGACGGTTCTTTTTCCCCTCGTTTCCTCTGACAGCCTCTGAATAATGTAATAGGTGCTTGAAGGTGAAGGTTGGTGGTAAGACTCTCTCTGACTGCCCATGTCAATGCAACTCATTGGACGTTTCATCAGGGCGGCATGGTGTTGCAGTATGTTTGTTATGTTCAGGGCTTTGGCTAGTCCATCCATCGGACTCGAAAGGATGTTACAGTCCAGAGTTAAGGAAGCACTAAGGTTTGTGTTCCCTTCAGTGTGTGACTTTGGACGTGTATAACCCAGAGAGCTTGGGAGAGGGAATGCGAGGCCTGGATGGCAACGTCTAGCCATGTGACACACACACACCTTCACCTCTCCCAGCGCCCCCTGCGTACCTCCCAGCATCACACAGAGACGCGGCATGTCTGAGGTTAGGAGCTCTAGCCCCTCCCTCCCCAGGGAGGGAAGTTTTCAAGGACACGGTGCAGAGCTCTTGTGACTGGGGACACAGGTGGGTTGATGGGGCATGCTCTCCCTGTCCTTGGTGACAGACGGGGAGTGACAGGGAGTGGTGGTGGGCCTGGCAGCTAGCAGATCCTGGGATGGAGGGGGGGGTCTGTGGTTGGGATTTCTATGTTAAGAGGAACATTTTACAAAGCTTCATTCAGTTTGAGCACGGTCATCTTTTTTCTGTATTGTTATAATTGTAGTGGATGATGAACTTGTCATGCTCTCTGAGACTATCTGGGAAAATAGTCACTGTGCTCCCAGCTTGTCTTAGTAAAGTGCATCCTGAAAATATTGCGTATAAACAGGAAATGTCAGGGTTTATTGGCTGAACATCCTCAAACATTGGAAAATCAATGTACAAATTTCCCATAAAAGAACGATCTACACCAGGGGTGTCAAACCCTGGTCCCCGAGGGCCGCTGTCCTGAAGGTTTTCGATGTTTCCCTGCTCCATCACACCTGATTCTAATGAAGGGTCATTATCGGGCTTCCACAGAGCTTGATAACAAGGCCAGCGGCCCCCAGAGGACCAGGGTTTGACACCCCTGACCAGGGTTTGACACCCCTAAACCTCAGCGTGGTTAGCAAACACAACATTCCAATCGACACAACTCATTCCAGCGGACTTCCAGCCCTTTTCTATGGTCTATGGTTTTCTATTATGTATCGGAAGATCAGCCAAACGTTTTGGGGACCTGAGTTTCCACTTCCTCCGTGCAGTAGTAAACACTGCATGATTTATCAAACTGCAGCGAGGATCTGCTTGCCAGGCGGCGGCAGCAAGACGCCTCTTCAGCCGCGCCCGCCGCTGAACGCTGCTGAGAGCTCAGAGAGAGTGAGGTCATGGCAGGAAGCTGCAGCCTGCTGAGGTCATGTCTGGCTGCTGGAGACATGTTCAGACGAGCCCTGGTTG
>BROE01000009.1:12362532-12412474 GCA_036571765.1 Plecoglossus altivelis
TCTGCTTGCCAGGCGGCGGCAGCAAGACGCCTCTTCAGCCGCGCCCGCCGCTGAACGCTGCTGAGAGCTCAGAGAGAGTGAGGTCATGGCAGGAAGCTGCAGCCTGCTGAGGTCATGTCTGGCTGCTGGAGACATGTTCAGACGAGCCCTGGTTGGACACATACTGGTCCTGTTCGCTGGTGGCCTCTTTCACCATCCCGCTCGTTCTCTCTGACTCGGTCACTCATTCGCTTCCCCTCCTCTTCCCCACCCACACTCTCTCCACGTCTCTCTCTCTCTCTCTCTCTCTCTCTCTCTCACACACACTATATATTTCTCTCTCACACTATCTTGTTGTCACACTCTGTCAGTGGCAGCCACTCTTCATCTGACTCATATCTCCATCCCTCCTTCGTTCTCATCTCATTCTCTCTTATTCATGAGGCCCAGGCCTGAGTTTAGGTGATGTCATGCACATCTAAGATTAGATAAGAGCAGAAATCTCCTAGTCTGTTGTCATCTGAGCAGTCAGCGCTGTGCTGAGACTCAGTGAGGGTTAGTGTGTGTGTGCGTGTGTGGTGGGGTGATCACAGTCTGTGTCTAAATTCTTGATACCATCTAACTTTTCCTCAAATCTACGTTTATGCCACCTCAGTAAATTCCTTGAAATAATTTTTTTTTAAATCCATCTCTCTCTAGATTTGGCACCACATTTCATTGAGGATGAACTGCCTGCGTAACGCGCCCGTTAACCACACGACTGCATGCAACGTGGCGGCAGTTGGGAGAATCTATATTTGGTTTAAAATGCAGCTACGTGTTCCATACAGGGCATACATTTACATACATCTGCATGCATCTGTGTTTGACGATATGTAAATGAGTGGGGAGAGAGCATCGACAGGAGTTACAGAGCTGTTAAAGTGTGTGTTGTGTGTGTGTGTGGTGGGGGGGGGGGGGGCGGGAGAGGGGGGGCTGCACAGACAGAGAAGGAGAGTGCTGGATTGAGAGAATGGTTAGAGAAAGAGAGAGGGACACGTATAGAGAAAATGGGAGCTAGAAAAGAGGACTGTAGGTTGAGAGAGAGAGGGTGGGGCATGATAATGGGGCTGGCCTGGCCAGATGTGAGGCATCTCCTGAGGGGGTTCCCAGCACTCTGTGGTCCAGGATTAATCGTTTGAATAAAAGAAAACATAATTAAAACCTTCCCTGGCACTGAGGCACTCACAGATCTCTTGCTGCAGCACTGGTGGATAACTCAGACAGAGGGCTCCTGTGTACGCCAACATGTCATCGCACACCAATCCCCTACTGTCGCACACACGCCCCCACCCCCACTCCCACCCTTGCGCACACACACACACCAACCCAACCCCCACTACCACCCATGCACACATCAATCCAACCACCACTCTTTCACACGCAATCTCATACAGACACACACACACCACTGCCATTATACTGTACATAACCATGGTTGGTTACAATTGATAGCTTTGGCTCTCCAAAGGGCCCATCATTAATTGAACATGCTGCAGCATCACACCCAGGCACAGAATAGACTTGCGATTTGATTGGCATATGAATCACTCCCTAACTGGGATTGGATGGGAGGGAAAGTGATGATGCGAGTTCCTCGAGCCATCGGTCTGTTGGCCGTGGGCGCGGTGAGATTTCCTCCCAGTGAGCTGCCGTATTACAGCATGCTTGTTAACTCAGGAGTGGGAGAGGAGGGATGGGTTGATGGAAGGTTAACATATGGTGGGTCTGAATGTCGAGAGGTCACATTCCCTTGCTCTTTCTCTGACACCCTCTGTCTGACTCTCTCCATCCATCCCTGATCCCTATGGGAGGGGCCGTGTGGGACCGGGGAGCAGATGCTGTGCTGGGATTGGGCAGTCAGGTTCATGCCAAGGGTTCAGGCAGGTCCCCAGTCTCCCTAGTCCTGATGGCGGCACTCCTTGATTGGCTGTTTCATTACAAGGCCCTATAGGAAATACCCAGTAGAAAGATGACAGAGCCAATCCAGTCTAGTTCCTGTAAGATATATTGAACATCATTGCAGGCCCTTCCTACAGGCTGCATATGTACACGACTGTGTAGGAGGAGGGGTGCTTGCAGCCTGACATTCTAGAGGAGCAGTAGACCAGTATGGACTGTATAACTAATGAACTGTTACAGCAGAGAACATGATGTGCAGTTGTTGTGGGTTGGTTCCATATTGAGGATCTGGTGCAAAAGAAATGGCTAAAATAATCAATACGTTATAGTTCTGCAACACTGTGACTGTTAGCATGGAGAGGAATGGATTTTGCATGTAAAAACAGATATTTGACGTGCGCATGGATGCGTGTTGTAAAACTGCATGGATGCCAGTGTGAGACCATAAACACCGACTGTTCTCTCCTTGCATTGACAGACGGCTTTCGGTTCTTTACGACAGGCTATTCCCTTTCTTATTGCGAATCAGGGTTCTTACATGAAAATAAACACAAACACCCACCCACAGCAGAGGACATCCCCCATTTTGTTTTGGCAAAGAGAGCAGGGCAGCTGTTCTCCGTGGTCACGTGAGCTTCCAGCCTCGTTTGGAGGACGACCAGCTTGTCTCTGCTCTACCTCCAGACCAACACGTCTACTCCCATTCCACAACATGGAATCCTAGCACCGTTACTAACATGGATATAACCATGACTGTTCATACAATGTCAAAACAAAAACAAAAGGCATGGCAATACATTGAACTGTACAAACTCTGAATGATATTGGTCATTCCTGCCAACCATCATGCCTGAAAGCATTTCCTAACACCAGCGTTGTCCACAAAGGTCACCCCCCACACACACACACACACAGACACACTCACACACACACACACTCACACACACACACACACACACACACACACACCCCTGCACTCGATCCTCTTATAGAAGCTCCTACTCCACACTCCGTGTTCACCTCCTCCCCAGGCCCTCCAGTCCCCACATCCATCACCTGCACTATGTTTCCGCCCCTCTGCCTTCATCCGTCGCAGGGTCCCACTAATAAGGGCTTGGTGGATCTCTCCATCCCCTGTCCCCTGTGTGTGTGTGTGTCAGTAGTTGTCATCCATGTGTGTGGCCCTCATAGAAAGAGCTGAGGACAGGCCGGCTGCCCTGCAGGGGCTGATGTCAGCTGGCCGCTCCTTCACACAGCTGTCTCCTGGTGCTGCATGTGCTAGTATATGTCTCCATGGTGAACCGATAGGACACCCACTCTGCCCTGGGATGATTCAATGATCTGTGTTCCCTTTTGTTTACGATGACCTAAGAGGAGTCTTGCTATGCTATAACTGTAATTCCAATCTAATTCTAATTGCTATAGCTATACGCTTACAGTCATGTGATCAAATGATCGTTGGTATGGGGCCAATGTTGTCCTCAGTTGGCAGGAGGTAAGAGGGTGATGAACACACGAACAAACCTGCATGATCTTGGCCCCCTTCTTTAGATGGGCTCTGCCGCAGTCGGAGGATGGTGTTAGACAACACTTAGGAGGATTCATTTGAGTTCTTTTCTGATCAAACTGGAATACCATGCAAGTTTCAAGGAGCTTAACACAGTGCTAAGGCTTCTCCTGGCAGGGGAGTCCTGGTGTGTGTGTGTGTGTGTGTGTGTGTGTGTGTGTGTGTGTGTGGATCTTCTCTGCCTGACGTAAGATCGCTCATGTGCGTCTGTGCATTTGCGTGTGCCCGTCTCATATGCTAGCCCAACCTTAGAGATTTGCAGCAGACACTGTTGGGAATATCTGAGGGTCCTTGCCTGAGGGCATCTTGGGGTTAGTGCAACCATCTGCATCATCTGGCTGGGTTACTAACACATTTAAATGTCCCATGTCCTATGATAAGGGCTGTAGAAACAACAGCTGCATTAGCAAATCTGGCTTATAGAGGAAATGTGATTTTACGTGAATAATTAAACATTTTTAATGGTAGCTAAAGGTAGTAGACATCTTCTGATGTGTGTGTGTGTATCTGGTTATTGTGCTCCGTATAGATTCTTACCTTAAATTGCACAGTCCTCTGGTGTCTGTTAATTTACAGTTGAGAATATTTTCCAACTCGATCATAGGTGGGAGATGCGGCTTGTAAAATGGGTTGCTAGTCATCAAGGGTTTGCTAGGCTGTTCTGTAAAGTGTTCAGCCCTGTGATATTGCCCTGGATGAGACAAGCACGTGATTCACACCAAAGGGCTGCCACATCAGAGAGAAGGGGGAGGAGAGAAGGGGGAGGAGGAGACGGGGCTAAAGAGAGGGCTGGCGAGAGAGAAGGGAGGGAGGGAGGGGTGGTGAGTGAGAGAGAAAGCACACATAGGGGAGTAGGGGCAAGAGAGGGAGCAAGGGAAGGATGGAAAGGGGGAGAGGAGGAGAGCGAGAGATGGGGAGGTAGGGGTGGCATGCAGCAATAGAATAGACAGCCGTATGGTTCAACCAGAGTCCAGAGGTAACTCTGAGTGAACTAGACCAGAGGAGTCTGCAGCATGGAGTCCTGTAACCATGTGCTGGATGGGAGAGACCAAGGAGGGTGCTCTAGTTTGGCTGGACGTCTTGGGCTGCTTCAGGCTTCATGTTTGTGTCGGAGTGGACACCTCCTGCAAGCCTCTAAAGCACATCACTGTTAGCATGGCTTTCAGCTCGGGCTGTTCCACTTAGACTTCACAAAACACAGGAGCTGTATAAGCATGTGATGTGTATACAGAATGTGAGTGGACTACAGACATAGAAGGGGAGAGAGACTGGGCTTCAGCTTGTTCTCTCTCTTCTCTCTCTCCTTCCTCTCTCCTCTTTGTGGTTCTGTGACTGTCCCATTAAAGCGAGAACACCACTGCGGCTGATTAAGCCTCGACCCGTCACTGATTTTTATTGGCTGCCCAATGGCGTGGAACTTAAACGTTTATCAGGGTCGATGGGCTATGCAGCAGGGGGTGTCTGTTCTACCTGCCACCAGGGAGGCCGGGGGCGGGAGAGAGAGGGAGCGAGGGATGGAGGGAGGGAGGGGTGGAAAGACTGAAGGGATACCACAGGCAGGGCTGCCTGCATGGGTCTCACCTTACGGACGGCGCAAATTCAGCACACAATAGGAAACGGAAATCATAGTTTCTGTCCTCTGTGGTGGGGCCTACCGTGTAAAGATTGTTAGCACTGCCAAGTAAAAAAAAACTCTTGCTCTTATGCTTCTTAAGCCAAGTTGCTGATGTAGTAGAATGCAGTATCTCAGGAAGGCGCACGTAAAAAAAAAAACACAGGCACCAGGCTGTTTTTGTCTTTTTTCAGATGTGAAACTTTATTATCCTGACTCACTCAATATACCAACGGATTTGAATGTGTTGTGTCTTTGTCGGAGCAAAGAGGATGATTGCATCGGCTGTGGGTTTTCCGGGGAGCTGTCCTCCCCTGAACCCCTAGGTGGTAAATCTAATCATAATCCAAATTTCCCCCCCCCCCCCCCCCCCCCCCCCCCACCACCCCCCCTAATCCAAGAGGTCATATTAAAAGTGGGATCAGACATTAATCTGGCATCACCTTTCCTGGGTTCTCTCAGCAGTGATTGTTGACCATGCCTGTCCTTGCGGCTGAATCCTCCCTCACCCCATCCGAATGGGTGCTGCCACTGTCACATGGCTCTTTTGTTTCTCCACGCTTGGCTTTCATGTGTGTGTGTGTGCGTGTGCGTGTGCGTGTGTGTCATCTGAGGATGGGCCTAGTGCTCTTAGATCCCAGAGAGGTGCACAACATGTCCCCTGACATGAACCTAATCATGGATCAGTTAAGGGCGCACAGGGAGCGGAGACACGGTTAGAGAGTCACATGAAGGGGGACATGCTGAAGGAAGTGAGTGAGACAGAGAGAGAGAGACACGGAGTGAGACACAGGGGCAGTGCAGGACAGAGAGACGGATGTCGGAAGAGAGACTTAGCCGCATCACGAAAGTTAAGAGACAGAAAGACATGAAGAGAGAGAGCAGACCAAGTTTTTTTCCCAGTCAGACTTCAGGGTGCGATACAGCCCAACCATACTGTACTATCCTCCTCTTGGTGGTTTGGTTCTGTGTCAACAGAATCATATCTACCTCGAACATGTGCTGCACATGTGCTCGAGCAGTAAGCAGGCTCATTTCATAGCTTTTGGCTTCGGTGGATCAAAAGACCCACTTTGAATGTTTCCTTCTGTTTGCTTTCACCCTTTCAAGCAGTAATCTGTGCAGAAGGCAGAATTAAAGCACAAGGCCCCGGAGCCTGTCTTTCCCTTTCAGATTGTAAAAAAGAGGAAATGGATGGGTATGGCTCTGCGGGCACTAAGGATTGTGGGGTTCGCTTTCAGGTCAAAGAGCTGTTGTGTTTATCGCAGGTTAGATCTGTGGAGACACAACAAGGCCTTACTCTAAGGTTTCATGCTTGCTGGTTTATGTGCGATAAGTCAAGTACGTGTAACTCGCACACGCCATCTTTTGTGATAAAAGTCCAGCTCTAAGATCACATTAGAGAACCGACGGAATGCAAGGTTGGGGTTTGAAACCATCGCCGACCTTGTGTGGGAGCTGACTATTAAATGCTGTAGCAGTTTGAGAACTTCCTCTTCTGTTTCTGCCGGCTGCAACCGCCTCTCTCCCTCCCTCTGTGTCTTCCTCCCTCCCTCCCTGCCTCCCCTACTACTCCCTCCGCCCCAGCTCTTGGGTCCCACTGAGGGGGGGGGGGACCTTGTGATGTAGAGCTGCTGCCACGGAGCCTCGTAAATACAGACGTTAACCACCCCGGCCACATCAGTCACAGCTGCCACAGGACGAGCTTGTCCTTCGCATGTCGAGCCTACCTGCTGGGACGCTGCTGGCTACTGTACTGTCTTAGGGACCCGCAGCCACTGGGCTGCTGTATCGCTATAGCAACAAGAAAATGAACAAGAACATCTACATTTGTCCTTTTGGTGGCTTCTCACATCTTCACAGGGAAAGGCAGATAATACATGCAAGGGAGATTTTGGATGATGACATAACCATGTTTTACCATAGCCATGGGTATTGGGTACACGGGTTTGGATGTCACAGTTATGGTTTGGCTGTGTAACCAGCTCCTGACCTATGAGTCCCTCTGTGTTCATCCAGAGATAGCTGCTAATGCATCAGTGGTCTCTCACTCTGTAAACCAACGTCTCCAGGGGCAACGGCCTTGCAAATAGACTATAGAACTAAACTGTCATTGGATGACACAGAGGTCAAGGTTTAGATGAAAGCTTACCGCATGGGCCATTCTGTTTCAGGAGAACTATATGTTGCTGATTAAATATGTCAATTAGTAATGATGAATAGGTTGTGCTAACTATTCAATTAATTGGTAGCGCTGGAACTGCAACTGACCGATTTCGCGAATGCTCATTTTTCAACAAGACGTTTTATGAAGCTGCAGTTTCTGCATGAAACCTCATCTTGCATTCACGTCCAAAATCTTCCCCCTAAATCTGTTCCAATGTGCTTGTGGTTCCTCTGCAGTGCCTATGAGAATAGGATTAGATGCTGTATTATATAGAAGAGCTACTGCTGAGTCTTAGCTTGTGGGGCTGTGTCAAAAACGAAGTTGTTGAGAATTTCTTCAGCACAAAATCCTCTCAACACAGCACTCGACTTGTATACATGCAGACAGCAGTGAGACAGGGGTTTCAAGTGGAAAACGTTTGGAAATGTGGAATGGAGAAGTTGTACGGTGGTTATGGGCTTCAAGACGACAACTCGAGATGACATGATGCTTACGAAACAAACGAGGGAAACGGCAGCAATTATACAAATGTATTCTCTTCTCTTAGAGATGACCATTTCTAGTTTGTGTATTTCTCCCCTGATTAAATCCGCTCCCTCGTTCCGTATAGTATGTATCGACACAGAATTAATCAAAAGACGGAAAGCGAGCAGATTGGAGCTTGTTGGGGAAGGACTATTGATTTGGTTTTTATGGGGTCCTTTGTGTTTTCCAGGCAAGCTCCTTGTTAAAGTGTGAAATAGAAATAGATGAAATTACATGGAGTCGATGGTTCCTCGTAAAAGCAGCCTCCCCTTTTTTTATGAGGTGGATACAAACTCTGTAGCATCCAGAGGAGAAGACCTCTGGGTTCCTGAGGCGTTCCTACCGGCTACTGCTCTGAGATAAATGACAGAGATTAGAAGCTAAAATGATCCTGTAAAAACCTCCCCTGTCTTTATTTTAAGCACCTGCAATCAGTGGAAATTGGTGGTGTTCCTTCAGTCCTGTCTTGTGTTGTAGCAGGTCGGCTGCAGCTCTGTTCTGTTGGGCCCTGCTCTGGGAGAGGAGCTAGTGCTGCTCCACGTAAGTGCTGGGCTGCTCTGGAAGATCTCTCCTTCCTGTGTCTGCATGCTCTAATTCTGATCCACCTCATCCAGGTA
The DNA here is from genome assembly GCA_036571765.1 of Plecoglossus altivelis. Taxonomy (NCBI): domain Eukaryota; kingdom Metazoa; phylum Chordata; class Actinopteri; order Osmeriformes; family Plecoglossidae; genus Plecoglossus; species Plecoglossus altivelis. Next base: position 12,370,941 of record BROE01000009.1, read on the forward strand.
GAGAGGTGGATATGTTTCTGTACCTCCAGCTAGCTCGCTAGGTAACACAATTCTTCTTCCCCCCCTCTCTCTCTTTCTCTCTCCCTCCACCCCTCTCTGTCTCCCTCCACCCCTCTCTCTCTCTTTCCCTCTCTCCGCCCCTCTCTCTCTTTCTCTCTCTCCACAATGGACACAGTAACGCAGGTACCATATAATATTTAACCGAAACATCCAACTCTCTCATGATGTGAAATGCAACACAGCATGCATAATTGCATTCATACATAACCCAATAATTTTGGCATTTAGCTGCAAGTGGCTTTGAGTGAAGATACCAGAGTGAAACGTTGCAGGGAAAACCAGTGACACAGCGACTGTCCACAGTGAACAATATACAGTATGAGCACAGTTTGAAGACGGTCTTTTGCATGTATAAGGCTCAGTGATTTCTGCACCATGCTAATTTGTAGCATTATAAGATCACTCCCTTTTTCCCTGTACAGTATAGGTTTGTGTATCTAAAGGACTTATCAGAGAAACAAAACAGGATGACAGCCTACAAGTGATGAAGATATGGAGAGAGAAAGACAGAGGGGGGTGGAGGGAGAGAGACAGACTGTGAGAGGGGTGGAGGGAGACAGAAACAGTTAAAGGGGGGAAGAGGAATTGTGTTACCTAGCGAGCTAGCTGGAGGTACAAAAAAATACCCCCCTCTCCACCTGGATTAGGTCTGTGAAGATATGGACATATAGAGATAAAGGAGGTGTGTGTGATGAAAGAAAGGCAAGCACTGCATTGCATCAAGTCAAGCTGACAAACTACACCTCTTCTTTTTTTTGTGCCTAAATTCAGAAGTCATTGAGAGACGTTGCATCCCTGCTGAGGATGAGACGGAGATGGATCAGTCCTCAGCCTCTTAGTTTGTCTGGACTGTGCCGAGTCATTCTTGCATCCACACTCTCTCCGGTCAGCCCCTTACCGCTCCCCTTCAGTTCCTCTCGTCCCGTTTCTCTCTCTCTACTCTCTCAGGAGTGTGGGCGTATACAGTTTGGCACCTTCTCATTTCCCCTCTGTTCTTGTTCCTGATGACCTTCATGAAGAGCGCTCTTCCCCTCCGTCGGAGCAGTCCACTTGCCATCTTTCCTTCCTCAGATGAGGGAAGAAGGGATGAACAGAAGACTTAATAGGTCTACCCCCTTATTGATAAGAATGAGGTCTCTTGCATCTCTCCAATTCACAGGGTGTGCCTCTGTTGGCCAAATGCCCAAACTTAACACTGACACTTTGAAAACAGTTCTATGTTCAGCACATTTCCAGGGGACTGACAGCAGGATTTGTGAGTGGGTGCTTCTCACAGGGCGTTCCCATCAGGGAACTTAGGGTATCGATGTTTGTGACGGGGGGGGCATCAATGCATTATAAAATGCATTGATGCCACTGAGCAACACATGCTAATGAGAAGAGGATCGAGGAGCATGGGGGGGTGGGGGGGCTTCTTCTTGTGGGGACTAACGTAGTGGGTGTGGCAAGCCTTCCCACTGCACCAAGCCAAAGCTGGCACTATAGGACAGCACCGGAAAGACAGCCCACTCAAGCTCTCAGGTAGTCATGACAGAAAGCACTGCACTTCACACGTTTCTGGTGTACATGAATCCCACTTTTATTTTTGGACAGAAAACGATGTTTTTTTTTCTGACTTGTTTAGGTTACATTGAAAACCATTTTATGAAAACTGCAGCACCATAGAGTCGATTTTTTTATTTTTGCCCATTACTTTGTTAAAAATGTCAATTTGTGCTATTTTGAGTTTCGATCAATTCTGATTGTGGAGAGACATTTCCTTCTTGTATATAAAAAAGACTAGCACTTAACTTCTTTTCCAGTCATTTTGCAAAACAGAAGTATATAGAGAAAATGCCATATATCCTTTTTGTTTAAATCACAACAAATACAGTTAAAGCAACAAAAGAAATTGGGCGGCATTGAGCATACTCCAAGCAAGGGAATTAGCTTTCATGATGAATAATACTATATATATATATATATATTTATTTATATATTTATATGTACACATTATGTTTTATATACAAGTATGGCACTTGATTACACAAAAGCAAGAAAACACTTCACAAATGAAAGCCGTGGGCGCTTTGGTGTGTTATAAATTAAGGAAGTCACAGACGTTAGCGTTTGCAGCAAATCCACCGGATCCTGTTTTGCAAGTCAGCTATATAGCAATGGAATGATTACATACGTTAAGGTCAGTGGTGCAACACAGGCAACAAAAAAAAACATGAATGATGCTGATGTATTTCAACTAGGTCGATCCATAGTCAAAAATGGATTTATATATATACTGTATATGTATGCATATATAAATCTGGAGGATAGTTTTCTTCTTTTTCCTTCAGCCGGTGTGTATTGTGTCGCTGAAATAGGTTGATGTGAAAAGTCGGTGGAAAATGTTTAAAAACACCGGCAATAGCACATATTGGGTTAGGTTTGGATCCCCGTGTTCACCTCTTAGTGCAATTTGCATTGACTCTCTTCAAGTACAGTAGAACAGCCCACAGAGAGGAAATGCGTGAACACGTCAACATGGTCTCTATTTAGCGCTTTACACGAGTATAAACGTTTACTAAAAAGTTGCATCAGTGCAATATAACAAATAAGTCAACAAACGTGTAATTCACGCCTGCAAAAAAGTCAGTAAAAGACAAACAAATCAAAACTGCCCACTCTTCGGTGAGTTTGACATGGATCATTCGCGATCATCCGTCCATCCCCTTCATCGTGGTTACATTTTTTTTCCCACTGCACAAATTGTCAATTTTCTATTATTGTCTCCATGTGCTACACATAAGCAGAGTCACTGGACTGAGTGCGACCGAAATTGGGCACACTCATGCGGGGCAAGTCCTTATTTCTTATCTCATATATGGACTTCCGCCTAGCTTGCACACCTCGAACAGCCGTTTTGATCTTCCTCCAGCCCAAATGATTGAGTTCTGCCAGATTCAGCACCACACAAAAACCACTGACCGCGAACATAAAGACTAGAAAAACCGTCTTCTCCGTTGGTCTGGAAACGTAGCACTCGACATCTTTTATGCAGGGGTATCGATCACATTCGTACACTGATGGGACGTTGAATCCGTACAAGAAGTATTGACCCACTAAAAAACCTATTTCCAGAGCGTTTCTGAAAACCACTTGGATTATGTAAAACCTCGAGATGCCCTCTTGTCGCCGCAATTTAGATTTAGTAGTTCTCATGACCGAATTGGGAATCTCTTTCACTTCCAAACAGTCCGGCTCTGATTCTTTGGTGGAGTTCTCTGTGTTCTGAAGTACTCCGTTCACAATTGTGTTTTTAATCTTTTTGCTGTCATCACGTTTCATTGAATCTTGATCCTTATCCAGACTCAGAAAAACGGTCGAGTACCGCCGCTCCTTCTGCTTAGCTGACTGATGCACCGAGTATGTAATGAAACAAAGACTCGGAGTGCACACCATAATTATCTGAAAAACCCAATATCTGATGTGGGATATTGGGAAAGCCTTGTCGTAACAAGCCTGGTTACAGCCTGGCTGCAGGGTGTTGCAAACAAACATGGTCTGCTCATCATCATAGACTGTCTCTCCAACTATTGCTACGATTAGAATCCGGAAGATCACCACCACAGTTAGTAGGATCCTAAAAGCAAAACAAAAAACAAAACAAGCACCGTGTAAATATAATGTCTGTCATTGAGATGTAGTCTTTGTAAATACTCTACTGTAGATACTGTGTGCCTCGCTTATGTGCTTCTCTTAGTCTTCTAACGAGCGCGTTTTGGGGAGCTGTCCAGTGCTGAACCGGAAAGCTTCTGCACGCAACTCTGTTTTAGCGCTGGTTCGGGATGTGCAATGTGCATTTATTATGTGATAAACTAATGTCCGTGTCAGTATGAACTAACAGTTATGCGTATTGATTATAGTTCACACTTTGTATGTATTTAGGCTATGCAAATATACATTGCAATGTTTTACTTGGGTTTTAAGGATCTGGCACTACTTCTGTAAGCTTGTGACCGATACAACTGTCTTTGCTGGGCACAATCGGCCATCGACAACACATCTTTCTGTACATTTTCAAATAAACGATTGTCAACTCCTTCTTACCTTCCTATCATAGTAGAGTGCTGCTGGACAGCAGCCTCCAGGAGCCTCTCTAGTATGGTCCATTCCCCCATTTCTGTTCATCCGGAGAAGACGAGGGCGCGCGGCACTCTGGTCGAATTCTTGCAAAATTGTGGTTATTTCCACGTCCCGTTCGTTGTCACTCTCCAGAGGTTCCGAGTTTATCTGGCAAAAGCATTGATGTCGTGTTGAAACCGCCGTTCCCCCCCTCTCTCTCTCGCTCTCTCTCTCTCTCTACTCCTCTCGCTCTCTCTCTCTCTCTCTCTCTCTCTCACACTCTCTCTCTCTCTCTCTCTATTGCGCGCCGTGCGGAGTTGTATGTGAGAGAGCGACTGTGTTGTGTCCGCTGCTCAGCACTCGCGCATCGCTGCTACACTTTTCCTTGTCATGGGAGTCTGAAGGGCTGATTACTATAAGCCCTCCTATTTTCGATCTTCAGATCAGGTTGATGGGTCGTGCGCTGCGTCTGGATCGAGGGAGGTTGGATTTAATGTCTTGCCAGCGTTAATCCGCCTTTAAGTAGTCTCCTCCTGCGTCACGCGCAGACAGGTTTGTGGAGCGCGGCCAAAATGCCAGGGTTTTTCATTTTCAATATTCGGCAAATAGACCTGAGGCCACTGTGAGATTAATCTGTGATAATATGATTGGTGATAAGCTCAGAGACCCCGGGTGTCTCCCTTGATATAATCATTGAGCTTGTCGGAATAGTGCCAGGTTGCGCGCCCGGGGCAACTCACTGAAGGCTAAAGGGGTTGGGGATAGGCTGTGTCCTGAGTTTTAGGGTCAAGGTTTAGCATCCGGATATTTTGTCACTTCTAAACAGGTGCTTTTATAGCCACACGTGATTGAAAAATGTACCTGTCATTTCACATTTCCAATGTAGGCTGGGCGGGTTCAGGGTTCTCGTTTTCGGTAGTAAAACTATTGTCATCAACACGAGGTAAAGATAATGCTGTGGATGTGACTGAGCGAGAGTACAGTTCCATCCGACCTGGTAATCGCTTTAAGAGGCTCCCTGTGTGTAGGGGTTATAAATAGAAGCGACATGGCTCCGCCCAGTGTTTTGCCCTCAGACATGATCAACTCACTACAAGATGCTGGGCGTGTGCGCAAGACTAAACAGGAGACTGCCGAAGAACGTTACGCTGATTTGGGTGGTTGCCAGATACATTGTTGACATTGCAAAACACCGGAAAGTTCACACATACAAAAAATGTGAACGACGCACATTTGACCTAAAAATGAAAATCTTTCGCTTTGCATTTTGGTTCAAGCTCCTTCGCCTTTTAATACACGAAGATGCTTATTAACTAAACCGCATGGTATCAGTAGCTTGGATTCGAGCCACGTGGTGCATTTTTTAATTGAATTGTCTGTAGTTAATTTATGAGGAACTTGCTTAGCCTACCTCCCGTTGTAATCTTGTATAACCTTAACTCAAATCTTTTGTAACCTTCCACTGAATTGTCATGTGACATACTGGGTTCATCACAGAGAGGAAGAGAGAGAGACGGACAAAGCAAGAGAGCGATAAATAAAGCCAGAGAGGGTGAGAGGGCTCCAGTTTAGTTAAGTTTTATTGGAAAGTGTGTGTGTGTGTTTGTGTGTTAAGGTCAAGGTTTTCATGAATAGCACCAGATCATAGAAAAAACAAAAATAATTACTCAGATTTGCTCCTTTAGTGTGATTTTGAATAAGACCTTTTAATAATACTCAAAAGTCAACGATTTAAGTCCCAAATCATGTTCATTTATAAATGCATATTATTATATACATATCAACAAATAAACCCTTGAGGACAAACAAAGTGGTCAACTCATATTTCACGGCCGCCTGGAGCAGAGGTTGATGTTGGAGGTGATCGTAGGGAGAGGAAAGGGGCAGAGGGCATGCCACTCAGAAGCACTTCCTGTGGACGATGGAAGGCCCTGCCTCGTCGTACTCTTGCTTGCTGATCCACATCTGCTGGAAGGTGGACAGGGAGGCCAGGATGGAGCCTCCGATCCACACAGAGTACTTCCTCTCTGGGGGCGCGATGATCTGGACACGGACAACATCATCATGAGCTCCTGGACGGTATCTCAATGACCAAATATATCAGCTAGGCTCCGATAGCGAAGCACCAAACGTGTGTTTATGAGCAGAGTGATCATATAATCTCAAGCGGTTAAGACGGATAGGCTTAGTTACCTTGATCTTCATGGTGCTAGGGGCCAGAGCAGTAATCTCTTTCTGCATACGGTCAGCAATACCAGGGTACATGGTAGTGCCGCCAGACAGGACGTTGTTGGCATACAGATCTTTACGGATGTCTATGTCACACTTCATGATGCTGTTGTAGGTCGTCTCGTGAATACCGGCAGATTCCATGCCTGTTATAAACAAAGGGTGATGAAGTGATCTATTTGCACTTCTACAGCGGAGGTGCAACTTTATCTGACCCACACTGTGTAAACAAGTGGCCACACTTGTTGACAGCTAACAGGTGCTGAACTGGACAGCTCCCCATAACAGCTGCACTTGAGGTGCGGGTCTGTCAACAAGCAGACTCTGCTTATGCAACGGAGGCTAGGCCTGTAGTGTAGTCAACCCTTTGCAACAGCGAATGCAGTCTGGGTATTCCACTAAAGTACTATTGATTTGAATTTCTCATGGGCAACAACCATGTGCCATACTCACCAATGAAGGAAGGCTGGAGGAGGGTCTCAGGGCAGCGGAAACGTTCGTTGCCGATAGTGATGACCTGACCGTCGGGCAGCTCGTAGCTCTTCTCCAGGGAGGAGGAGGAGGCGGCAGTGGCCATCTCATTCTCAAAGTCCAGGGCCACGTAGCACAGCTTCTCCTTGATGTCACGCACTATCTCCCGCTCGGCTGTTGAGAGTCAGGCGTGTCTGTTACTAACACGATGTTACGATGCTAACATGAACTCATTAAGGAAAGATGTTGGCTGAATTCTCCTGGTGTACCGGTGGTGACGAACGAGTAGCCTCTCTCTGTGAGTATCTTCATGAGGTAGTCTGTGAGGTCACGGCCCGCCAGGTCCAGACGCATGATGGCGTGGGGCAGAGCGTAGCCCTCGTAGATGGGGACGTTGTGGGTCACGCCATCCCCAGAGTCCAGCACGATACCTGAGAGGGGGACAGGGGTGTTGGAAAAAGTCCCCCTGTCTCTCCATTGTGTTTGTGTGACACGTCAGCCAGTCACTTCAGACCAAGCACACCCTTGCTTACCTGTGGTGCGTCCAGATGCGTAAAGCGACAGCACAGCCTGGATGGCCACGTACATGGCGGGGACGTTAAAGGTCTCAAACATGATCTGGGTCATCTTCTCACGGTTAGCCTTGGGGTTCAGGGGGGCCTCAGTGAGCAGGGTGGGGTGCTCCTCAGGGGCCACTCTCAGCTCGTTGTAGAAGGTGTGATGCCAGATCTTCTCCATGTCGTCCCAGTTAGTGATGATGCCGTGCTCGATGGGGTACTTCAGGGTCAGGATACCCCTCTTGCTCTGAGCCTCGTCTCCAACGTAGGAATCCTTCTGACCCATACCGACCATGACACCCTGATCAAGAACACAAACGGAAGATGTATTATGAATATCAATGAGTTGCTGTTTTATGCATGCTTCAAATACTTTTGACATTGATTAAAGCACAATCTTTCAGATACATCGTTCTGCAATCAGGGCTAGGGGGTCGCGTTTAGTCTACCTGGTGACGTGGGCGACCAACGATGGAGGGAAAGACAGCTCGCGGTGCATCATCTCCGGCGAAGCCAGCCTTGACGAGGCCGGAGCCGTTGTCGCACACCAGTGCGGTGGTCTCCTCGTCATCGCACATGGTTTCAGCTCTGATGTAGCCACGAACACAAACGTTAGTTTACGGCAAACGTTCTTTTTGTTTAGCAGAACTAACTTTCGTAAACGTTTCTATTTTAAACGTTTCTGACTAAAAACAAAAAAGTTGTATCTAATTTGTGCTTCGCAAGTAAGATAATAAATTCAATTGTTTCGTTTACTGTACCCGGTAAAGTGTTAATTTTTAATTGTACGTAGTGTAATTTTCAATAATTACTTTGTTTTAAATTGCTTGTATTGGCAATAAATGCTTGTTGTTGGTATGCTTCACGTCCATCAGCTTGGATTATCCGGATACAAATACTTTTTGCAATATAAAACAAGTGAAATGGCACACCATAGGTTATCATCCATTATTGAAAAAATAAAGGAAGGGAAGAAAAATAAAATCTAAGACAGTGGTCAGCATGCAAAAAGAAATATCCATCAGACCAAACGTATCTCCAATTGGTTAACATTTGAATGTTTTAAGTAAACTACTTTGTCGCGACCAGTTAATGTAAGATTTTTTTTGCCCAGACATCGCTCCCGGTAAATCCAATCCGGGCTAGACTGTTGACTCATGTTTGTAAACTCACACTACACTACTCACCAGATCAGCACCTTGCGCCAAACCGGGAGAATCAGGGGTACAGGGGAGTGAGAGCGCGCCGATTTATACTCTGACCAGTGTCCTGGAGCCACAGGGGCAAGGGGGCGAAGTGCGCCACCCATTCCATATTTGGTAGCCCTCGCGCCATTGAAGACCGCGAGGCCATTAATGGAATGGTGATTCGAGGGGAGTCCCGCGCGGGACATCCGTGCCTGCGGCCATATTGGGAGGGATCAGGGATGATGGAAAGACAATGCCGGTCAACCGAACATGTAGAAATCACTTACAATCAGAGCAGAGTCAAATTCGTGTTTGGAAGGGTGAACAACTATAATAAACAATGGAAACATTACATATAGCTCCAATATAGATGACCTAAAAAGAATAGTTGCACCGGGATTAACCAAGGCTATATTTTACATGATGTAAAATGCGGGTATAACTGTAGTAAATTAATCAACTAAGGCATAAACTCAAACTACCTGTGTGTAAGATTTATAGCATGATTTGAGAAAGTCCATTTTCTTTAGATTTTGAGATGATGCCTACTGTATTGCGAGGACTCCCTGACCAAAGCCTTGAACGAGTGATAAGGGGCTCTGCCACGATAGCAAACGTTAAGACCACACAGCTGGGATAGCAGCTGCTTGTCTCTATTCGGAACACAAATTCCGAAACCCACCATTTTGAATTTTTGGCACAGAGAAAATGAGAGAAACTACTCATTGCTTATTTAATTTGCGACAGCCTGACAGTGGCCTAGCCGACATGAATAATTTATAACAATAGTTGAGGCTACATTATTTCGGTTAACTGTCATAATGAGAATAAATAGAAATCGAGAAAGTTATAGGCCTTCTGTGATTCGATTAGCATAAATCAATACGTTTCCATAACCGTAATAAATTGTTTAATCTCAGTGAGTGAGCATTGATGCGGTTTGCTATTTAATCATATTTTTCACTTCCGTTTATGTAGTGGTATTTCTAGGAATGAATCCCAATGAATCAAACTGATCTATGACATATGTTAGAGAGGTCAGTATCAAAGTTACTAAACAAAGATACTAAACACCTTTAACAAGAAAACCAGACTTTGCAGATGACATTGCCGGTTGCTTCCCTGAAACACAGAAAGAGCAAGCCCTAGAAGGTCTAAAATAACACTAGCTAAGAGCAATGCAGGGGTCAGCCACAAGAAGGACAACACAGAAAGGGCACAGCAAGCCATGAATCATATGTTACTGTCACCCAACCCCGAGCCATAACCCCTCACTGACTCTTTGTTTTGGTCTTACGTAATCGATGCTAGGCGATGCCCCGATTCATCATCCCTCTAGCCCAGTATTCAAATATGGCGAACGTGTTCTATAGAGATAATGCGTGTGGTCAGTCGACTCGACACTGCGCAGTCTGCACGGAACTGCGACGGGTGAAGACAAGTTTACAGGAAGTGGTGTAGGCCTCAAAACACTGTTTGCGATTGGATAGATATATGTATGGGTGTATGTTTGGTGCATGCACGTGTGTGTTTGTGACAGTGCAGGCACGTGTGTGTGTGTGTGTGTGTGTGACACACTGTGTGCTTGTGTGTTTGCCGGGAACAACACCCAAGGGTGTAATAGAGTCAAGGCAGTGGTAGCATGGGAGGATATGCATAAAAACTCTGATCTCTCCATCTTGTGGTCTCCACACTAGGGGGAGTCTCTGAGGTTAAACCAACATGACACACTCATATTTCCAAGATCTCCTTAATCACACATCCTGGGGGTGGTGTGGGTGGGGATGGAGGGGAACGGGCAGATGTGACAAATGAACAGTGAACACTGGACCAAAACTGTAAAACAAGGTTGATTTGATTTCGAATGAGACTTTCTAATCAGAAATATTGTGTGAAAACTGTCCAGTGTGTTCAGGGCTGGACGGTTCCTGTGATGGCTCTTTAGTGCATTCAGTCCCTGGGTTTTTCAGCACGGTACTTCATAAATGCAGATGGTTCAATACAAATGGTTTGAAAGCAGCGTTTGTCCTCTTCGACACATCGCCCATGGCGACTGGCAGGGGCCCTTTTTAAGGTCACACCCGACAGAGGACGTGAAACATACTGCTCAGTGACAAACTTTTCGGACAGCGTTTGACCATCAAGTCAGAATTGGGAGGCAGTTAAAGTCTGAGTAAATCAAGGGTTGAGATTAGCAACTGAGGTTTCAGGATTTTAACAACAGAGATAGATTTTCACACTCTGCTGAACAACAAGAACATTTACCAAGTTATTACCCAATAATATTGCCATAGCATGAACACACACTGGGGCCGAGCCTCTTGCTTGATGAGTTGTCTCACACACGGCAACGCATGAATCGTAGACGCATCGTTTGGGGAATATTTATGAGGCATCACAGCATGAGGCCACCGACTGTAGATGTAGAACAATGCCTTCTGTGTCAGCATATTAAACAACAATACAACCACAGACTGCATTCTTATTTACCTAAACATTCCGGTGTTGACTGCAAGCGACATGGAGAGAAGACAGTTTATCATATTCTGTTACCGTGATTTCCATATAGAGTGTTCCAGAGTGCACACAGCTTGAATGTGCTTCACATATCCTAACCCCCTCATCAGGAAATCAACTAATGATTTAGTTACATTGCTGACTGCGCGGCCTGCATTCATTAGCATGCAGGCTATGAAGGCCCATAGACCCAGTTCATGTGAGTCAGATGCCGACAGCCTAGGCAGCAGATTTAGCCCCTTGGTAAGAGCCAGTTAGGGGAAGGGGAGGGGGGGGGGGCATAGGGAGAAATGCTTGCTGGACGGAGTTGTATAAATGCCAAGCTGAAACCACACACACACACACAGGCCCACATACACTCAAATATGTGTATCAGGGACGTTGTGAACATGTCACAAGATGTAGCGCAGATTTCCGTAAAAATCTTTTGCATTCAGTGCAGACACTAGGGTGGTGGTCAGAACCCAGGTCAGATCACCATAGACCATTAGGAAACTGCAGCTTGCTTTCTGACGATTTCGGCATATCCTTTACAGGAAGGAAGTGTCCTCTTTTCACAATCCGTATATGGTTATTTCTATAGGCGTGTGTGAGAGTGAGAGTGTGAGGGTGAAATGACAAAGCGGTATGGGGTTAATTGGATGCAGAGTACTACGTATCCTTTCTTTAAAAAGCCCTCTCACCCCCGGATCTGCTGCCAGCCATGAGGAGCAGCCTTTTTCCATCGGTAATCAAATATTCACCAGCCCTGCCCAATCTCTCCCCTCATCCTCTCACGTGCAGCCTCTCAGCACGCCGCTGTCAGCTTGGCTTCCACGCCTAGCCCGCTGCAGCCAAGCGCACTGCGGCCGCTGCCAAGACTTCTGGGAGGAAAAAGAGAACAAACTTGAAATTAAAATCAGGCGATTTTTTGGCAAGTGGTTCCTGCCCTCAGGACACTTGGGAGAGGAGTTGGGCAGACAAAAAAAGCTATCTAGGTCTCATATGGCACTCGCATAAATATTGCATTAAGGTTTGGGCTGCGGCCATCTTTTTCAAAGGAATTTTCTCAAGGATTAGAACGCATGAGAGAATTATTGTCGCTGTGTGTATCAGTCAATAGTGAGCCTGCAAAAATGAGGTTAAATAGCGCTTTGGAATATAATGAAATATTCATGAATTCAATTTGAATAGTTTAAACTACAGGCATAGCTACCCGGATTTGTTCAAATTCAGCAGAAGCATTTTGGATAAGTACTCAAAGCGATATTTAAGTATTGGAACCTGAGCTATTTTTGAAATAGATGACAAGGCAATGTGTCAATCAAAAACACGTTAAAGTGTTTTTAAAGTGTAAAGTTTTTCGCAAGCAAAAGTACCCATGTTTTAAGAGACAAGACAGCAGCTAAATAGGCGCAGGAAACATCTATAATAGTCAAGCTATAGCGTTGACTGTTGCGTTCAGACCTTTATTAACCACTGGGAAACTTATTTTAATTATTCCCGCTTCAGTGAGCACCTTTCCCGATGTTTTATTCTGACGAATTGATTCGCCACACAAAAGTGAACTTGAAGTGTCTGTTCCTGTTGGAGAGTTGTCCTCAATAGGCCTCCCTCATAGCAGATTCCCGCTGCAGCCCATTGGGATTATCTTTGAAGAAGAATTCAGTTTCATGTATTCTCTCTCTCAACCTTCTCCACAGGAATACAAGGAGATGAAAAGAGTCCGTTCCTGCTGTACTTCGCCCTCACGTCATGACGCAAGATTAAGATGCCCTTTTTAGCGTTGGGGAAGGAAAAAAGGTCATAGTAAGTTTTGGAAATGTATACATAAAACTACTGCAAACTTAAAAGCATATTTTAGATCGCACCAGCTCCATTGGTCGGGATAGTTTCCAGGGAGAGTTTCATTGAAAACTATTTGAAAGTGACGTGTTGAAGGTTGAGAAATGTGATGCCATTACAACGCAAGGTCATTATAAACCATTACATGATTGTGTCATTGCAAGCAACAGCTATGTAGTGCCATATAAGACCAAATACATATAATACAACACAATAGTAGCAAAATAGCTGTCACATTTCCATAGATTTGCTGAGTCACCAAGAAACAAAGTAGGGAATGTTTTCAGTTTTAAGTCTTTCCATTATAATACAGGGCTGGGCTTAAGGTCAGATGTCAAATTTGATGGTTTCGATTCAGTCATAAATATGATCAGCTACCATCCCCTGTGCTTTGTGAGGTATGATTCGAATGAATCCCCATTTCTTCATCTTCTTCCAAGATGATTACATTACCCTACCAATATTACACAACCCCCCTATGTGTTAGGGGGCGAAATGCTGACACAACACTTTTGAAAAGGAACATTCTATCTGACTGTGTAGAGTTAAAGGCATAGTTCTCGTTAAAATATATGTTTTTGGGGGGTTAAATGACAAACGTATGAGTTAATGAAAGCGCACACACAAATTGTGCAAGTTTCAAACAGTTTAATCGCATTATACATTTTAATCCAGCTTTACCCATCTTGGCTCCATTGTTAACATTGAGCTATGGAACATTCTTATCTACCATATGCAGTGTCATCATGAATGAAACTGCGAACACAGGCCATGAATACAAAAGCAAATTTGACGTTAACCCAAGCTAGACAGAACTTCACCGTTAATTTGTATTTGACAGACTGAGCGAGAGGAATTGGATCCTTTACATTGTTAAAGTTTGCCGAGGGCAAGTTCTATAGTGGCTCACTGACAAATATCCCTATAAGCTATAACAAACAGCATCATTTATATAGTTTCTATGAATAAACAGTGAGTACCTTCCCATGGGGCTCTTCACAGCCCCACAGTGTCCTCCCAGACATATACTAGGTCCAGACCAACTTGGACTCAGCACAGGGGCTTGCCATGTCTCATGTTCTGGGCACAGGTACGTCCCAGGTTGGCGCCCTCCAGGAGCAGGTCAGAGAGGCGGTCCAGCCCCACGCAGGTGGTGAGGGGGGTGATGAGGCCGTACAGGCCCCCTAGCATGATGCTTATGGGCCAGGCCAGGACTAGCAGGACCACTAGCCACACGATGCTCCAGAAACAAGAGCCACAGCTGGCCATCCTGGTCTGGGGGAGAGAAGAGAGGTGGGGGGAGGACATGCAGAGGTACATGAGGGAAGGGTAAGACAGAGAGGAAGTGGGTGAGGAGAGAAGGGGGAGAGGTGGGTGAGGAGAGACAGATGAGGTGGGTGAGAGACAGAGAGGAGGTGGGTGAGGAGAGCGAGGAGGTGGGTGAGGAGAGCGAGGAGGTGGGTGAGGAGAGCGAGGAGGTAGGTGAGGAAAGCGAGGAGGTGGGTGAGGAAAGCGAGAGGAGGCGGGTGAGAAGAGAAAGGAGAGGTGGTTGAGAAGAGAAGAGAGGAGGGATGTGAGAGACAGAGGAGAGGTAGGTGAGGAGAGACAGAGGGAGAGGAAAGAGGAAATGATGACATCAAAGCAGTCAAGTAATTGGAAAACAGACTCATGGATAGGCAAATTATTTATTGTTTCAAACAAAACCAACGTCCTAATCATATATATGTAGTCTTTTTTTTATATTTTTAGAACCCTGTTACAAAATCCCAGATCCTCATCATTTAATGTAGTAACTCGTTCCCAGAACGGCCCAGGAAGAGGTACTATGACACGCCCCTTTTGTGGAGAGATTATCCGATTGTAACGTGCCCTGGTGATGATCTGGATGTACTTGTCAGGGTTTAGTGGTGGCCTTGACAAAGTGTGATAAGCTGCCACTCATTACTGCTGTAACCACCACATTAGCCCACTGACCTTCCAACCTCTCCATGCCCTTAGGGGCACCAGTATAGAGAGAATGAGCATGGCAGCCCTGCCGCCCTGTTAGCACCCTGTTAGCACCCTGCTAGCACCTTGCCAGCACCCTGCTAGCACCTTGCCAGCACCCTGCTAGCACCCTGCTAGCACCCAGCCAGCACCCTGCTAGCATCCAGCCAGCACCCTGCTAGCACCTGGCTAACACCCTGCTATCTTAAAACAATTCATATACAGTAGATGGACAATAATATAAGATCATGCTAGGAATCATCTACTGAAAGTATTGATATAACAAAAGCACAATTTGGTGTTAAATGTTCCAAAAATAGATAACCTAATCTGTAATTCACATCTTGAGGTTATATTTCTTTGGCTGTATAATCAGGGGAGAGTAGCAGCAGAGTTCAGTAAATCGGCCTGAAGCCCATATGTCAAAGCCCAACTAGTAGTAACATCCTGAAAAGCAACACCAGTTTTCTGAGGCCTGGGTGTTGTAACTTTAAGAAAGCACTGGCCACACTTCCTTGTGGTCCGGCCTCATGTCATATCCTGTTATGACTGTGTCATTGGACAGGCCTGTGGTCAGTAATCTCGAGGTGATCTTGTGATTTCAGGACACCGCCCCTCGAAAGGTTAGAGAGGGGGGGATGGGGTGTTCAAGACTCAACAGCCAGTCTGATAAGCATTACTAACTACTCATAGCCATAGGTAGATTTTTAACATTAAAACGACTTTTATTGAGTATACCATTTATACACATAGTGTATCTCCCCCTCAAAAAATCTCCAACACTACTACAATGTTTTTCAAAGTTGCATATGCACCTCATACGTTTTGCAAATCAGCCACTGGAAAATGACTTTAAAATGTGTTACAAATCAATGTTTGGCAGCTATGACAGTAGGAGGACTGTGCCTCAGTACATAACTGGTGTGAAGTGAGGTCAGTAACCCAAACACTTTGCATGCGGTTAGTTTAAAGAAGGCAATCAACCGGTGGCCGTGGTTAAACAGGAGCAAGCAGAACTGGATGGAAACCTGTAGGAGTACCTGGTGTGTGAGTATAAAAGACATGTTCACCTTCAGAAGTGGAGAGAGAGATGAACTGGAAGGATGAGAAAGTTTTTGAAAAAAATGGAAGAAAATCCTGCTCTTCTTGGCTGGGAAGATGATTCTTGGTATTCCTTTGAGTCCTTCAGTCAGTGTTGCTGCTGAGAGAGAGTGAGAGAGGGAAGGAGGGAGGGAGAGACCGAGTATGAGAGACCTCTTCTCACTAGTTAACTTTAATTTACCACAACAGGATACTCTTGGTTGCTGAATGCCAGAGAGGCCAGCTGTTAGAAAACAGATATTTAGCAATTTGCTGCCTTTTCACAGACAGGATGTGACACTGTGTGTGGATTCATGTGATCCATTGTTGCCATAGGTTACAGTTATGTGCAATTTACAAACAGACGCTGTTAAATCTTTAGCATCGTTTTTTATTTTGTTTATTTTTTTATCATTCAATGTAGCTACATTTTACTACTGTAATTGTCTCTACTGGCACTCAATGCTGAAACACTTGAGGCTGGACTGTAACTAACCCACTGGCTGTCCATGTTTTGAAATGCAGTTCTAAGTGATCATTACAGTGTTTGGATAGTTTGGACTTCTAGACAGCAAAACTGTAATGTGTCAAGTCCAGGTTCTGTGTGTAGGAGTGTGTGTATGTATACAAGTGAGTAGTTGAATGTGTGTGTTTGTTCAGGTTTTCAGCCCAGTGTTGTTTCAGCTGCCCCAGTAAACACAGCATCTACTCCAGCTGCTAGTCGGTCAGCCAATCAGATTTGCCTATCCCAGTTGCTCTGAGGAGGGGGTAAAGTGAATGAACTAGAGACAGGGATGGATTTTAACAAGGCTTATAATAGGTTTTGTGTGTGACTGTACATTAGGAGCACTTGGCAATCAAACACACATTGAAATTCTTAGAACAAAAGTTATTTTTATTATTACAAAAACAGGTTACAAAACACATGTCAATCTCTCATCACGGTTTTTACGAAAGGACCCTCAATGTTTCTATGACATTATCGTGGCGTACGTTGAAAACAATAAAACGATCCTAAACAAGTCCCCTTCTCCTAGGTAAGTCTTAGCGAGGCACCTCCATTCAGCGAGGGGCCCAGCAGTGTAACCCAGCAGTTCAGCTGTCTCTCTAAGACTCAGCCTCCTCCCCACTGTCCCCATCGCTGTCACTGTCCCGGCCAGGATGCTCAGGCATCTTGGGGTGCTCCTCGCTCTCCTCCTGGCTGCCTGCAGGCTCTGCAGGGCTCTTTCCCTGCTCCTCCCCCTGCTCCATGGGCTCCTCCTCCTCCTTACCCTCCCCAGGCGTGGAGGCCTCTGGCTCGGCCGCCTCCGTCGCAGGCTCCTCCTCCTTGGTCTGCTGGGGAGGGGGCAGCAGATTCTGCTGTTGCTGTACAGAGCAGAGGAGGTGGGATGGCAGAGAAAGATGGGGGGTGGGGGGGGGCAGAAAGGAAGAGGAGGTTGAGGAGAAGAATAACTGGAGTGTTGGTGTGTGAGTCATTAAAAATAGCTGTTGTAGCTCCCCTACCCTGGGCTTGTCATGTTGTGCCCCAAACTAGGCTCCACTGTATATCAATGTTGACCACAAGAACTGTCCAGATACCAGCTCCCATGGCAGACACCATAACATTCACAGTTCACATCTCCTTCCCTCCCTCCTGCTTGGTTTTGCTCCCCTCTCCTGCGAGGGGCAGGGAGGGAGGGGGGGTATTCATAGCACCCTCCTCCTTCTACCCAGGGGGAGGAGAGAGTGGGCTTCGCTGTCGTAATTTAAAAACTAGTTTTGGTTCATGTGAAATGTTAGGGTTATGGCCTGCCTAGGTTCTGCATACAGAGTTAAAACAATTTGCTTGAATCTGACCTATTTCTGGCACCGCATTAAAGTTTAAAGGCAGCAAAATACAGTCCAAAATAGCTGCGAGGGAGTAAAAAGGAGACAAGACTTAAGAACCCGAAGTCTGAAAGAGCTTGGTAGCAGATGGACTAAAAAGACCTACTTCAAAAAAGACATGTTGCAGTAAAGGTACATTATTATCTGTTGTGAAGTAGGGTCATGTCGTGTGTGTGTGTGAGTCAGGGCTCTGGCCCTACCTGGCAGTACTGCTGTGTGTGTGTGTGTGTGTGCCAAGGCTTTGGTCCTACCTGGCGGTACTGCTGTGTGTGAGTGTGTGTGTGAGAGCCAGGGCTCTGGCCCTACCTGGCGGTACTGCTGTGTGTGTGTGTGTGTGTGTGTGTGTGTGTGTGTGAGAGCCAGTGCTCTGGTCCTACCTGGCGGTACTGCTGTGTGTGTGTGAGAGAGCCAGGGCTCTGGTCCTACCTGGCGGTACTGCTGGGCGCTCTGCTGGATCATGTGCATGTACATGTTGTAAACCAGGTTGGCCATCTCTGGCATGTTCTTGATCACACGCTCCCCCTGTCTAGATCCCTCTTCTCTCTGGGAGAGGGAGAAAGAGATAGAAACATAAACAATATATGAATATCATAACTCAGTTTTCTTTGGGGCGTGGGGTAGGAAAAACACCATTCAGGAAGGAGGGACTAAACAGGCCAATAGCAATGCCAGCAGCCAGTTCTTGTTTAAACTGGCTGCCTTGGTGCATCACCAGCTCCATCCATGTAAATCCCTCCATGTGTAATGGAGCATTCTGGTGCTGAGGTACTCCCTGGGTTTAACAGCAGGCCAGCACAAGTCAACAGCCTTGGATTACTGCGAAGGTGAAGGCTATAAACACATCGTAAAGCCTGACCCTGGTAGAAAGGGGGGTGTGGGCAGCTGGTGGTCTGGCTGGGGATAGCATGGCAGGGGGCTAAACAGAGGGCATGTGTGTGTGTGTGTGCGCCCAAACAAGTTACCTCCCCCCCATCCTCCCAGGGGTAACACACAATGTCAGAGAGAATTGGAGAGAAGGGGTTTCTGTGTAGGTATATTAGACAGAGCAGCCAGACACAGGGCGTCCATGATACGCAGGAATGCACTCTCAGACAGAGGGATCCAGACAGTGGCAGTGTCACACCACGCTGGGGAGATTTGGGACAGAGTCTGGTGACCTTTTGGGGTTAAATATAGCCTGTGTTTCCCCAGACTGCAGCCGCCCGGGTCCACACCTTGGGGTGAACAGACAGGGTATATGGCACAGCTATAGACAGGAGGGAGAATCGGATGATGTGATGAAGGGGAACAGACAGGGGCTAAGAGGGGCACTGAGATGCACCCAAACCTCACTGTACTGGGTGTGTGTGTGTGGCTGCCCCTTTGACTGTGTGGACAGAATATGCAAAAATGTCCACAATAGCAATGTGACTGTGTGCATATGTTTAATAATATGCAGGTGTGTGTGCGTGTGTACTCACGGGCTGCTCCTGGGTGTAGTACTCATGGGGGAGGATGTGCAGTTGCAGGGGTCGGGCGGTGAGCTGGCTGAAGGCCGGCGTAAGCTCAAAGCAGTTCTGGAACAGAGCCACCCGCGCAAAGACGTACAGCCCCAGCCTGGCCCTGGACATGGCCACCACCAGACGCCTCACATCCCTGAGGAAGGCCACACAAACAGGGGGAGGGGGGGGTTCAGTCCGTGGATGGAGAGAAATAGAGGAGGGAGATGAACGAGGTGGGAGGAAGGGGGTGAGAGAATGGACAGAACCAGAGAGGGAGAAGAAAGATGGAAGAGAGGAAGGGGGTTTGAAGGCAGATGAACAGGCGAGGTGAAGGAGTGAAATGACAATGAACAAAAGAAGGGTTTGGTGAGAAGAAAAGCAGAGAGGACATGGAGGGGGAAGAAGGAGAAAGGCAGCGAGAGAAGGAAGAGGGGGAGGAGAGGAGATGGGTTACGTTTCTTCCCATCCGTGAGAATTAAGGGATTTGAGAAAATAGTTCCCCCCCCCACCCACCCACTCCCTCAGAGTCAGGAATATTCTTCCATCTGCAGCAGTAATACCCAGAAGTGTTTGAGTATGTTAAATAAGAGATGTTTTCCTGGGAACCGTAAGTATGGCAGCAGGCCTGTGTGCTTCAGCTAAGCAGCAGCTGATAACACCCAACCTGGTGAACGCTCACTCATGCTGGTGAACGCTCACCCAACCTGGTGAACGCTCACCCATGCTGGCGAACGCTCACCCAACCTGGTGAACGCTCACCCATGCTGGCGAACGCTCACCCAACCTGGTGAACGCTCACCCAACCTGGTGAACGCTCACCCAACCTGGTGAACGCTCACCCAACCTGGTGAACACTCACACAGCTCCTAGGCCTGTTCTGCATGGCCAGAGAATTAGACCTTTGGGGTCCCATCTTAAAATGAAGGGCCACAATTAGCATAAAAAAGAAGCTTATTCTGTACCGCAAGAAACCTACTTTTCTATATTGAGTCGCTGTCCCAATGCAGGCAGGGGAAGATCATTACAGATGTAAGAGGTGCTGTCTAATATATCCTGTTTATCAAGATAACATATCCCCCCCTTGCCTATCTCCCCCCACATCTCTCTTACTGATCTTGTAGAGATAAGAGCTACACCACAAACACTGTACCCACTGTACCCCTGACATGATTTGGAGGGGGTTTACGGCCTATTCAGAAGAGGATAAGGTAAGATTATAAAGAATCTTCTGGCAGCGTCTGGGGAAAAAAAAAGCTTAGGAACAGAGATACATTTCAACAGTGCCAGCATGTACAATGTGCTGGGCTACATGGGAAGACCATGAGATTTAAGAAGATTATTGTGTGTTTGATGAGGATTCTGAAAGGAAAAGAAAGAAGTCAGTGGTCACGTGAGGCGTTCCATATTTCTGTTTTCTGTCTCCGAACGTGTGCGGGTGATTTGTTTACTGAAAGTCCTCTGACAGAAAGCTACCGAAAGCAAGTCCACAGTAACAAAGCGCAGCAGCCTACCAATCGGCTGAAGGGCTGGTGGGAGAAGGACCAATCGGAACCTCCGTAGCCTAGGGACACCACTGCGTTAAGAGACCCCCACCTGGGTCATCCTCTGAGTTGACAGGCCACTGGATGAATACGGTGTGTGTGTGTGTATACGCCAGTGTATGTGTGTATACACATGTCAGAGTATGTCTGCATCTATATACTGTGTGTATGTGTGTGCAAACCCAGCAGGAATTCTTCTCCTGTCAAAGCTTGGGTTGGTTTTGGCGTAGGGTCAACCGTGTCACCTCGGTTGTCATGGAAACACAGTGGAAAGGGGTGCGAGGCAGACATGAAGGTTGGCGGCAGATTAAGCCTGGCATGGGACAGAACAGAGCGCACTTCAGGGCGGGGGGGGGGTCGGGGGAGTATCCCATGAATCACTGCTGCCCAGGCATCACACAGGCCATTCAACACCAAGACGAGGACCAGAATGTGAATGAAGCTCTCCGATCAGGTCCTGATGCACCCAACAGCAGTATGTGAAGGGCCCCCTCTTCAAGTTAAAAGACCCCACGTTACAGGGGCCTCTCCTCAGATGGACATGCCGTTAGCAAGCACAGTGGCGAGATTCACACGTGAACTCTGGCGAAGAAAAAACAGGACCTGGAGCCTGCTGGGTCCGTGGAGAAACCGACTCAATTGTCCGCCCACAGCTGAGATGTGTATTAGGCTGTGCTCTCCGGCTGGGGGGGAGAGGGAGGGGGAGGGGAGGGGGGGCAGAGCAGGGTGGGAGACAGTGCATGGTGGGCCGGGCCAGCGGAGGATGACAGCCAGATAAATGGCGGACCACCACCGACTTCAGCTATGCTACGACTCAACCCCATCAATCAACCCCTTATCTCTAGGAGGAACAAGAGGGGGTGGGGGGAGGGGGGTTTGGAGGAGCGAGAGAGAGTTTCCAAAGCGTTTTTCCTCTGGCTTTTTTTTTCGTGGGCGCATCGCTAAAGGAGCATCAGGCGGTGGCGATGACAATGATTTATTCATGGAGGCGAAGCTCCATTTGAAGACTTTCAATTCCAGAGAGGAAGAGAAAGGAATCAAAAAGGCGGGAAAGGAATAAGATGGAGAGATGAGGAGGAGGAGGAGGGTGGGGGAGATAGCTAGAAGAGGCAGGAGCTCAAGAGACGCAAGGGAGGCAGGAGAAGAGGAGAGAGACGGCTGGCGAGGAGGCAGCTTAGTGATGAAGACGCTCCTCGCTTAAGGAGACGCTCCTGCGGTGGCGGGCGGAGATGAGAGGCGGCGAGCTCAAGAGAGCCGTGGCTGTGATAGGCTGGGGGGTTTGAGACGCGCCAGAGACTCGTCACCGTTTCAGACGTGCTAAGATAAAGCCTGTTTGCTCCATTACAAATCAAAGGTGAAGAGAGCAAAACAGAGAGACTGTGGAGAGTGAAAGAGTAGGGTTAGGAATGGAGAGATGAGGACTAAATGGAGGGGAGGGAATGGAAGAGAAAAGTGGCAGGGATAAATCTGAGAGAGAGACCTAGGCAGCGACCTAGAGAGAGGGGGAGTAAAGGGGGGTTGGCCACTGTCTCCATGCCAGACCTGCGGTTCCCAACAGGACTCCTTAAAGCCTGTAACTGCTCGTTTCCCAGCTAGGCTCTTAAAGCGGCGTGCTGCTCTTTTGTTCCCTGTGTTCAGCCCAATCAGACACACCGTGCCTGAGCTGGACCCATTCAGGACCCACGTGGGTCCTGAGCTGGACCCACAGCACAAGCCGGTGGCTCACACTGCGGTCGGCACAAACACACCCTTTTAATGATGCATCATTAAAAATGGACAGGAAATCTCTCAGCTAAATCCACAGGTGCTCAAAACAACAGCTAGTCCCTTTGAGAATAGCAGTGTCTCGCAAGTGGAGCTATTCCAAAGAGGTGTGTTTTTGGTGTGTGTATTGCAGGAGTGTGTGGCATCCTAGGTGTGTGTATTCCAGGAGTGTGTGGGGCGTCCTAGGTGTGTGTATGTCAGGAGTGTGTGGCATCCTAGGTGTGTGTATTTCAGGAGTGTGTGGCATTCGAGGTGTGTGTACTTCAGGAGTGTGTGGGGGCGTCCTAGGTGTGTGTGGCGTCCTAGGTGTGTGTATTTCAGGGGTCCTAGCGAGTGTACGAGTGCTTACCTCAGGTGTCCCACAGCTTTGGTGCGGACCAACGAGAGGATGATGTAGTCGTTCTGCTGCCCCTGGAACCTATCCACCGTCGTCACCTATGGAGACACGCACTGCTTACTCAACACACACGGTATTCACACAGTAAGAGCAGACGCACGTGTACAAAACATCAGCATGGTGCCTGAGTTAGCTGAAGTCCTCTATGCAGTTGAGTGTGGGATTGTTCAGTAGGGACTTTGGGTAAAACGTTGAAGAGAGCAATTCTATTCACTGTTTAAATGCAGCGGATCAGAGTTTCTTTTTAGGGGGCGGGGGATTTGGGGTGTTGTAGGTTGGAACTCTTATCGTGTTGGGCCACACGGAGGGGGATTTGATGGGGGGGAGGGGGGTGATCAGGGTTAGAAGGCACTAGCTATCTTACCTGGGGGTGGGGTGGCGTCGGACCCCCCCCCACACACACACACACAGGGCTATTCTAAAGAGACTAGAGAACAGCAAAGAAGCTCTGAGTGCTACTTTCATTCATGTCTACAGTGATAGCGTGTGAGTGTGTGTTGTGTGTGTGTGTGTGTGTTGGGCCGTCAGCTTTATTCCCTGCAAATCCAGAGGGTGTTAAGAAGACACACAGTAAATTGTTCTGAACCTCTGGTGCATCTGAGCTTCCTGAGGTGTTGTGACTGTCCCTTATGCAACAGTGCTTCACACAGCTACTGTAGGAGTGCCAGGACAGGCTGCAGCTGAGCAGGGCACTTCCACTCTATCCACATCATACAGCTTTGGCTATCCTTAGAGGCTTCTTACTGGTCTGCATTGTAGTGGGCTTAACCAGAAAAGCATCTTTATCCTCCCCTACACTGCGAGAAGGATAGATGTATACAGGCGTACGGAGTACTGCATATGCATCTACCACAGCACAGATCCTACTGTACTCATCTAAACCAACATGAATCCGACCAACCCTAGAACGCTCTATCTTTAGCCCATATCTGTACCAGCGTCTCCTCCAGACATGCCGTGGGGGTGGGGGGTTGGGAGGAGGCTGAAACCGTGGCTCGCTCCCCCGGCCTTCTCTAGGAGTTGGATCAATAGGGTCCAGCTCTCTTCGCAGCCTCAGGACAACAAGCACCGCTAAATAAATCATCCGGGCCCACCGATTGGTCTAATGCACTATTCATCGACTGGGGAGTCCCACTGGCAGTGACCCCTCCAAGTTCCCTTCCGGGGGTAAATGAAAGAGGGGGAGGGAGAGAGAGGGGTGGGGGGTGAAGGAAGTGGGAGAGATAAGGATGAGGAGGACGAGCGGGGCGAGGAGATCAAATGAGGAGTGGATGAGAGAGGAGAGGAGGGGTAGGTGATGGAGAGGGAAGGAGGAAAAGATCCCCCCCTCCCAACACACCCACCAGCCCGCCAGCGTCGTAGCCTGCTCCTCGAAACCAAAGGGGCATCTATGCCACATGGCCGATGTTTTTTTTTTTCCAGGGCAACATTGGGGATGAGTTATTCTGGGCTGGCGGGTGGATGAACAGACAGAGACGGAGGGAAAAAACTGGGAGAAAAATAGATTTCCCTGGGGCCAAGTGTTTTGCATTGTGTTTAGTTATTTATGAGAAATCTTTCAGGGACTGGATTGCAGAGGTCATGGCATCCTGGTAAAAGCAAGTTGACTGACACACACACACACACACACACACACACATACAGACACACACACAAAGACACACACAGACAAATAGGAGACATCTGACAGAAAAAAGAAAGGCTCCTATTCTTTCACCTTCCTCCTCCTCCTCTTCCTCCTCATTATGGCTGACAACAATGACACGCTTTGTCTCAGTGGATGGCCTCCCTATTCAAAAATTCACGGATGGATCTCTGCTCTGTCTTTCAATCAATCTTTATCTGCATCAGGCCCTGTCTTCTTGCAGGTCCATCTTGGTTATCGACGAGGGTCATGGAGATACTGAGGTCATTTGGTCTCATTTGTGTCATTGTTCTTCACTGGGCTCTCAGGGATACTGATGGGCGAGGATGAGGGCTCTTTCTCTCTCTGTTCCCCTGGGAGATGACCCCCAGACTAGCCCTGGCTGCTGGGTTGGTCCTGCTGTCCCCTGGCCCTGACACGCTGGGTGTGGGGGCCTGCGACTAGGGCCAGGCACTGCTCTGTGCTTCCAGCACCGTCACGGTGAGAGGGAAGGGAAGGGGTGGGGGGGTGGAGGAGGAAGAGGTGGAGTGAGACGGCTGGAAAGCTGAAATGGAGACGGACACAAAGGAAGATTCCTGACCCCCAGGCCTTTTTGTCTCTCTCCTGCGGTGAATACCAACTAGGAGACTAATTAACCTTATCACATTGCCTAAGGATCCTATCAATGTCAATGTAATTCACCCCCCCCCCTTGAGGCCCAATATGGAGCGAGTGTGTGAGAGTGTATAGTATAGCTGTTAATCAAGTTTGCATGAATGTGATCCCCTGTGAGCAATGTGACCTCTTCCCTTATTGAAAAGCTCCATGTTAAAGAGCAGCACATGGTGGTGGGGGGTCTGAGGGAGGCCCCCAGGAGGGGGGGGGGTCTGCTCTAGCCTCCTCACTGCTAGGGCCTCCTCACTGCTCCTCTGAAGGAGCTGCAGCATCAACCCTGGTGTTGCAACATGCTGACCCAGATGTACCAGCCACAATCTGGTTGCATATGTATGGGAACTATTTTCAGCCTTAGCTGTGCAGCTAGGGGTGTCCGTTTTTACCAGTCGGGACTTGGTGGATGTGTCTGTTTCTGCCTGTCTGTGTGTGTGTGTGTAATTATGCTTGTCGGACAGGACTTGGCGAGCGGGTGACATTTCGTTGGGTTTTAGCGGTTATGACATGCTGTCTGACACGCTCTGGCCACAACGCCAGCCAGCGTGACCTTTCTGCGGCTCAGCACTTTCCCCCCCAAACGGGCGCTCTCTCTCCCCCGCCTCTCTCTACCTCGCATATTCTCTCTCTCCCTCGGACTTTTCCTCGTAGCAGCAAGTCATCTCAGCGAGGTCAGCATTGGACCAACCTAACGAGAGAGCGCGAGTGCCTGAGGGAGTTCTCACAGCTATAGAGGGATGAAGAGAAGGAAACAAGGCAGAATGGGAGGATGGGGAGTGAGAGAGAGAGGAGGGCTGGGAGAGAGGACTGGGGCCAAAGGAGGGGGGCGGGAGGCAGGGAGGCCCCGTGCAGCAGACAGCTGGAGGTGAGGAGCACATGTATAAGGTTCTAGAGGGGCATGGGAGAGCCATGCACACGCTGCAGACCTGTCAGAGCAGCTGAGGGGCGTGGCTGAGTGGACACCCTGACGTGGCTGTGATCCGCCGAGCTCAACACTGTGTGTGTGTGTGTGTGTGTGTGTGTGCGCCTTTACCACGGTCAAGCTCTCTGTGGTCCACGTGTGTCTCTGTCAGTACAACTTGGTAGCTTTTGTTAAAGAAAAAAACAAACATGGGTACTAACCTTGTCTATAAAGTGGGCAGTCTGTGTCTGTGTGTGTGTCCATACCTTGTTGGGCTGTCCGAAGAAATGGTTGCCCGCACAGCGCTGGTTAATGACGTCTCTGATCAGATGCTTCTGTCCATTGTAGGTGGTGAGGATGCTGATGCGGTCGCCAGGATAACCAAGCAGGCGCATGTACATGAAGAGAGCCACTGAGTACTCTGCCTCTGCCAGGTTCTGGGGGGAGGAGAGGGAGAGAGGGAGAACGGTAGACTGGTGAGTGAGAGGTAATGGGGTTGGAATGTGTGTGCGGTGGTAGAACTGGCTTCTTCGATGGCCACGTGTGTGTGTGTGTGTGTGTGTGTGTGTGTGTGTTGTGTGGGTATAACAGTGTGTATGCCTTATTGGCCGGCAGGTGAACCCGGAGGGAGAAGTTGGGATGCTTAAAATGATTGTTATTTGTCTGACACACACACGCGCTCACACACACACACGCACACACACACGCGCGCGCGCGCACACACGCGCGCACACACACGCGCGCGCACACAACACGCGCGCACAACCCCCGCTGCCGCGCAGCCCACAACACACACACACACCACCAGTGACAGACAATGCAGATGTGCCGTTGCCTGGACCTTCCACACCTCCATGGAAGAGCGACGACCACAGCTGTGTTTAGGAGGAGGAGCAGGAGGAGGGAGCTGAGGAGGAGAGGAGGGGGGGGGTGAGAGAAGGAGAAGGGGGGAGGTGAGAGGAGGAGAATAGCGATGTGGAGCTGGCCAGTCCTCTGTGCCCTAGATCCTGGTCACACAGGCTGGCCCACACCAGCTGAGGACTGCAGGCTGCACACACACTCCCTCTCTACACATACCCCCCTTTTTCCTCTATCTCCTCCCCTCTGTATCACTCCTTTTTACATCCCTCCCTCTTTCTCCATCTCTTCCTCTCACCATCGCTCTCTCTCTCCCTGTTGGTCTAGTGTTTGTGCCCCCGGTGGAGAGCCTCTCATTCATACGTGAGTAGCCATTTTGATTTGGGCTGGAACTAATGTCTTATCTGACTCCCAAAGCCCAACGATGGCATTGGCAACCAGGCCACAGTGTTGAACTGCCACGTCCTCTGTAAGCTGAGGTCTGACTGAGGTGGTGCTGTGCCCTTCTGTGCTGTGAGCTGCACCTGTCTAGTTCACGCTCTCTGGTTGACCTCACGTATGCCGTCTCGTTAATGTCGTGTGCGGCTCAATTTGAGAGCGAGGCCGTTGTAATAGTAAGCATTTCGGCACGGTAACCTTTTCCCTCAATCAGACGGATCCTAATCCGGGATGAACTGCGGAAAGAGGGCATGAGAGATGACACCCAAAAGCTAGGAAGTTCAAGTTGGAATACGTGTTCTAAAAGTACCGCACGTAATAATCTCTGCCCCCCCCTCCCCTTCCCCCTCCCTCTCTCTTCCTCTCCCTTTCCCCTCCCCAGTCGCACAAGGTCTGCAAATTCAAATCATGTGCTCCTCGAAATGTCACCAAAATGAAACGTGTAAAGGCCAAAAAGGATGCATAACTCAGTTTTAATGAAGCCTCCACAGAGATTCTCATTAAGAGAGGCCTTCTGAAGCCTGGGGATCTGGTAGACGACCAACCCAGCACCAACGTCACACACACTGGGCAGCTTTTTTTCAAAACCCCTTCTTACCTACCCTGATAATCACTCTAGTCTTGTGTTCCATCTTAGATAGCCTGTTCACAGCAATGGTTCTCAATATTTGCCTACATGTGTATAAACACATGTTTACATATGTATACCCTGAACCAAGTCTAGCTGAGGCAGACTACAATGCCCTTCCTGTACATGCAGATAGGCAGGCAGAAAGACGAGCGCACGCTCTTCATCTGCCTACTGGTCTCATGTCTGTTTAATATAAATGTGATCTGAAGCCAAGAGATCCTCCCTGTAACTATGGGAACGCAGCTACCTCAGCCCCGCCTCTACGGGCTGAGTTAAACACCCTGAGAGAGAGAGATAGAGAGACAGAGAGGAGAGAGAGAGAGAGAGATAGAAAGACAGAGAGGAGAGAGAGAGATAGAAAGACAGAGAGGAGAGAGAGAGAGAGGAGAGAAAGACACACAGTAAGACCCACTCCTCCTAGCCCTTAACTAATCAGTCTAATGTGACCGGAGCCTCTTACAGTGTGTAAACCAGCACAAGCCGCTCCACAGAAACTCCCCAGGAAGACGGCAGCCAGAAAGCAGCTGACTGAGCAGCACACATGCTAAGATGTTTGAACAAGGCTGCATGTGAGGGAAGGGATGCTGTCGCTACGAGGGGCCAGGCTGTGGGCTTTGACCCAGCCGGAGCTCCATGGAGGGGGGAGGGGGGTGACGGTGAGCGGAACGGAGCAGGTGTTAACATCACTGTGCTTTTAGCAAATGAGCCGAGGCCAGCAGGCAGGGGAGAGATGGCTGCTGGCTGGCTCTCCTGGTGCTGCTGTCTGATGGAGAGCCCTGGGCTGGCTAGACGTGTGTGTGTGTGTGTGTATACGTGTTCAATGTGGCTCTGATTGTGTTTGCACAGCTGCGACGGGCATTCAACAACATTGGACTTTTGCCTCTCTGGTGTCCAATTGTAACCCTCTGCCCTTTGATTATGTGTGCATGTGTGTGTATGTGTGTGGTGTGTCTGTGCAGGCCAAGGGGTATTTGAGAGACATGGGTAACTCCCTAGAGATGCCTGGAAATGGCAACCTGCAAACAGAGACAGCTTCATGTGACCTGATGTACAGAGACACATGATGTCCTGAGCACATGGTGTGCATCTACCAACAATGGGCAGCTTCAATGGAAACACGCGCTTGCACTTGCACGTGCTCACACACACACACACGCACACACGCGCACACACGCTACAAGGTCTGAGTGCAAGACTCTGTAATGAAGAACACAATGCGTCTGTTAGTCTGAAGGCCAGCCACGTAGAGTTGTCCTGTACAGACTGCGTGAGTGGTGCACTACATCGACGTATGAATTCGTCATATGGAGCTGTTCCCAAACCATTAAGGTTAAAAATACATGACGGTGCAGTCGTCTCATGTGAAGTGCGTGCGTGCGCAGTGCTGTGCGCTACTGACCTGGTAGAAATACGGGTTAGGCTCTGACTCTCCCACCCCGTTGAAATCCTCCACGTTGACCAGCTGGAAGTCGAAGGTGAGGCCAGGGTTGGGTGCCTGGAACTGGGGTAGGAGCTGCACATGGGGCAGGTTTCCCAGATGCTTATAGCGCCAGTTGTACAGGTTACAAAGACTAGGGAGAGGGCAAGGTAGTGTGTTAGAGACCGTTTAAAAACCCCAGTGGATTCTGGGAGTTATGTCCTGGGACCTGGAGCACAAACAGCGTACATGTTAGCTTAGCATGCATGTTACCTTAGCATACCCCTTAGCTTAGCATAGACCCTTTTTTCACATTCAGCACTTCCTAATGGTTCAGTTAGAGGCTAGCATGTGGGAAAACCAGACGTCCCGCTTCACCAGAGGACACTGACCCTAGACCTGGCGTTTGTCATAATGCACCATTCCAGAGCCCTGATGTATCCATCCACGACTTGTTAACCAACGAGACAGGCCTGAACTCGCATGAACTAGCGATTCCTCTACTGTTGGCTTGTGTACAGGGCTCTAGGGGCCTTTCTAATGGGCTAGTGAGGAGGGCGAAGGTTGAAGAGGACTAGAAGAGCTTTTTTAGGAATACTGTTCTTTGTTACCGCATCAAAAGCATTAAACAAAAATCCCCAACGGATTTAGTTGCTTTCTCCGTCTTTAGTTTTACAAAAACGCCACCGTCCCTCCATTTCCACCGAATGTCCTACATCCTTAAGAGCTTTGTTGGATACGATTACGACACTGTCCGAGTAATTGGGGACGTCCTCGTAAAATAAGAAGGGGAGGGGGTTCAGAGAGACAGGTTAGGGGCTGAGGAGGCGAGACAAGGCTCTGAAGGGGTGAGACAGGGTTGATAAGGTGGGGCAGGGCTGATGAGGTGAGGCAAGGCTCTGAGGAGGTGAGACAGTGTTGATAAGGTGGGGCAGGGCTGATGAGGTGAGACAAGGCTCTGAGGAGGTGAGACAGGGTTGATAAGGTGGGGCAGGGCTGATGAGGTGAGGCAAGGCTCTGTGGAGGTGAGACAGGGCTGAGGAGGTGAGACAAGGCTCTGAGGAGGTGAGACAAGGCTCTGAGGAGGTGGGGCAGGGCTGAGGAGGTGGGGCAGGGCTGAGGAGGTGAGACAAGGCTCTGAGGAGGTGGGGCAGGGCTGAGGAGGTAAGGCAGGGCAGAGGAGGTGAGGCAGGGCTGAGGAGGTGAGGCAGGGCTGAGGAGGTGAGGAGAGGCTGAGGAGGAGCCTACCTGGCACGGGCACGTCCCTGTGCGTCCAGGTCCACAGTGGGCACGCCCAGGCGTACGAAGCGGGTGAAGAGGGACTGCTCCATGTTGGAGTACTTCTGAAAGGCCATGTTCTTGATGACGGGGGGCAGCTGATGGTGGTCTCCTATCATGATCCAGCGCTTCAGGCGGCTGTAGCCGTCCTCCGGGTTCTGTCGACGGGGGGCGAGGTTGAGAGGAATGACAACATTTAGTATCTGTGCTGGATGGCGAGTTTTTGAGCTGCCCTCCACAGTCTGTGGTGGAGGAGGTGATGGTGTGTGTGTGTGTGTGTGTGTGTGTGTGTGTGTGTGTGGGTGAGGGTTGGTCTAACTATATCTGAGTAACACTATGATTCACCCTTTATGTACGTGTCTCTCTTCCCCCCCCTCCCATGATCTTCCTTACATTTCAAACAGCACTCTCTCCAGCAACACTTACACGTCAGCTTTTCACACTAACACACTGTCACTCCCTCCCTCCCTCTCTCTTTCAATCCCTCCTTCCAACGTGTCTGTGAACACAGTGGTGAACTCTTGTATGCTATATCTCTGGCAGGAGAGTGGTGCGATGGAGACAGAACACCCATGGGTATCAATAAAGTATAGCTGTTCCTTTCAGAGGCGGATCCGGGATATTTCTTTCACAGCAGGGGAGAGAGAGAGAGATGGCCAAGAGACTAGAGAGGGAGACAGGGAGTGACAGTACAGGAGAGGAATAAAAGCTCGCTACGATATGGGCCTCATTACTGAACCAGGGCTGATTAAGGAGGACGAGGAGAGAGAGAGAGAGATAAGCTATCTGTAGTATGTGCCTCACGACTGAGGCCAGGCTGATGAGAGGCAGAGTTTAATTGGAGCTTGACCCCAAACAAACCTGATGCTAGCCAGGCTCATGAGTCAGGCCTGATTCAATCAGCCATAAGGAGGCAATGTGGAGGAGATAAGGGCTGGGAAACACTCCCCTATGTTTGGCCCGCTTCTGCCGTGATTAGAGTGGCGGGCGGGCGAGCGAGCATCTACAGTGGCTGTCGTGGAGCGAGGAAGAGGAACAGAATCACAGCGAGGAAGAGAGCGGAGGCGAGGATGAGGGAGAGAGAGAAAGAGGTGAGGAGATCAGGAGGAGGAGGATAGAGAGCAGGTTGCTGTTGGCCACGCTGACGTGTTTAATGGTCTTCTGTGTAAACAGACGCAGGGGTTATCTAAGGCAATTAGAGCCCATTAGCACCTCCAGTCTACCTGACAGAACAGCGGTGTGGCTGGCTTCATGTGTGCCTGGGCATACATGGCCTCCTGATAGAGCCAGACTGATAGACATGTCCAGGTGTGACTAACACACATGCCCAGCACTCCGTAGGATCAACACCTTAACTAGAAATATATCGGGGTGTTTTTCTAAGTT
Organism: Plecoglossus altivelis; assembly: GCA_036571765.1. Taxonomy (NCBI): domain Eukaryota; kingdom Metazoa; phylum Chordata; class Actinopteri; order Osmeriformes; family Plecoglossidae; genus Plecoglossus; species Plecoglossus altivelis. Next base: position 12,403,201 of record BROE01000009.1, read on the forward strand.
ATTACCTCAACCTGGAAAAACAGTGACGCAACCATGGGGGTTTGGACTGATCCTATTACAAATTTCGGATTTGGTTCTGATGAGATTCTGGTCCCTAATAATCCAGGGATTTAGTCAGCGTAGAAATCAATCAGGGTTGATTTACCTGCAGCAGGAGCGGGATGAAGGTCTCGATCTCCAGGATCTGAGCCGACTCCTCCATCAGGATGTTGTCATACTGAGGAAACAGACCACACAGGTGCAGAGAATGAATACCACCGCGCGAGCCCGCCGTACGCACTCTGTGGAGGGGTTACCACCTCGCTCTGGGTGGACCTGTCTGCTAAGGGACTGCACGGAGATGAGTGGAAGCCATGGGTGACCAGGGTGTGTGTGTGTGTGTGTGGAAGTGGAGGACTTCACCTTGAAACCCAGCTCAACCAGGTCATGGCGTTTGAGGGCGGCGTGCGTGCAGGTCATGGCGATGATCTTGGCCTCCTTCACCAGCAGGTACTTGGAGCGGTCCAACCCGCTCCGCAGCAGCTCGAAGGCTCGGAACTCCTGCAGGCGCAGCGGGGAGGGGGGGTCAGAGGTTAAACACGAAGGGGCTGATCTCTCTAAAGAGGCATTACCTTGGATGTATAACGGTGGGTCAAAGGGCAGATGCTGTTCAGAGGTCACACTAGAGAGGTCACACTACGCTGTCTAGGATAACCGATTCCCAGCAAATCCTCGAGGGGTTTGCTCAGGAATCACGGAAGGAAACACGACACTAATGGCATGCAGATGACCCTCAAGTCCCTTTAACCACAGGATCCATCTAAGGAGCTGTAACGTTACTGTTCAATATCTTGCCTGTTGCAGATTCTCTTACACGGCTGATATGGGAAAGGGGCATTGGGCGCGTTTGTTTCGGGTGGAGAGACTGCTTGCGAGTCTGTTGGCTGGCTGATATCATGAGTCTATTAAAGACCTGGATACTGCAGGGATAGAAGGTGGACGAGAGGGGAAGTGGGTAAATCGATGTACTATTTCAGGAGCAGGGCAGCGCCGGGCCTCTGAGGGCAGCGCCATATCAATAATTGACGTGTTACTATTTTAACATTAATATTAAACTGATCAAAACATGTAATATTGATGAGGGCTATTTTAAACCCCCCTGCTGGGCTCCAGGGTTGCTCGGAGAGTGAAACTAAGCCGCCTAGTGAGTCCACCCAGCGGGGCTTCGCAGAGCAGAGACGCCGTGAGGAGGAGAGGAGAGAAGCGAGGGCAGCGTCTGGAGGGAACAGGGAGGTCACATGGTGTCCCTGGCTGTCCCCACCGTGATGAAGGGAGGGAAGCAAACACGAGAGGTAGACAATGAAGTAGGGAGGCTGGGAGGGAAAGGAGGCAGGGAGGAAAGAAGGGAGACGGAGGGAAGGAGGCAGGGAGGAAAGGAGGAAGACAGGGAGGGAATGGAGGCAGGGAGGAAAGGAGGGACACGGAGGGAAGGAGGCAGGGAGGAAAGGAGGGAGACAGGGAGGGAAGGAGGCAGGGAGGAAAGGAGGGAGACAGGGAGGGAAGGAGGCAGGGAGGAAAGGAGGGAGACAGCCAGCCAGACAAGATCTTTTTCATTCTCCTGTGGCAGCAGGAGGGGGAGAGTCTTTGAGCGGGGGAGAAACGGATATCACCCCCTGAGAGCGGCCGAGGTCTCTCTCTGATGATCTCCCGATACGAGGGCACCATATAAATCAAGGCCAACACACGTGTTGGGATGTTACCTCTGGCCAATAACTTCTTTATTGCTTCTCCGAGGCCTTCATGTAGGCCCCATAAATCTGTAATGTTATTGTTATCTCTATATGAAGACACACCTAGGAAAGGGCCTCATCGTCAGGTGTGTGTGTGTGTGTCTGCATAGTTGGTGTGTGATATGTATGTTCTTTATTATATGTGGGTGCGTGTGCGCATCTAGACGATGTGTGTGTGTCTGTGTGTGTGGTGAAATGCAGACTCTTTGCCAGACCCTCGAATATTTCCTTTGGCGTCTAGAGACAGCGACTTGTGCCACCGCCAAAAGGGTCACGCAGAAGACGGAGAGAAGAGGGCGAAGGAGAGAGAGAGAGAGAGAGTGGAGGGTTAGGGGGGTGGGTGGCATGTCACTAATCATCATGTTAGCCTGAGCCATCAAGCACACTCATGAAAACAGAGCAGGGAAGGAGAAAGATGGAGAGAGAAAGAGAGAGAGAGGGAGGGAGAGAGAGAAGAGAGAGAGGGAGGGAGAGAGAGAGAGGGGGGGACCAGCCTGTTCTCTTCTCTCGACATCTCTCTCTGAGAATGGCCGCATTCTCTCAGGCTGGGCTGATGAATTCAGCGGTTTTGACATGTTGGGCTGGCGTGCACGCGACGCCTCTTTAGCTCGCGCGCCAGGACCCATGAGGAGGACAGCTGTTGAATCGCATGCAGGGAGGCTACTGTGGCAGCTAGCGCACTAACTGGAAGCACCGGCGGGGCAGGGGACACGACGCCTGACCAATCGCTGCTCTGCCTGGGAGAACTTGTCAGAGGGATAATGGGCGAGGGGAGTAAACGGTTGCTAGTGCTAGTGCTTGTGTGTGTGTGTGTGTGTGCGTGCCTGCGTGCGCGTGGTCACAGCTGGCCTGTGAGGGACACAATCTGCTGACAAGGTGAGGGTTTTTCTGCTTGTGTGAAAGACTATACTGAAGACCTGTGTGTGTGTGTGTGTGTGTGTGTGTGTGTGTGTGTGTGTGCTGACCAGTGTAACCTGCTTACCTCCAGCTGGGTGAAGATCTTCTTGATGTGTCGGTAGCAGCCTTCTGCGATGTCCATGTCCTCCTCGTAGGTGCGGCCCCTGAACACGGGCTGGGGGGCGTTGGAGAAGTACTTGTGGAAAGGGAAGTGGGCGGCCACCGCCTCCGCCTCCACCGTGCGGCCCTGCTTGGGCCGGACCTTGCTCATGTACTCCTCCCAGCGAGACATCACCTGAAGTGGGACAGAGAGGGAGGGAGAGCCTCCTGGATGTCATGGTCTGGAACAAGGGGGCAGCACTTCACTGGTGAACACACAGTGAAGTCCACACACACACAGAGAAGCTTCGAACGCAGACTACTGGACTAAGACCCTAGAGATGGACAAGGGTCATCCTAATCACCAGGTCCACGTAACTTATTCCTTCACTTTATAAGACAGCTCCTACCATCCCTCTACTCTCCTTTTCTATCCATCCATCCATCCATCCACCTCCTCTCTTCTACATTCGTCCACCACATCCCCATACCCTGCCTTCATTAGCCTCTTCAGTCCCTGTTCCCTTCATCTATTCCACTCATGGTCCATCCCTCCATTCCTCTCTTCCCCCCCACTGCCCTCCTCAATCCCTCAAACGTCCAGTCCTCCCTCCCTCCGTCCCTCCGTCCCCCAGCAGACAGGAAGGGTAGTCTCCTTTACTCCAGACCTGGGAGGGTTACGTAAGCTCTCGCTTCTGCTGGGTTTGACAGCCGCCGCCGGTCCCCTCTCTGTTCTAAAAGGTTCTTTATCTCCGACGTCTATTTTGGGCCGAAGTAAGGAGGGTGGAGGCAGGGTGGTTGAGGGGGTGCAGCATCGTAATTGTCTGCTGTGGCACTTTTCCTGGAGCCTGTGAGCGGTAATGAGGTGGCAGGAATAAACAGCCGGGGATAATATTTAGATATCTGCTGTCTGGGCAAAACGCTCAAGTGAGAAGGAGATGGGGGAGTTGGCGACTGTCACGTCTCGCTGGGAGGACGCACCCGGAAGCACTTGTCGCGGGGGCGGGGAGATCACCACAGAAGACAGCTGATCCGTTCTAATGATGGTAAATAAGGCTGAGGCAGGCAGACAGGCCGTGCTGAAAACTTGTCGACGCTTCCCAGACAGCCAGTCAAGCTAGACGGGCAGAGGCCCCTCACCTGGTACAGGTAGAAGTGTCCGGCTGTCTCGCAGGTGTAGGACACGTCTCCGGGGACGTCCAGGCTCTCCTGCAGGCGTGCCACCTCCCGCAGCAGCTCCAGCCTCCTGGCCAGCACGTAGTTCACCCTCCCGTACCTGGCCACACACGCGCACACACACCCCTCCCACACAAGAATAATCCTATCAGATCAATCTTCAGATAACTAAATGGGATTATTAATAAGGGCTTTTGGTGAGATGATGAGGACTAGTATAAAGGACATTACTGATTTAGGCACGAAATGCCATTGAAGAAGAATGGGTTTAATCATGTTGCAGCAGTGATATTCAGTACACATGTTTGATACATGTGTGTGTACGGTATATGTGGCATGTTTGTGTTTTTGGGTATATAGGAATATAGATATGGATTTATCAGTGACTATTTGGGAGGGGGGGGGAGCGAGTCACCTCTTATGACTGTATGACTGAATGAATAGCAGACCAGCACCAATGAAACAAAGCCCTCAAACAAAGTCATCTGCAGCTGATCTGGACTCAGCAGCATCATAATAATAACAACAACAGGGTGCGATTAGTCGGCAACACCAGGACATGCCATGTCACATTCAGAGGGGCGGGGCTAATACTGGGACGAGGTATGTTCTATTTATAGACTCAAGCTAAGCTGCTCAGCAGATAATTCAAATAGGAATCACATTGGCTGGAGATGATAAAAAAAAATACTGACCTTGTTTTATAATGACAAAAGACCTGTGACTAACTATGTATATGAGGCGATGCGCGCACACAAACACAGGACGCACAATGAGAATGGGAGCGCTGGGGTGACACTGGAACTCTTTCCTTTCATCCCTTTCTCCTCTCCCAAACAGCACTTCCATATCTCATTAAGCAGGAGGACACAGAGAGGAAGAGGGAGGAGAGGGATCGCTCATCAGCAGCGCTCCAACCTTCCCCTTCATTAGCTGTGGAGGAAGGGTTTTTTAGCCCAATATCCAGCGCTAATTGGGCCTGTTGTTACTGGGGTGGAGGGAGTCTGCATGTTGTCAGAGGCTGGGAGGGTATTGGTAGAGGCTGGGAGGGTATTGGTAGAGGCTGCGAGGGTATTGGTAGAGGCTGGGAGGATATTGGTAGAGGCTGGGAGGATATTGGTAGAGGCTGGGAGGATATTGGTAGAGGCTGGGAGGGTATTTGTAGAGGCTGGGAGGGTATTGGTAGAGGCTAGGAGGGTGTTTGTGGAGGCTGGAGGGTATTTGTGAGGCTAGGAGGGTATTTGTAGGGGCTGAGAAGGTATTGGTAGAGGCTGGGAAAGTATTGGTAGCTTAGAGGGTATTTGTAGAGGTTGGGAGGGTATTTGTAGAGGCTGGGAGGGTATTTGTAGGGGCTGAGAGGGTATTGGTAGAGGCTGGGAAAGTATTGGTAGCTTAGAGGGTATTTGTAGAGGCTGGGAGGGTATTTGTAGAGGCTGGGAGGGTATTTGTAGAGGCTGGGAGGGTATTTGTAGAGGCTGGGAGAGTCCACCGCGTCCACATTCCAACATAAATGATCTTGCTCATCTTTACAAAAGCTGGCGTCTGGCAATGCTAGTCTGCTGTCTCACAGTCTCAGGATATATCAAGACAACACCATCCCCAAACAACTTTGTTATTAATCGCATGTTTATCATTTTACTGTTCATGAAACAATTTCTCGTACGTGTTGTTCTGTAAAAACAAGACAGGGAGGCTCCACGGGGCCCAATTTGCCTTGACAGCCCTGCTCTGTGTTGCTAAGAGGCTCATACCGCACGAGAACATGCCGGAAATAGAAGCACGGGAGGAATATTCAATGACGGCCGGTTATTTTTATCTCGGGGCCCTTTATGTGTTTGAACACAGATGGGCGACTTGAAACGTGGAAACATTTGGCTGATTCATGAAAAAGTCGAGCAGGGGGGAAAATATATATATAATTGGGGCAGTCATCCAACTGTGAATGTTTTGGGTGTACTCTGATGCTGAGATCTCTCTCTGCGTCTCTCTCCGTGTCTCTCCCCGTGTCTCTCTCCCTCTCAGGTTTGTGGTAAGTGGTCTAAAGTGGGCTGGCTTCCCTCACTTCTCTGTGGCTGGGACTGAGTCAATGTCCCTCAAGGCATTTCAGGGAACAAAACACACACACACACCGTGGGTGTGAGAAGCACAGGGGCAGCCCTGGTTAAGACTCTAGTGGGTCTCCTCGTCTAAAAGCAAACAGCTCCCTGCATCGCCTCTGGCGCACAGACAACTAGTACAACTGTGTGATTCGTCTGTGTGTGTTTGTGTGTGTCTGCATGAATCAGAGTACAGGACACCAATCTCACACAAGTTGGAAGTTTCCTTTTCCAAAGCAGGCCCCTTCAGGGCATGCTGGCTGACTTAGGCAGTTTACCAGTCAGTTCACCCTAGGAGGTCTCCTCCCTTCATGGTTCCAGTCTGACCACCTGCTCCGACAAATGAGCCTCAAATGGATCGCTGAAACCTGGACTGAGGCAGGACTCTCTACACAGGACCCGTGGTGCTGGTTAATGAGGCAGGGCTAGAGAAGCCCTGAGGCCACAGGGGGGGGGGGGGGGGGGGGGGGGGGGGTTACCAATGAAAGGGGGCGGGTCTGGGGACAACACACGCGAGTATACGATACCCTGGTCACTGGAGTTAGACTTCAGGTCAGTACTGTGTGGGCAGCTGGGCTGTGATAGTCCTTCATTATCTGATAGTGGTGGCAGTGGTGTGGGTGGGTAGTGATGATCAATTCAACAGTATTATAGTATTAACCACCCTGGTGAGGGGGTGTTTCGGAGTGTGTGTGTGTGAGACAGAGAGATCATAATGACAGCATTACCCTGTGAGGTGTGTGTGTCCTGTGACCGTGTGCCCGCCTGTCCCCCAGGTCCTCTCACCTGCTGAAGTCCTTCTCTGTCTCCAGCTCCTCCTCTCCGTGACCCATACGCAGGAGGTGGCGCTCATCAATGTCCAGCGCCATGATCTTCTCAAACAGCTGGTTCAGAGCCTGCCAACAACCACACACACGCATGATGATAAACCTGCCTGTTTATCATCACTTAACGACAGTCTGACGTTGAAGTTGATCTTTCTGTGTGTACGTATGTCAGTTCATAAGACGACTAGCTAAGAACACACACACAGGAGATTGCAGGCAGTTTTTCGATGTACATGAATGGGTCTTGGGCCCAAATTGCCTTTGATTTTCATGCTGAGGTTTCCTGCAGCAGTTGGGGGGGACGTGTTGTCTACAAGAACAACATGCTAACACCCTCCAGTGCTTAGAATGAACAACATGCTAACACCCTCCAGTGCTTAGAATGAACAACATGCTAACACCCTCCAGTGCTTAGAATGAACAACATGCTAACACCCTCCAGTACTTACAATGAACAACATGCTAACACCCTCCAGTACTTACAATGAACAACATGCTAACACCCTCCAGTACTTACAATGAACAACATGCTAACACCCTCCAGTGCTTAGAATGAACAACATGCTAACACCCTCCAGTACTTAGAATGAACAACATGCTAACACCCTCTAGTGCTTAGAATGAACAACATGCTAACACCCTCTAGTGCTTAGAATGAACAACATGCTAACACCCTCCAGTACTTAGAATGAACAACATGCTAACACCCTCCAGTACTTAGAATGAACAACATGCTAACACCCTCCAGTACTTAGAATGAACAACATGCTAACACCCTTCAGTACTTAGAATGCAAACTGCTTAGCATGGGAGGGAGCGGCCCTACTCTGCGTTGACAAATTGACATGGGAGAACAGAATGTGTCGGGGAGCTGGAATGGGCTTTTTCCTAACTGTGTTTAGCGATTCTGCCAGCCTGCTGCCTGAGTGGGAGGGGAGGGGGGGGGAAGAGAAAGGGGGCAGATTATGTTTTGATTAAATAGTGAACCTACAAGGCTAAGACCACAGGGGAGATGCAGTTTTAATTTTCCCTCTACAAGTTCTTGGGGGACTTTCTCAGTCTGATTAATGGGCCATTCAGGGACAGAGCTGTCAATGTGGCTGGCAGGTTGCATGTCTCTGTCGTCTCTGATCAGTGGCTCTTCTACCTCTCTGTCTGCCTGTCTACCTGTCTGCTATCTGTCTCTCTCTCCCTTTCTGTTCTTCCTTAGTGGGTCTTTCCTTCCATCGGTCTCTCCTCCCTGTCTGTGTTTCTCTCCCCTAGGTTTGTTGGAGAGGTGTGACAGGGAGACTTAAGTGCAGTACCGGTGTGTGTGTGCGCGCGCGCGTGTGTGTGTGTGTTTGTCCACCTGGTTAGAGTGTGTGACAATGAGGGTCCTCTGTTCAGGGAAGTTGTGGTAGAGGTTGGAGATGATCTGGACGGCCACATCTGTCTTTCCTGTACCTGGGGGTCCAACAACCTGGCGGGGGGAGAGGTGGGGAGAGTGAGATAGAGGTAGAGAGATGAGAGAGAGGGAGAAAGAGAGGTGGGGAGATGAGAGGAAGAGAGAGAGGTGGGGAGATGAGAGGGGGAGAGGGAGTGAGACAGAGGTAGAAAGATGAGAGAGAGGGAGAGGTAGAGAGATGAGAGAGTTGGGGAGATGAGAGGGAGGGAGAGATAGAGGTAGGAAGATGAGAGAGGGAGAGGTAGAGAGAAGAAAGAGAGGGAGAGAGATGAGGGAGGAAGATGAGAGAGGGAGAGTTAGAGAGATGAGAGTTAGAGAGATGAGAGAGAGAGATGAGGGAGAGGTGGGGAGACGAGAGAGAGGGAGAGGTGGGGAGACGAGAGAGAGGAGAAAGGTAAAGAGATGAGAGAGAGGTGGGGAGATGAGCGCATAGAGACAGGAAGGAGAGGAGAAAGGTAACAGTTAGGTAACAGTAACAGCCTCAGAGAGAACATAGTGGTTCTGACAGGGGGCTCTGTGCCTGTCAGGTCCTGTGTACACACACGCACGCGCGCACGCGCACACACGCGCACACACACACACCCTGTTCAAAGCTGGGAACATGCAACCCTGCTGCTTGGCATGCTAGGTCATCGCTACAGCCTGAACACACAGACAAGGACGCAGGGAGAGAGACTGTCAAAGAGAGAGAGATGGAGCGAGCGAGATAGCGAGAGAGCAGGAGAGAGGGTCACAGACAGAACAGAAAGGCTTCTTGACCTTCAGAGGGGTGCACTTGAACTCTTGGCGCCAATACAAAACAGACGAGGCGCTCAAGAGTAGCGTCTCCGATATAGCCCATCTCTGTGGTTCCCTCCTCTGGAACAGCTCCAGGGCAGGACGCTGTGCTGGGGAAGGAGGGCCACGGATCCTGTCTTGGCTGCTAAGTTGCCAGCTATGTGCCAGGGGAGGGGAGGGGGAGGGAGG
>BROE01000009.1:12430901-12462431 GCA_036571765.1 Plecoglossus altivelis
CCCCCCCCCCCCCCTTCATCATGTGACCATACCTCCAGGTCGATCATGAGCTCGATGAATCTCTCACAGTAGTGGACCTTCTCCATGGACACGTCACCTGAGAGAGGAGAGCCAGTGATGTCAGGTCAGAACACACACACACACAGTGCTGTACACAGGAGACAAGCACACACGGTAGAAGGGCAAGGGAAGACAGGATGTTTTTCCAGCACGTGTGAGCTGCTTGCTAACGGGTGTGGCACCGCAGGTTCCTGCAGAGTGACAGAGTCTGGCCAGGAAGCACCCGGCAGCAGCCTGCAGGGAGTCCAATACTCATTAAAACCTTGTGTGTGTGTGTGTGTGTGTCTGTGTGTGTACGTGCAATTGGGGTAAAATTGGGATCCGACAGGGTACATTAGGATCTGGGACCCAGCGGGACCACCTTCACCCTGCCGCTATGTGGTTTGGGCCCCCTATAACACACAAACACACACACACACAAACACGCAAACACACACACAGTGGTTCTATTCTGGGCATGCAGGTTGGGGCGGCGGGAGGTGTCGGTCTACATTATGACACAGTGACATTCGTCCCTGTGGGAATGGGGCGAGGCAGCTGAGCACCAGGCTCTTTCTGCACAGGTCAGGGAGAGAGGGAGGCAGAGAGAGACAGAGGCAGAGAGAGACGGAGGCAGGGAGAGAGGGAGTCAGTGAGGGCTTTTGGAGACTGGCAGAGAGCTAACAGAGGTGCGTCTCTCCCTGGTAATAAGGTCTCCGATGACCTGAGACGAGCTAACATGACACGCAAGACCTGGGCCAGTTGAACAAGAAGATGGCAGAGAGAGACAGGAGAGGAGAGACAGGAGAGGAGAGACAGAGGAAGAGAGTGTGATAGAGCACGCAAAACAAAGGGAGAGACAGAGAGGGAGAGCAAGAGAGATGGTCCGCAGAAGGGAGGCACATGGATGAACAGGGCGACTACGTCATGATGGTGGAGGGACGCCTTTACCCCTCTTGTAAAACCCTCAGCAGGCAGGCAGAGTGAGACTATAAGACTGGCCCAGAGCCAGCAGGTAAACATATGTGCTGCGCTTAGCCAGGAGCAGGAGGGAGGAGGTTCACCTGTGGCAGGGATAGACGTCAGAACGCCCAGGAACTTCTTAATGAGGGAAGACAGGAACGTTCTCTCCTTCTTGGCTCTAGAGGGAAAGAGAGGAGAACGAGAGAGAGGGGGGGGGGAGAAAGATTAGAAGCTTGTCTGACGGCAGGTGGACGACACTAGTAAAGAGAAGACAGAGAGAGAGACAGAAAGAGACAGAGAGAGACACAGGGAGGCAGACGTACAACTCTGCGTCTTGGCCGACCATCTTGTCGTAGTTCTTCTTGATCAGGTTCCAGAACTTCTGCATCTTGGGGACTTTCTTCAGCTCGTGCTGCAGCCTCGACTGGGGAAGAGAAACAAGGCGGATCCATGAATCATCCTGTTTATGCCATCTTGCCTTGGCACGCAACGCATGAGGGAGTGCTTAGTGGTATAGCAGGGATACAGACCTACAGCTGCATTTGACTTGAAGCCCTTTGGCATTTCCTACCTTCGCTCTGCCCCTGATGCACTGCGTGTTTTCATATCCAGACTGTTTCTGGTTGACTATCCACTCTAATACTGATGCCAGGGCACTTCTAGTTCTTAAATACTTGCCGCACTGATCGTATTCGCTGTTTGTTCATGGCTCTGGATTAAAAGAAAAGCCTGTGCTGGACGAGCAGATGTGTAAATGTAGCATGGAGGGTAGGGAGAGGGTCTCTCACCGGCAGGAGACACATCCACATGGGCAGAGAGATGAGCTGCTGCACCTGCTCCCGAATCAAGTCCACCTCCTGAGAAGGGAGGAGACAGGGGGGAGGGGGAGATGAAGGGAGAGAGGGGTGGAGTGGGAGGGGGGGTAAAACAAGCAAATGAGCCATCAAAGAGATGATTTAAGAAGAGTTAGGGAAAAGGTATTTCAAAGCGACCTGGACGTTTAGAACCGCATCAAGTGGAAATAGATTGAATACTCAGAGAAGAACACGGTCTTGCAGAGATAGTCATTCACAGCAAAGTGAGTTTTGCGCAGTGGCTCCCTGTGGTTTTGAGGAGAGGCCAAGACCACTGACTGCGTGGTTAGAAACCTTTTACGGCTATATTGCTTGATTTGAAGTGCAATACTGCGCCCTAGTGGACGTTTATGCAAAACAACATGTTGAAATGGTGTCACTGCAGGGTATGACATGATTACTCCAAAGGGGCAATGAAGGAAACATAACAACACAATCAAACACACCCACGAACACACACACACTGTCATTCTATGGTGTAGAGGTGGTGGCTCCTACCAGGCTGTTGAAGCAGTGGTCCAGGAAGACCAGGAGGACAGTTTGTTCCTTGAGTGTGAGGCCGGCCCGGTCTCCCTCCAGCACTGCCTCCATCACACACTTGACAAAGTAGGGGAAGTGGTGAGGCTCCTTCTTGAACACCTGGACACACGACACAACGAGGGTACACTGTGTTAATATACCTGAACACACGACACAACACGAGTACACTGTGCTAATCCACCTGAACACACGACACAACAAGGTTTCACTGTGTTAATCCACCTGAACACACGACACAACAAGGTTTCACTGTGTTAATCCACCTGAACACACGACACAACAAGGTTTTACTGTGTTAATTGACCTGAACACACGACACAACAAGGGTTCACTGTGTTAATCCACCTGAACACACGACACAATAAGGGTTCACTGGGTCATTGCACTTGTCCCTGGCAGGCAATGGTGCTCCTTAGAAGTGTGTGCGGAATATTAAGACTCATATGGGGATGAAATCAACCTTGTTTTACAATAGGCTCTTTACTTGTAGCTTGGAGAGAGAAAGTGGGTTGACTCAAGCTTTCTGTGACCAGTGGCTTTAATGGTCAAAGACACCAGCGAGCCAGGTCAGTGTGTGTGCGTGTTTGTGTGTGTGTATGTGTGTGCGCGTGTACGTGCAGCCCTCCTCACCTCCCAGGCAGGCACGTTCTCTCTGAACTTCTCGTTGATGATGCAGCAGATGGACATGAGGTAGGCCTTGCTGGATACCTCTGGAGAGTAGTTCACCCACAGGTAGTTTTCCAGATACTGACTGCAGAGAAGGACAGAAGGCACTAATGATGTTAGGTACTGCACAGAAAACATCACGTGTGTGTATGTGCGGTGGGAGGGTTACTCACCTGAACTCCAGTAACATGATCTTTCTTATGGCAAACCTGAATTCAGTGAAACAAGGAAGGACATATTGGTTATTAATCTGGCTCAGCAAACTTAAAAAGAGCTGCTTGTTGCATATTTAACGTGTTGATTAAAAACCACCTACTTGGACTGGAAAATCTCTTTCTGGTAGACATCTTCCATGACCTGAGCAGAAAATCACAAAGTTGAGAGATGGAGCCAGGACGCAACAATGAATGCTCAGAATCCCAGCTGGGAAGGGAACTCACCTTGGGGTCGAAGGGCAACTTATTCTTGGAATGGGGGGCCCAGTATCTGTTAGCCAACTATAAAGGAGACAGAGGTGCTGTAACATCCACTGTACCTCACCAACAAATAAACTATGCTAGGCGAAGGTCAAGAGTCAAATATGTCTCACTTACCTGTGTGACATATTCCGCGTTGATTTGAGAAACAGAGGGCGCAGAAGCCTTTTTGGCCGGAGTTTCTTTCTCCATGACTGTTTTGAACAGCTTGGCTTGCTGGGGGAAAAGTCACGCAGTCAACACTAAGATTCAGCAAATGCGTAACCCACAGACTGCTCGAGGTAAGTGAATGGACAAAAACAGATGAGTTATTTCTCAATGAAATAGCTAATTGACTTGAGGACTGCCTGAGTAAGGCACAAGCATAATGCCAGCACCGTGATGTTTGGTGTGCTAAGCAATCTTTCTGTTTTGCTACCTAGCTCTATAAGAATAGCATACACGGTGTCATATTGTTTGTAAACTACCCATGCGCTTCTTTAATTTCTGTATCAAACGTTTAGCGTAATAACAAAGTTTCGTTGTTGATATTGAAACTGCACAAACTATTTGGCGCTAAACAAGGACGCTGCCTAGCTAAATACAAAAGCGCATTTGCATTTCAACCGGCTAGAAATGTGTAACTAGTGTTTATTGCAGTAAATTGATATCTAGTCTTCAAACAATACATTTAAAACGCAGGTTGATTTAATCATTTAATTAACTAACCTTTATGCTCTACAACATAGGGCAGACGAAAACTCCATACAGGCATGCACACAAGCAAATCGCGTTTAGAGCGACACATTTCCTGTGCGTAGGCAATTCATGTTCAACATCCTGTCGGTACACACAACGTAACTTTGGTTCCGCCAAAGGCTTAACGCCTTCAAAACATCAATTAAACACAAACTGTACTTATATTGTAGTTATATTATAGTATAATTTTATATTTCATTAAATTATAATATACAAAATTAACCACTCTAGTAATAATCACTTCTTTAAAAAAAAGACCAGGCGACAGTAACTGATTAGCTCAAGGTTTATTATCCTATCTTGTACATGTAATACCACCATTATAAATGAATAGCATGCAGGTAAACGAAAACACATAATATTCAATATATACGTAAAACTATAGGAAACATACACTTTAGAATAAACTAACTCTAGTTATAATCTAATCAGATGCCCCCCTTCCCCCAAAGCATGCCTGTTTGTTCATAGTTTATGGCTACGGTGGCGATGTGTTTTTAAATGTGAAGACTGTGTAAAAGTCTTGTTGCATACGTCACACATGTACGGCCTCTGACCTGTGTGTGTCACGTAATGTCTTTTCAGTTTGGAGGGAGAAACAAAGTTCTTGAAGCATATGGCACACTGATACTGGTTTGACGGAGTGGCCTCCGTCTGACTTCCGCTCGCACACTTGTGGAGCTGCAGATCTCTCTCCAGAGCAAAAGACCTGAGACACTTCCTACACTGCAGCGACCGGAGGGGTTCGTTCCAGTCGTTATAATGCATTTCTGCCTGCAGTGGGATTTCCCCAACCGAACTCTCACTCCCAGACTGCCTCTCGCTAAAAACCTCACGGCTGTCGGTATCGTCCAGGCCTCTGGTGGTAGGGAAAGCCATGCCCATGCGCTGTGTGCTGCCCCCAGCCTCGTGCTGTGCAGGGGCAGGGAGCAGCAGGTCCTGGGTGCTGACACGCCAGTGAGCCTCAAGGTGTGAGGCCAGCTCAGAGGGGGTTTGATACACATTGTGACACTCGGGACACTGATACAGATCCCCTGCTTTATTGTCAAAGTCCATGGCATGGGCTGGTAGGCTGTGGAAATCCACACACTTGTTGTCCCTGGTGTCTGTGGGGTGAGCTGACGCAGCCTCGCTGGTGACGGAGCAGGGGTCCGGGCTGACGTCACGGGGCCGGGGCTCCTCCCCGTGGGCGTCGCCCTCAGAGCTGGTGGCGGGCCCCTCGGAGAGGCTTCCGGACGCATGGCGCTCGCTGGGGTAGCTCTCTGGGGATTCTTGGGCCCCGTTGTCCTGGGGATGGCTGAAAAGCGTGCTCTCGTGGGTGCGTTCATGGTTTCTCCGGTGCCAAACCTGTCTGAAGGCCTTGCTGCAGAAACTGCATTTGAACGGCCTTAACCCTGTATGAATGAGGAAGTGCCTCGATAGCTTAGACGGAGTGTCGAAGCCCTTCTGGCAAATAGTGCACACGTGGCCTTTCCTCTTGTCACCAGCCACTTTACTTTTGACTTTAGGGTTGGCAAGCTTGTTTGGTTTATCCGGGGAGGACTTGTCGTCGATTTCCATAGCTTGTTTGTTTTCATGGTGAGTATTCTCCTGGTTGTTGAGGGAGTCGTCATAGTTGCCTTGCATCCCTGCCCATTCTTTCGTACTCTTCGAAGGCCTGGAGTCCGCTTTCATAGAGCTCACCTGGGGAACTTGGACGTGTATTTTAGGATATTGAAGGGGATGTTGCTTTTGGGGCTGTGCTTTGACATGACTCGTCGTAGCTTGCTGAGACGTCGGTCTGAGCGGCCCGAACTTGTTGTGAGTTCTCTCGTGGACCGTCAGGTGTGTGGCCTGGCGAAAGGTCTTCCCACACACCAGGCAGTTGTAGGGTCTTAAATCTGTGTGCACTCGACTATGTCTTTCTAGTTTGGAGAACGATGGGAAGTATTTGTAACAAATCAAACACTGATGTCTCGTGTACACTGTGTTTCCCGCCGGGTTGGTTGATTTACGCTTCTTTGTGGTCGTCTTCGAACAATGATTTGGTTCGGAGACGCCGCTTGAATTCGACGTAGTTTGCTGTGAGGTGAACGGCCCGCAGTCAAGGTTGTCCTTGCCTTGAAGTCCAGAATTTGAACATGCGTGGAGGTTATACTGAGTCAACAGGGGAAAGGTTTTCCCACAGGTGTGGCAGGTATGCCTCTGTCTGCTGGAGGCAAACGTCTTCCGTTGAGGCCTGAAAGGTGAAGGTGTTGCATGCTGAAAGCCTTGCTTTTTATGAGTGTTTTCGCTCCACTCTGCTGCTGCAGTGCTGGGTGGCCCGAACGGTCTCTCTGGATGCGCGTCCCGCTCACTGTCCTTCAGGGCTTCCTCGTTTGTGGAGCCATCGCCTGCCGATGCACAGGAAGGCTTGGCAGCCAGAGGCAACTTCTGCTTGTAGTATTTTGTCCACAGGTGAGTGCGAGAATGGATCCTCAAGTGACTCAGCTGGCGGAATCTTTTCCCACATGACTCACAGGCAAAAGGCTTCTGCCCCGTGTGAGTCATCATGTGCCTCTGTAATTTAGATGGAGAAGGGAACTGTTTGAGGCATGTAGGACACGCATGGGGTCTGAGCCCGGCCTTCTGCTGTTGACTGCTGGCCTGGCCTGATCCCGGCTGCAGGTCAGAGGTCAGCAAGGGCTCAGGACCCTGCAGCGCGCAATCTGATTCCCCACTGGGTTTTGCTCTTGCATTCTCTGGTTTCACCATGACGCCGAGGTGAGAAGCATGTCCGTCGCCGGGTTGAGAAGAAGACATTGTATTGTTGGGGTGCTGGTGAGTGTTAACAGGGTCCAAGAGAGCCTTCCCAGGGTTCTCCGCCAGACTTGGGTTCTGGAACTCCTCATCCTGGTTCTTGTGACTGATCTGATGCCGTTTCAAATGGACGGCCAGGCGGAAGGCTCTGTTGCAGACCTGGCACTGAAAGGGTCTCAACTCTTTATGGGTGGCGTAATGCTGCCTGTGTTTGCTTAAGCTGCTGAATATCTTGGAGCAGATGCTGCACTGGTAGTGATTCGATCCATGTCCTTGCTGCTCGACCTTGACGTCGTTTGGACTGCGGTCTGCTGCTTCTAACTGCTCGTGGGCAGGAGGGGTTCGCACGCTGATTTCACACTGCAGTTCCATCTCCACGGACGAAGTCACAGGATTGCTCGGAGCAGAAGCCTTCGGATCACCTGCGGGTTGCGATGCGGAGGAGCCGTTCAAACTCGGGCCGTTCGTCTCGGACTTCACGTCGGAGCCGGTTCCTGCGCACCTGTGCGCATACAGGTGCGTTTTCAGGTGCCACACTTGCCTGAAGGACTTCCCGCAGTCTCCGCAGGAGTACGGCTTCTGACCCGTGTGAATCATGAAATGCCTCTTCAGTTTGGACGGCGAGCAGAATGTTTTCAAGCAGGTGGGACACTGGTGGTTCACCCTCATCTTACCAGCCGTGGACCCCTGCTGGGACTCGGCCGCAGGGTGATCCTCAGAGAAGCCTGCGCTGTGGTGGGACTGGGAGTGGGACTTCAGATGGGCCTTCTGTTTAAAGGCCTTCCCGCATGTCTCACACTCAAATGGCTTGAGCTGACTGTGAGTGGGTATGTGCCTCTGAAGGTGGTAGGATGAGTTGAAAGACTTCAGGCACACCGTGCACGTGTGCTTCTTGGCTGTGTTACCTTGATCTGCATGCCAGAAGCCTGGCGCACCCTGGCTACTCCCCATGGCCGTGGAGGCCCCCATGGGGTCATGAAACATGGAGTTTGGGAGGAACTGACTATTGGATAGGATGTTCTGTTGGCTGATGAAGCCATTATCAATCAGCGAGGGCATGAGTTCAGGCTGGTGTCTCATCTCTGTGGGAGATATACCGCTCGACTGAGGTATTCTTTCTTTAGCTTCTTGGTTTTGGGAAAACATTGGCCTGGTTGGTTGCAATGGCATGGGGTTGTAGATATTGAAGTCATGTCCAGACTTATCTGGCGAGGATTGATCCTGACGTGTAGACACTGGCTCCATGGGATTTGGGAAGCTGCCATGTTGGAGACTGTCTGTGGGGAAACTCCAAGGGTTGCTTTTTCCTGCGTGGGTCTCTATGTGCTTTTTTAAATGGACAGATTGGCGGAAGCCTTTGTCACAAACTGTGCAAGTGAACGGTTTCTGTCCAGTGTGAGTGAAATGATGACGCTCCAGTTTAGAGGCACTAGGGAATGATTTGGAACAAACAGTGCATTGATGCATTATGGAAGCAATTTTCTTTTTTTAACTTTCAGTCTTTGCTCTTGATGGCTTGATTATTTTTCTTGCATAGAGATTACAGAAACTCAGCGACCCGTATACCGATGCAGAGGAATCAGGAATTCTTTCCCACCGTCCTCCTCATAAGAAGCCTGGGGAGATCATAAATGGCAAGAATCAAAATCCAACCGTAATTAAAGGCTAATTATAGGTACGGTAATAGAATGTTTACGTTTCAACCAATTAATTAATATATTTTCATGAGCTGGCTAGCTAGCGAACTATGTGACAACATGCTAACTATTAGCTCAGATGCTAGCGTAATGATAATACCGTTGTAATAACTGTAAAATGGTCAGTTTAATATTCAAAGTAAAATACTTATCGTGCAAGGCAACATTAGTAAGCAGCATCGACGTTAAACAAGCACATTTTGCAGCAGTAATAATACATTTACAAACGTTTATTGAGAGGGCCTTACAGATGGGGCTCCACACTCTATATCTTTCGTTCTCGGTGTCTTCGACATGGGTCTCTATATTCTGCGCAGCGACTGGGTCTGGATGTTTATTGGATACGTGGCTTCATTCCACCCAGGCAGAAGGCCCCGGCTCACAAAACATGCGTACTTAGTTGTTCGTCTCTTTTTGATGCACGGGCGGAAACATTTTATCGCAAGTTCCCACGGTATCACAAATGCACCATTTGTTTGTTACTTTAGTCGCATATATAGGTGCATTTTAAATGACCAAAACAAAAGACCATCAACTTCAAACCACTGCAGATAATTTATAGTACAATGACATACATATGTCAATGTTACTTTACACAAATGAAAGTAAAATGTCAAACACTTTCCAATATACATAAACTAGACCTACTTATATATTTAAACAATCAACTAAAAAGCGCCAACTGATCTGATTGAATGACTTCCATATGCGTGGTCATGTATTCACATGTTGACGACATCCAAACACACTTTGGAGGTGTTATATGTAATTGGATTGCTGCAGGATTAGGACGCCTACACTGACCCTAACTTTAATTACAGCCTCATCTCCTATCTTAATCTTTCAGCAATTTAAGTCTTGTCCAAGAGACAAAACGATCTTGAACTCTTTCACCTGACCTGCCATTCCTAGGGATGCTGCACACCTCTTGTACGACATACAGCCATATATTGTCATGAACGGGTTTAATACGGGTGTATTTAGATCAGCAAATGCACACATATTTATGTTTGTGAATTAGGAAAGATTAGTTTTATAAGTATAATCCCCAGTTAAGAACGTATTTGATTCAGCCTCCTTATGCCCCACATTAACTCACCCAACACCTTGCACTTTAATCACACATGAACCGTTAACTTAAGCGTCTCTCCTGTCCAGGAACAGCCTGTCGGTATAGTGTTCCAGTCAGTGTTTACAGCCGATACAGCCTTACTTTTAGAAGTGTTGTGTCGGATATTGAAGGCACCGTGGATGCAAAAACAGACTGGTCAATGGAAAAAAAATGTGTTCGTGAGATACAGGGTTGCAAAAATCAATGCACTCAAAGGTTTTGGATTTCTTTTTGGCACACAGTATCCGTTTTAGCCACTGGAGGGCAGCATACACCACTCAATTAATATAGTTTCCAATCTGCCAGGAAGGACTGCACTGGCACACCTTTACTTACTACTACATTGAATATAACATTTAACAAACATTATCTTGTGTCTGGACGTGGTAATAATGGAAAATATTATTATCACCAACATTTTCAAAACAGAACCATCAGATAATGCAGTGCTATATAGACCATAAGGCCACACTGTGTGATAGCAGCCCAGAGCCCAGCATTCTGAGCAGTGCTCCCCACTGTAGCCTCACTGCCAGCGGGGAGGGGAGCAACACATCAGCCTGGATAGCCAGGAGGAGCCTGGAGGAGCTAGTTCACAGTCAAAGTCCATGTGCCTGGCCACAATGACAAGAGCCGCAGGGCTGTACATTGCACACAAAGGACAATGTTAGCCACGACTCCAAGTTTGTGTGTGAGGCAGCTGCAGGTCTGTTTGGTGGAGAAAAAAAAAACAAAACATAAAAAACAAAATGCACGCACACACGCTAAAAGAAAAAACAAAACAAATGTCATCCTGTCTTTATTCATTTCTCTGAGGTGACGTGGTGGCAGTGGAGACAAAAGGAATCCAGATGCTGAGGAGTAGCTTAGACACACTGGTTATGTTAGGAGGAACACGGCATACTTGCGGCTGCGGCCGCGTTTGTGCGCCTGACGAACATGCTAGTATTTATTGTGCCCATTGACAAGTGGTTGTCTGGCTACGCGTGTGGCACACCCATTTCGAGGCCTCGGTGTCGCAGACGCACCGGAAGATCGCTCCCAGCTGATGTTTTTTTCACTTGGGGTTTTTTTTTCTCACACATACCGTAGCACAACCGCAGCTATGTGTCTCAATACCACGGTGGTGTCCACTGCAGTCACGTCCGCCCCCGTCCTGCCGTACACAGTCAAGTCCCTGCCTGCTTTGGAACATGACTTGTAAACAGAAAGATCTTTTCCTTACACGTGGCTTTGGGCTCCAGTTCAATAAGTTCAACAGAGACCAAAGTCTGGACGGCTTAAGAGCGGTCAGCCTTTTAATAAGACAGCTCACACCCAAACAGAACATGCACCTAACATAGATCCAGCCAGCTAAACCCAGCTCCTGTTGCTGACACTATGGGTGTTCCCCTGATACACTTTGTCCTGACCTGGAGGTAAAGCACAATAGCGAACTTAACATGGATATTGATGGTGCTTTAGCCCTCATGGACAATTGGTTGTTTGTTTTTAAATGTACTGACCTTCGATGGAAAACAAGTAAAGCAAATCTTCAGGCTCTGTTGGTTGTCGCTTTTGTTCAATTTTTGATAACAGTGCTGAGAGCATCAGGCAGATGGGCGCGGATCAATACCCCCTCTCTCCGCGCCCTCCGTTCTCCAACACAATGGAGGGAAGAGCCTGGGCGAAGGCGCATTCCAATTGAGCTCGTCAATAATATGGTTCACGATCTTTGAGAAGCGAAATGTTCCAGAAGCAATAGTTAATGGCACTGCTTTCTTCCCACACAATCACACCACTTGTGATCACACACACACACACATATGTGGATACACGCACACGCACACACACACAACCCACCCACCCAGGAGGACCTTGCCCTGCAGCTGTGTGGGAATCGTCCCTCTCCTATTAACCAGCGAAGCCTTAGAATCGATGGGGACTACGAAGAGCCTTAATCTCTTCAGGTGCTTGCTCCTGATTGCCTATTACTCTATAATAACACGTCTTTGGCCTGTGGAGCATGAGGGAGAAACAAACAATAGGCCCCAGCTCTCCTCCCACCCTGGAGCAGACTAGCAGGCCGGGGCCACCTCATCAGGCCATAGGCTGCCTCTCCACACAGCACAGCTGGTGTGGTGGTGGTGGTGGTGGAGATGGTGATGGTGGTGGAGATGTCGTGACTATGGCACAAACAGCAGGAGATCCCAGAGATGAGCTAAGGGATGTGTGTCTGGTCAGAGATACCCTTCCTGTTTCTCTCTCTCTCCGTCTCTCTCTCTCTCCGTCTCTCTCACTCTCCTCTCTCTGCTCTCTCGCTCTCTCTACTCTCTCATTCTCTCTGTCTACTCATCATCTACCGTTCTCTATCTCTCGTCTCCTTGGTTTTGCGTCGACTGGCGAGCTCCATGTCCTGTGGTATGCTAGGCAGGCCTGTCTCCTCTCTGAGGCTGCCTGCGTGACAGCTGCTCTTGAGCGCATATATCAAGAGGGACTGATACGTGTGGATTAAAGGCTCATGGCGTCTGCCGAGCACTTCCATAGACATACATACCCACTACGACACACCACAACACGCGAAATATACCACATACACACACAATCCTGTATGGCAATACACACACACACACAGGACACACACACACACGTTGAAAACGCCACCACACGCTATGTACTCGCTCACACTCACGTCACACATGCACATACAAAGTCACACTCGCCTCACATTATTGAGGACATCTACCACGCGCACACAACAGCATTGGTATAATGTGCCAGCATTAAGATCCATCGTTTGCTGTTCAAGTATGCACCATGGTGTTCACATCCACACACACACATTTGAACAACTCTACACAATCAGTCATCTTCACGGTCTACAGAGGTCTCATTGTGGTCTCTCGTCCAGAAGTGTTGCTGAGGCCCAGACCGTTCAACAGTCTCTCTGTGTGGATGGTTCCTCTCTCTCCCCCTCTGTCTCTCCCCTGCTGAGTCTACACACTGAGCCAGCAGGACAGGTGGAGGATCAGGGAGTCCGGCAGCTCCAGAACTGGAACCAGCGCTACCGATGGACTAGACTGGTCTAGGGTCATCCTCAAACGTTCCTCCAGTCCTGGGAGAGAGAGAGAGAGGGAATCAGAAAGAGAGAGTGGAAGAGGGAGAAAAAGAGAGAACAATGAAAATGAGGGAGAGAGGGAGAAACAGACAGAGAGGGATAAACAGAAAGTAATCACATTTGATCCAAAAGTTCCTTTTGTTGACATGAGGATACGATCCCAGCAAGGCCGTTGCTCTGGGCCTGGTCCTGGACAGACACAGCCCTTAACTCTTCCACCAGGGAACACAGGCCTATTCACAAAGTACTGACATTCCCAAACCCTGGTCAGATTGGAGCTTCCCATTCAAACCCCTGCTGTGCAGACATATGGCCAGCAAGGGTTGTACATGTAAGCTACTGAACCCCTAACACACACACACACACACACACACACACACACAGAAGGGAGGGTTATCCCCTCCTGTCCTTTTGGCCAAACAAGCAGCTTGTTGGTGGGATGTAGTGGAATGAATCCTGCCCCCCTGTTGTGTTCAGTTGTCAGGAGGCTGTGTTGGGACTGACTCGCTAAGCTTCACTGGACATTCTGACTTGTCTGTGTGTGTGTGCATGTACGTGTGTGTGTGGGTGTGTGCGCATGCCTGCGTGTGTGAGTGTTGTCCTGAGTGTTGAGGGAGATGGCAGTCACCCGACAGCTACTGGACATGTGAGACTCCACTGAGTGTGTGTGAGGACAGCTTTGATGACAGTTTGTCTGTTTAGCAGGGTCCACTGGGAGACAGCCCCCCCCTTCTGCCTGGCCCCCCTTCCCATGCCTCTGTCTAATTGGTCACAAGTGTTCCTGATGCATTGTTGGCTGTCTGGCTGCGCTTAAGCGCATGTTGAATCTGACAAGGGTGTGGTCACAAGGAATCAGATACTCTGGCGCACATCAAGGCTCTCTGCCGGAGAACAGGACACGGAGGGTGTCGCACCTGTCAATCAAAAGCTACCCCCCACCCTCCCATGTGCTAGCAAGCAAAAACAATGACCAGTTGAATGGAGATGTATGCACTGCCCAGGAAGTACTTAGCGAGCTGGTGTCAGTTATGAGTTAGCCGCGTTGCTAATGCTAAGTTTGGGGCACCAAAGTGAACTTGTGGAGAGGGAGATGAGGACAGGAAGGTTACAAGCTCTGCTCAGTGCCATTTAATCAGCCTCATCCTCTTTCATCAGAGCTCCTCACAGCGAGCTAAACGCACGCACAAAAGAACACGAGCTCATTAGCTAATAATGCACCGTGGCATCACAACGCCCACACCCAATATCCTGGCCCTTTTCAAAAAAAAAAATCCCAGAGTACTAAGAGCTCAAGCGCGTGTGTGTTCTGCGGGATGTGAGGCGTGAGGTGCACCCTGGGACGTGGGGTCCTCCGGAGAGGCCCAGCAGACAGCAGAGAGGAGCGGCGAGATCACAGACGAGAGAAACAGGAATATTAGCAGAGAAGAAACAGGACCTTCATCTCCGTCTCTCTCCGACACATCCTGTTTCATGTTAGGACGCTTTGGTCTCTGAGCTCACACAAGCAGGGCGGCGTGCGTGCATGTGCACGCGCCTTTGTGAGCGATGACGGGAGGGACTGAAGGTTATAATGAGTGACCATTTTTTGAAGAGTGTGTTTTTTTGTGTGTTTTTTTTTAAACGTTGCTGGGTATTCACTGTGTGCTTTTGCGCGTGTCTGACAAAGCCTTATGACCACAACACACACACACACACGCACGCACACACAAACGCACACACACACACGCACACACACACACAAACGCACACGCAGACATACCCTGTCCCCTTGCCCCCCTACCTCGGCTACCCCGTAGCTTCATCATGGTTCCTTGGGGTCCATTAAGATCCTAAAAGCAATCACATTAGCAATGGGATGTAACTAAACCACCCAGCTAGGGGTGCCAGCTAGTCAACCAGCTCACCAGTCAATCAGCCAACCCAGCGTTCCATACCCACAGCTTCTCAGAGCTAAGCTGGTCCATTATACATGCCATGAAAGCCCTCGGATTTGCACGAGGATTTGTGTTCGTAAATCAATAAGTACGGCGCGGACACCAGGGAGAGAGAAGGGGAGACAGAGACACAGCGCGCGAGAGAGACGGTGCCAGAGAGGGAGACAAAAGGAAGAGAGAGAGAGACCCCGAGACGGAGGAAGGGTCGTGCGAGCGGCCCTGCTGCGTGCCTGCTGGGCTTGCAGGGGCGTGAGCCCGGAGATGGTGCTTTTTAGTTGTGCTACACTGACTTCCAAACCGCTTCAAATTAACCGGCAAACGAGGGGGTAATTAGGGGGCATCGGCTCATGAAAATTGCTCATTTCGGCAGAGACTTGAACTCTAAGGGCAGAGAGGCCTTTGGTGGCAGCCGAGCACCCTGGTTCCTGTTGAGATGAGGGATGGGGGGATGTCCTGCCAGGATACACTGACTACCACTCTGAGCTTAGTGGTTCACCCAGAATACACAGCAACATGGTCTCCTTTAATAATGACAATAATACTGTTTTTTTGAGTGAGCTACCCCTTTAAGCGTTACTACTAGTCTCCACAGCTGCAGTCGTGTGTAGGCCAGGGTCGTCTTCTTTCTGACTCTTTTAGTCAAATACACTCCCTTGGTTGGAAAGTGAGGTACAGTAAGCTGTCTCCCTGACCCTCTCTGGCGTGGCTAATGCCACCAGACAACATCTTTAAAGGTTTCATCTGCAGCATATGTCTTGTCTGTCAGCCGTGAATCCTAGCGCCAGTGATTCGGGGGGAAGTGTGCAGTCACATTTAGCGTGGGGTCCGGGCCGAGGCCGGGGCCAGGGCCGAGGCCGGGGCGCGGGCCGGGGCGGTGGCAGTTGCGCGTGCTGTGACGCTTAGTGCCAGGGGTGCTACTTTTCCTGCTCTGACTTTTAGGGGCCTCATCACCCGAGGATGGTGAGCTGTGACCCATGAACAGGGCCGGGGGGGTGAGGGGGGAGGGCTGCTCCCAGGACACAGAGGGGAGGGGAAGGGAGGGGGTGGGGGGTGCATGCCAGGGAAAGGTAACAGATTCCAGTTCAACGATGAGTCAATAACTGACTCTGTGGTAAAAGACATGCACACGCACACGCACACGCACACACACACGCACACACAGTAGACATGTCTGGGTTTGGAATATTCACAAACCACTATTCCTATGCTCATCTAATAGCACACTTTAGGATGATGTGGTTCTGAGAACATGATACATAAACAGATATATAGTTGACTTTGCGTCATTAGAATAAAAGATTGCAACTATTTGTCCTGCAGGCCTTGCTATTTCCATCTCCTGGCTTTGTAAGGAGCGCAACATTCCCGTACAACTGTCCAGTGTTTGTTTTTACCAACAGTCATTGTATTAGTTCCTAAATATGACATATAACATTTCATATCACAAATAACTCAAATTTCATCCCTCATCTCATCAAGTCTTTCTGAAGTAGAAAACCTCCACAGCAACATGGCAGAATAAGCTGGGATTGCGTGCGTCTAATGTGAATCCAGGACAACCATTTGTTAAGTACTGCGTGCTTCAGAGCTGACTGGTGTGAAGCACAAAGTCTTCATCTCCCCTGAGAAGCTCAGAGAAGCTTGTGAACGGCCAACATCACAGCCTGGATTATGACTGGATAATTAGAGAGCCCAACACAAAGAAGGCCAGTTTGCGTTCAGACTTACAAACACATGTTTTCTAAATAGACGGTTATTATTCCTGTCCGTGGGCCCTCGTCCTTTCAAATCTCTCCCCCCTCCCCCCGTAAACACGAGTTATGCAGAAGCTAAAAGTGACAGTGAAAGGCCTGGTCTGGAGTGGATTCAACACTGCTAATTGATTGCTTCGGCAAAGACCTGACAAGCGAGACCGCATGATGAATGTTCTGGTCGTCCTTTTGCTGGAGACGGAGAGAGACGCGCTCTCAGGGACTCAAACAATAATAAATACCATTCCGCATTTATCTTGATGAGGCTACCCGGAATCCTGGGAGAATAAGCTGGTGGTGGCGTGTAAAAATATAATGATGACAAAAGATGCTGTCAGCTACAGAACTGTACAGTACAATAGAGAACTATAATTAAACGCCCAGGAAGATGGGGCTGACGTTCCTCTGGTGGCGTCTGCTCGTTTGCGACTTCACCGCCGCCACAGCGTTAGAGAGGCACCCCACCTGCGACGAAGACGGAGTGAGCCGTTACCTTCGACCAGACGTCCGGCCAGGGAGCTGGTGCACTTGTAGAACACCCTGGCACACAGCGGCCTCAGCCCAGCAGCCAGCTTCTGAGTGGCCCTCTGGAAGGAGGCACACCATGCCTGGAGGATCTCTTCCGCGTCTAGGGGTGATGGAGCTTCGCTGGGCACCGACAGGGTCAGGGAGAGGGTGGCGCAAAGGCCGGTGCTGGACGCCAGGCTCCAGCACTCTATGGAACACCATGCCAACTCCGTGGTCATGTGACAGGAAGTCCGTTCCTCGGGGGCGTCGCGGACGGCGGTGACGTGAAGCTCGACGGCCGCGCCCCTCGGTAAGGCGGGCACCACGACAACCAGTAAAGGGGCACGTTGGACCTCGGACCCGTCGGACAGCTCCTCCTGTGAATACATCCATGTGGCATTTAGACTGCAACTAGTACATTTGGGGAATTGTAGCAGCAACCAATGATGTTGTTTGTAGGCTTTAGGCTAGACCTCCTGCAGTGTCTTCTGTTCTATCCTTTTCTATCTGACCTTGAGGAGAACAGAAGGCTTTACAACATCGTAAAGCAATTTCCTGATAGACAGTATACATACATAGGCTGTACATCCAACTCTGACAAAAGAGCTTCTATCTCCAACATGACTGACAGGGTATCAATTAAGTTCGGAGGTGGCGAGGTGTGTCTTGATGTAATGGTAGGTTTCTAACAATCACATTTGACAAGAATGCAGAGGCTTTACGGCAACCATAAACAAAACTAAACAAATGCCGTGAAATGTGCTTTCAGGTCTATCAGCTAATACAGCAGCCTCCTCGACAGGCAGAGGCCATTTGAACGTTTCAGAGAAGAATGTCCCAAAGAGGCCAAGGCAATTTCACACCATTTCAAAACCAAGACACACAAGTAACTGAAAAACACAGTAATGGCTCTAAATGATTTAATCTTACAGAGTAAAAATATAGTTTTTCTGCTTTCTGGATCATTGTCCATTAATAGACATCAGCTGTCTTGTGGCTGGCTGGCTGACTGGCTAGCCATGGCTACTATGTAGCCCTTCCAATAATACTTGGCTTGAGCTTCATCTTCTAATGGGGGAGAAATGAGCATTTTACCCAGGCGTCGTTTCGCCTGGAGTCGATAGGGCAAAAACACTTAACCTCCTTTTCAATTCCCAGGATCAATTTTCATCCACTTACACCCTACTTCGTAAGTGCAGAATAATAACAGGTTACATACACTTTATTTTGAAATTCGCTCAGGCAAAAAAAAGAAAACTCAAGAAAAAACACAGAAGAAATCATCGCCAGGAGCAATGGCGGCGGGCCCCTTCTTTGTCCCCCCGTGGACGGGCGTTCCCGCCATGCCCCTGGATCTGCAGGACCCACCCTCGCAGCACTTACCTTCACATTCAACTTTAGCCCCGGCATAATTGTGTATCAGTGGCCAACAGTGGATGGACAGACAGAATGAAAAGAAAGATGAAAGAATGGAATGGTGGCAGTGAAGATGTCTTCACACTGCTTGATTGCCCAGCGTCCATCTTGCGATAAATACTGACAACAACCAGCCAGCACATCAGCAACAACAACAGAAGGAGAGAGGGGGAGGGGGTCGATCTGGGAGTGGACACTGCGACCTGGTAGGAGCGCTGAGGTGGAGTGACAGGATACATATGCGGCCTATGCTTTGATAAATGTTAAATTAGCACTTAGCGCCCGATGGCTATTCTCCTGGAGGGGGAGGGGGTGGGGGTGGGGGTCTTACACTGGTCAATACTCTGCCCTGTGAGTGAGGTGTGAGACTGGGGGTGGGGGCAGGGGAGGTGCTGAACAAGGCTTAAAGGCCATTCGGTTGAGTCCTTTGGTCAGAGTCCTACGGTGCCTTGCTGTGCCGTACTGTGGCAGAGTTATTGCCAATTTGACAACATGTCTTCAAACTGTCTCGGTAAGCGACGGCAAGTTTTGGACTTCGTGCCAACGAGTTAGGCATTAAACACATTGTTTGAGTGTGTAGACATGATGGGCTTTGGGTTGAGTCCCAGAACTGTCTCTCTGCCTGTCTCTCCACCTGTCTGTCTCTCTCTTTTTGCCTCTATGTCTTTCTAAACTACCTGTCTCTATGCCTCTATCTATAGTTACACACTGACAGCACTCAAACCGTTATACCCTCCAGGCCCACAACCACAAATTCATTGGATTCATCTAATAAAATAAAGAGGTGACAAATGTTGATTTATGGAGGAGCTGAGTGCTTGCATAGAGGGGAGTTTGAAAGTCAGAGATGGACAGGGATAGGGCAGGTATCCCTGCAGACAGGTGCTACTTACTGGAATCCATAGTTTGACTTTTGTCCAGCTCAGCCCAGCCCAGAACAGCCTAGCCCAGAACAGCCCAGCTCAGCCCAGCCCAGCCCATGTAAGTCCCTGTCCTGCCAACCCCAAGCTCATATTCTCCATAAAAGCAGAGGTTGGAGCTGAGCTCTGCAGCAACCCTGAGGGGGATGTGAGCTCCTCCCCTGCTCCACGTTTGTTTTCCTTTCCCCGCTGCCCCCAGTCTGGCCTCGTCACACGTGTGGCGTGTGGGGGCCGGCGGGCCCAGGCGCGAGGCGTGAAAGGCAACCGGTAAACACGGTAATAAGGAAGTGGTGTAAAAGGCGTGGAGCAGCAGGGAGCTGATGGGGCCGGCCCGCTTAGCCTGCTCCCCTACATTTCCTGCCCAGCGGGGAGCCTTTACACACTGCACTGAGGACTGCCAGTGCCCTGGAATATCCCTCTCTCTCTCTCCCGCTCTCTCTGTTTCTCTCTCTGTTTCTCGCTCTCTCTCCCGCTCTCTCTGTTTCTCTCTCTGTTTCTCGCTCTCTCTGCTGCCCCTTCCTTCCTCCCTCCCCCCCGTCCCTCTTCCACCAGAGGCTCAGGCCAGGTGTGTAAACTGCAGTCCCAGAGTATTTGCAGTGGTGCGTATTCCTGCCTCCACAGGGGTAGGGCAGGAAGGAGTTGAGGGCCGGAGAATATTCACCATGGGACATGTAGTCACATAAACTGTGCCGAACGAAGGCTTATTTCAGCTATATTAAAGTACCGAGTAAAGAATACTCAATGGAGAGTCCTGAGTACATTATACTTTACATAGGAGCATATAACACATATCTGAAATGTACTTCAACAAAACCTCTTTGTCCCCTTAGGTAGTTTCATTAATAGCAGGATTGTAAGGATGATGCTATTAGCGCAACAAGCCAACAAGTTGTTATTGGAAGAAAATCATATTGGTAACGACACATTATCAGTTCACATGCTTTCCTGGCCTTTCATTTCGACAGAGATGCGTCGCTTAAACAATTATCGACTTATCACATGAACACCTCCTCGTGCATTATCACACGCGCGCGCGCACACACAGGCAGACGCACGCTGATTGACCTCACGGCTCCATGCATCGTAAATACAATTTCACACGCCTGGCGCCTTTCGCTGTGCTCCCAATTAACCCTGCGAGTTTCTTCGTCCACCTGATTAGAGAAATTATCAACGCACAACAACAACATGGCAGATGCGCATCGCACGCGTCTCCCACGCGTCTCGCCCGCGTCGTACCTCGCCGGCGCTCCTCGCCTCGAAACGCGCACACGCTTCAGCAACCTGTGCACGCGCACCTCGCCACAACAGCATCTCAGCCCGACGCCAGGGCACACGTTAAGACCCCCTTATTCGCCGTCTAATATGAAGCGAAGCGTTAGTGTCGCTTAGCTGAGTAAAAGCTCTACCGCCTGTAAGGAAAAGTTATTGAAGGTGCCCACAACAGCTTCTTCTGTGCTGTCATCGACCGTCTATTAGTTGCAAGTCTATTGCACAGGCTCACATGTTGTGTCTGGAAATCGACCTTATATCGCCACGCTCAGTGCATACATCAGCACCGAGTCATAGAGGTGTCGGTCTGCAGAAGGTTGTTGTATCTCTTCGCTCCTCCACTTACTGTGAGCGTGCAGACTCGTGCGCGTAGGAACATACATGCTACCAGTTGTAGGCGGAGAGCCATTGTTGAAAAGTCGACGGCGATGCGGTGCATGGAGGGAGAGCCCAGCCCAGGTCTGCAGGTTTTGCAGTGCTGCAATTTCTCAGGCGGAGGAGAGCCAGGAGGCTAAGTTATCCCCCTCTCTCTGTGGGAGCCGTGTTATCGGTGTTTGACCCAAGTTAAATATTCTCATTACAATCACTTCAAATGAGCACCGGCGCTTTGTGTAATCCCCACCCCAGGGATGATGGGTTTCACCGGGCCTGGATGAAACAGAGGGCCCCCCCCCTCCATCTCTCCCTCTCTCTCGCTCTCTCTCTCTCTCACTTGGATCTCCTCATCCCTCCTTCCCATAGCTTCTACTCCTCCCTCCATCTGTGGTGTGTGTGAGAGAGAGCGAGAGAAGCAAGAGAGGAGGGATAAGGGGTGCAGGAGGGAGGGGGCGGGGAGGTTCAGGAGAGGGGTACCTGGGACACATCCAGCAGAGCTGGGGAGCTCTCTGACAGAGAGGGAGGACAGGATTGGAAGACTTCCAGCACTGTCCCCCAAGTGGCAGAGGGGCCGGGAGGGTCGACGGGGCTGTTTATGAGTGAGACACACTCAGCTGTCAATCTGACGAGGGGTTCATGTGGGTGCCAGGTAGAGAGGGGATCTACCCGCCTGTGCCAACCTCAAGGTGCCAGTCTAGAGTCCACTGGAGGGGCTTCTGACCTGGCTTTGACGTTTTATATATTTAAGTCTGAACAGATGGACCATCCTGACTATTTGCAGTCACTGCTAGCCTAGGAAACCCGCAGGCCAACTCTATCTCCCCGAGATCCTCTCCTTAGTTAGCCAGCGCTTTTGAAGGCCATAATTAGAATGAGGGTTCCTGTCACTCAGTCATCGTGGGTGGCCAGAGACCAGTTAGCAGGGAGAAAACAAAGTCTTTGTCATGCTGTCTCTGGTTGAAGCCCTTCTGCCGGGTGATGTGGCCTAAACCTCAACTCTGCCCTGTCAGCAACTCTCCATCTTTAAGAACTTTCTAGCAAGTTTGCAGTAAATGGTTTGTGACAGATATTCTGGCTTCAACTGAGATCCCCCCCAGTGTAACGTCTCAGTCTGGGAAGAGACGTGGGGGAACAGTCCCAAGACTGAGCTTCCCACCACCCACGGCAGGATCCACATGTTGGAGGAGGGGCTCCTTCCCTACCCCGGCTCTCCCCAGGCCCCTGGTCCCCTGGCTGGGCAGATTAGAGCAGGAGGGGCCGGGCCGGCTGGGGAGCCTGGTGCCCTTATTAGCCAGTAGGAGCAGGGGAGGGATGGGTCGTGAGGGATATCAGGATGGGAGGTGGTGGCGATGTGGTGAAGGAGGAGGAGGAGGGGGAGGAGGGGAGGGGGATAAGCTGCTCTGAGAGTTGAGTGGAGCTCCAAAAGAGAAGGGGGAATAAAGGATAGGAGGGGGGGGGGGCTCTAAGGAAGACATCTGCTTCTGTGCAAAGCTTGGTATTATCAAAGACTCCCGCGTCTCCCAAATCATCAAGTTTTCATGAGCGGGCTCACTGGTAAATATCAGCCACAGCGGCCCCTGGTCTCTGAGGAGCGGGGCCCGGGCGAGGAACTTTGGCTCATATTGAAATTCAGCTTTAAAGCGCATGAAAATTCTGATAGATGTCTCTGACAAGCTTGAATACTCTATCAACTTTCTCCACCTCATTCCAAGTGGATGTTCGCGAGCAAGGATAGCATATTCTGTTGTCTTTCTGCGGGCTCCGCAAGGAACATCGCTTCCTGCTTTTAATGTCCCGGCTTAATGTCCTGGGTTGTACTGTTTTCTAGCCCCCCCCCCCCCAAAAAAAACTCGACTTTGCATAACTTCCTGTGTGTTGAGGAATGTCTTACGCTGCCTGCTGCTGTCCTCAGCTTCCTCTCCCAGACCTCCCTGATGGCGGGGACGTCCTGGCTCCGCGTGGCGTAGCAGTGGGCCTGGAGGACGTGACCCAGAGTCAGGCCGCTCACCACCGCTTCCAGGACCTTCTCCACGTGGCTGAAGCAGAGCTGCGCCTGGGTCCCAACGCCGGCCTTCACCAGCTGCAGCGAGCAGGGGACCAGGGCGATCTGGCCCGCGCAGAACACAGACTCGTCCACCTGGAGAGGAGCACAACACGGTGGCGTGAGTCTAGAGAACAGATCCTCCCCGGGAGAACAGACGAGAACACGGCTGAGAGGGACCGGTTGTGCGTCTGGCTTGATTCACTTTCCAGATGTCTAGTCGAGATATCAAAAGTATTTTTACTCATGCCGGTAGTGGCCAAGTTGTTTTACAGCTGAAATTGTTGGATGTACACAATCTAACACACACACACGCATTCACATGGATTTAGAGAATAAATCTCTCCTTAAATCAATTTGTTGTTTGAAACTCAATTACACCCTCCCACAGACCTGGTTACTGCCAGGGTAGCACAGCCTCAGCTTTGGAGAGATGTCACACATGATGAATGCGGCCATTCTCTCCAACCCACAAACGCCCAGTGAAGATGTTGTGCTGCTTGATTGAACGCGAGGCCCAAATTATTTATTTGATTTCAGCGACGACAACAGAATGCTTCGTAAATGTAGATTTTTTTTTTCCCTTCTGGTTTTCCAGAGCAACGTGAGGGATTGCCAATCACGTCAAACGATTTGGTGGAAGTGTGGCGCACTTCATAAAAGTAAGTTAGCTAAAGCCTTTCTGAGTCCTGTCAAAAGAACCTTATTCTGACAGGGAGGTGCAACCATCAAATTAGCATCAATTATCAAATTACTATGTTTGAATAGCACTGCATCAATTAGCAAGTTCAGTCTTTTTTCATCTTAATTTCATTTTGCCATATTCTATCACCAATAATACACATTTCACAGTGTTAAGGTAAGCAGGTGATCGTGCTTGTATGCGTGTGGGGACAAGCGCATGTCTAGAGCAGTGTGTGCCTACCTCATTTAGGAGCACAATTAGCCATGCGATAATTAGCTGCGATCTCCTGTTAAACGCCTCAGTTGGAGCAAGTTCCCTAAACTCAATAATTTAGCTCAGGAGAAATCCATCTGATTAATGCAAGAGGATGTTCTGAGGCCTGGCTACAGCCCCGGACCCTGAGCTAAGGGTCTGCTTAGAGTGTCTGGTCCTCAGAGACACACTGGCATCACACCAGAGCAGCCCTCCTGGCCTAGCACTGGGGCCCTGTGGGTCGAGCTTAGCCTACTTCCTGGTTAGAGTAAACAGCCTGTGGTGACAGGCAGGTAATTGGTGGGCTAAGCACAGACCCAGGGGTCTGATTGGGCGCTGACCTCCAGGGGGATCAGGAAGGGCCAAAATCAATGGGTACATGGTGAGAAACAAGGTGCTTAAGCCATTAGCATACGGCTGCGCGTGGGTATCATGTTGCTCTGTCAGATTAGTAGGGTTAGGGGTGGACCGTTGGTATTAGCAGAGGCTTAACACCCCTCCCCTCTCCTCCCTTCACACCCTCTCCCCGTCCCCCTGCTTCCCCATATCTCCACAGTGGCCCTTCAATCACTCGGAGAAAAAGTGAAACCAGATCTCTGGTCACCCACACATCTTCAGCCCATGGAGTTTTTCCATAGAAGGTCTGTATACATTTGGTGGAGGTTCCTATCCGAAAGGAACATGCAATGTGCACTTAGTAAGCAGATGATCAAGAACATTGAATGTTGTGATGTACATACTGGGTTGAACATGAACCATGCTTTGTTTCTGCACCACCTCCAGGAAACCCCAGGTTGCGTTCATGTTGTGCTTGAGCTCGTGGCCCAGGATAACTCAGCCCAGTGTGCTCGGAGGGAGGACAGACAGCCACGCCACCATGATCGGCTGGCTTTCCTGCTGTAGGAAGGCTCACTGCTGGATTCACTTGTCAGCTTCGATGAATCAGAGGCGCTTGTCTCCACAACTCCAAATTACCGGGGCGAAGGATGAGCTTGGAAGCAACGAGGACGTGAGGGAGAGAGAGGGAGGGGGTATCCCTTCTTGCTTGCGAAACATTGGGATCAATCACCAGATAATTTACCTGGGAGCGGCGTTTGCCACGGCGGCAGCCATTCATCTAGGTTGGCGTCACATCAAACCCCCCCCCCCCCCCCCCCTCCACCCCTCCTGCCTTTCCCACACGTCAACAACAAATCGTCGCTGGCGTTGCATTTATGGGGCCATCAGATGCCATCATTTCTCCTTCTGGCTAAGGGCCGATGGCTGCTGCTTTACCCCAGGAGGGGGTAGAGGGGTGCTGGGCTGGAGAAGAGGAGCAGCCACGCCCCCCTCCTCCTCCTCCTCCTCCACCATCACCAACCGTCCTGGCTTCTGGGCTTCAACAGCAGGGCAGGGATGGCTAGCTCCCGTTTGTTGATTTCAATATCAAAAAAAGGGGGTGGGGGGTGGGGGGGGTATGTGGTGGGGCTAAAACAGCCATCTCCCCAGCCGCCACCAAGCAGGTGTGATGATCAATTATTAAGGCCTATCGCTCAGGTTACCCTAGGTGAGGGAGGGGGCTGGAGGTGATGGAGGGGGGGGGGGGGGGTGTAGGGAGGGGCGGGGGCTTTCATACTATACCGATTTGGGGGATGCAGGGGAGAGGAGAGTGAATATTATTTACATAAAATTAACAGTTCAAAAGAATGACTTCACACACCAATCAAACTTGTTAATTGACTGCCAATGGTGTGTCCCGGCGTATACAACGCGGGTACATTATTCATTGGGAGGCTTGACATGGAAGACAGTCCAATTTGCATGGGCGTCCTAAACGTGATCAACAACCACAACGCCGCATGCATTTTTAATAAGCCGAGAGATGGAGCTCTTAAATATTCATGAGGGTCAAACAATCGCATATCACATTAAACTTCCTGTAACAAGCTGGAGTTCAAACGCTAACCTCGGGGGTCTAAACAGCCCCGAGAGAGACAAAGGAAACTCGTCATCTTAAACTTGTATTTATGATTTGACTGTAGAGTTGATGGAGGGACATATTGACTGCTTTACTTGGCTGTGACTGGCTAGATGCCTGATGTCGTTGGCTGCTCTCATGTTGCCCATATTTTCTTTGTGTCAAAAGGTATTCAACGAGAAGGCTGATGCCTTTAAATCCCACCGCATACGTGGAAGCTGCTTACGCAAGCATGAACAAATCGTTTAAAATATACTATGTTTAGAAATAGTGTTTATATGGAAATCAGTGGTGTTTAAAAGCAAATGGTCACCTAGGATTAGGATTTATTCATTTGGAAATATACTTAAAAGCACAATTTATGATTCAAGGGTTCAACAAATAAATGGTAGAAAGAAGCAGAACCGATANGGGGGGCAGAGGGGGGCAGAGGGGGCCATGGCCACCCTGATACAATCACTGCTGGACTGATCCAATCCCCCACTGGCCGGTCCTCCCAAGTCCTCTTCTGAACTGTCTGATTTATTTTCAGGGCCCTCCGGCCCCCCCCTGCCAGATCACCCAACAATATCTGGAGGTGCCACTGCAGATGCAGACTGTAAACCATAAAAAGAACCCGCTACAAACGGAATGTTTAAACAAAGTGCGTTCATCATCGGTCACCGTCCTAGCAAACAGACACATCATTGTTCTCAGGACAGAGTTTTGGTTTTCAACACTGTACCTTCCGGTTATAAAAAGCTATTAGTTGACTTGACACTAAAACCCCTATCAAACCCGTATTCCCCTAACTGTCCCTCCAAGCCAGCCAAACCTCCCATCAGAACGGCGTTGGAAGCGACTGCAGCGCACGCTGCCTGCTTAGCATTAATTAAAGGCCTGTTTTGGCTTCATGCTTTGTCGACCTTTATTTCATGGCATCATTTTTCATAAACCCAATGATGAGTCAAAAGGTCAGGCATCCAAAGGACTCTTTTTCTCCCTTTCTCCCACCCTCCCTCCCTCTCTACTCTTTCTCTCATCTCTCTCTCTACCCCCCTTACACACACACACGCACGTACGCACACACACACACACACTCTCTCTCTCTCTCTTTCTCTCTCTCTCTCTCTCTCTCACACAGCTCCAGACAGTAACACATATGTAAATGCACTCAAGACTCACTTGGCTGCATCGCGTCTCATCCCTTAGCACGTCAAAGCCATATGAAGCAGCTCTAATTGTTCCTTTTAGTCAGAGGCCCCTGTAGGCACAAGGATGCCATGCCATGCCATGCCAGGCAAGGCCAGGCAAGGCCAGGCATGGCCATGCCATTCTAGGCTAGATCTCCATAACTGTCAGATTTGGACCCTTTGAACTTTCCATCCTGCTAAGTGTGAGGCTGGGTGTCATTCAGCAGTCAAGCTCTCTGTCTCTGTCTCTAAAGATACAGGGATGTCTGATGGAACACAGCAGTCAAGCTCGCTGTCTCTGTCTCTACAGACACAGGGATGACTGTTGGAACACAGCACTCAGGCTCTCTGTCTCTGTCTCTACAGACACAGGGATGTCTGATGGAACACAGCACTCAGGCTCTCTGTCTCTGTCTCTACAGACACAGGGATGTCTGATGGAACACAGCAGTCAGTCTCTCTGTCTCTGTGGGTTTTACAGACACACGGGATGTCTGATGGAACCAGCAGTCAAGCTCTGTCTCTGTCTCTACAGACACAGGGATGTCTGATGGAACACAGCAGTCAGTCTCTCTGTCTCTGTGTTTACAGACACAGGGATGTCTGATGGAACACAGCAGTCAAGCTCGCTGTCTCTGTCTCTACAGACACAGGGATGTCTGATGGAACACAGCAGTCAGTCTCTCTGTCTCTGTCTCTACAGACACAGGGATGTCTGATGGAACACAGCGGTCAGTCTCTCTGTCTCTGTGTTTACAGACACAGGGATGTCTGATGGAACACAGCAGTCAAGCTCGCTGTCTCTGTCTCTACAGACACAGGGATGTCTGATGGAACACAGCAGTCAGTCTCTCTGTCTCTGTGTTTAAAGACACAGGGATGTCTGATGGAACACAGCAGTCAAGCTCGCTGTCTCTGTGTTTAAAGACACAGGGATGTCTGATGGAACACAGCAGTCAGTCTCTCTGTCTCTGTGTTTAAAGACACAGGGATGTCTGATGGAACACAGCAGTCAAGCTCGCTGTCTCTGTCTCTACAGACACAGGGATGACTGTTGGAACACAGCACTCAGGCTCTCTGTCTCTGTCTCTACAGACACAGGGATGTCTGATGGAACACAGCAGTCAAGCTCGCTGTCTCTGTGTTTACAGACACAGGGATGTCTGATGGAACACAGCAGTCAAGCTCGCTGTCTCTGTGTTTAAAGACACAGGGATGTATATTAGAACACAGCGGTCAGTCTCTCTGTCTCTGTGTTTACAGACACAGGGATGTCTGATGGAACACAGCGGTCAGTCTCTCTGTCTCTGTCTCTAAAGACACAGGGATGTCTGATGGAACACAGCAGTCAAGCTCGCTGTCTCTGTCTCTACAGACACAGGGATGTCTGATGGAACACAGCAGTCAGTCTCTCTGTCTCTGTCTCTAAAGACACAGGGATGTCTGATGGAACACAGCAGTCAGTCTCTCTGTCTCTGTCTCTACAGACACAGGGATGTCTGATGGAACACAGCAGTCATTCTCTCTGTCTCTGTGTTTAAAGACACAGGGATGTATGTTAGAACACAGCGGTCAGTCTCTCTGTCTCTGTGTTTACAGACACAGGGATGTCTGTTGGAACACAGCAGTCAGGCATGCTAATAGTCCCGTCCCACCTTGGAAACCTAATGTGCAGTTTAGACTATGGGATTGATGGTCATTTTCACACCGTTGGATATCACCCTGGCTGGATATCTCCAAATGCTGACGCACCAATAGCATGCGTCCAAGCCGCTGTGGACGGGTGTGGTGTAGTACCGAGACTGAAGCCAGGGGGGGCTACTGACTGAGAGCAAGGCCCACAGTCCCGAAACATACAGTATTACATTTCAAACAGCGAGTGTTTGAATGTGACAACGCACGACTCCAAACTCTGCAGTCCTCCTCAAGAACCACACACCATGAAACCACACACGTTTTTCTCCCCCATCCGTTGAATATTTAAGAGGTTGGTTTCAAGTACGGGGGGGATCAAGTTTGACTCAGATTATTTAAGTGCATATATAATTTGTAGCCGTTTTTTTGGAGGGAGGGATTTGATATGGGATAAGTGTTTAATCCTGCCGCGGTGGATGGCAGTTTGTCAGGCTGTTGTGCGGTGATTCCATCGCGGCCTGGTTGGCGTTCTGAGCCAATCCCGTCTCTCCGCGTGGGGGACGATAGGAGACGGACTCAAGTTGAGCCGTGCCCCGAGGAAACCCCGTCTCCTCTGACACCTTGTCTTCTTAAATACACAACGCTGGAGAGACACGCAACCATCACTGCTTTGTCTCTGCGTCTCCCCCTCTCTCTCTCTCTCTCTCTCCCCTCCATCTTTCGACTGTGCCAGTCTTCTCGCTCACGGACTCTGGGTTATTATTTGCGGGTCTCGGTTCCACCGCTCTTGTTTTCCTCTCCGCGCGCCGAGCTCTCTTCCTGTTTGGGCTTCGGCTTGAGCCTAACCCTTGCATGCTCAACTGTCACATGACATCAGCGTTACTTAAACGGCGACATAAATAGCTGTACGAAAGGCACAAAGAGAGACAGAGGAGGAGGGAGAGAGAGAGACACGGAGACAGAGAAGTACTGAGGAAAAAGATGGAGAGAGAGCGAGAAAGAGAGACAGAAAGACAAGCAGGCAAAGAGAGACGTATTTGAAAGACTTCTTACACAGCCTTGTCCCAGCTTTGAGACGAGACCCTTGGAGACGATGAAGGTCTGCAAACCTTCTCCAAATCTTAAAAGGCTTGACTGTTAACATAACATATCCAGAGAAATGGCCAGGATGAGGGGATGATTTGACACCATCGCACAGACAAAGTAATGTCACTTCTCTCTCTGTCTCTTTGTGCTGTCATGGTCCAAGCTGCCAGGGTTCATGCTCTCTACATGCCTGCTCTACGGTGGCCCGTGTTGGCCAGTCACATTGTCCTGTCAGATCTGGTCAACTTTATGCTTATTGCTGGTTTGTCTGGAGCTGCTGTGTGTTGGGGAGTATTATGAAGGTCAGAGGAGAGAGTATGGGCACACACAAACCACTGAATATACCTAAAACAGATACCTAAATTTACAATTTAATAAAACATGTCTACACTGACACAGCGATCTCAACTGACATCCTGTAATCTTAATATTTCTTTAACAAAATGTGTTAAAAACAGAACATTTAGCCTTTAAACTATTTAACAGCTAATATGAAAGGAAAAAGCATACAGAATAAGGTGTGTGTATATTGATGCACAGCAGTCAGCTGGTCCTAATGAGTCCACAGCTTGGGTACTGTCTGTGAGAAGCGGTGATGGAAGGCCATGATTTCTCCTGACATTAGGGCAACATGTCGCTGATCCCTTCAACTGGCCGGCCCAGCCCATTTCTTTTTTTTCTTTTTTTTTGTGGTCGTTTTGTCTTGACAAATTGGTTGTGAGGCTTTTACGACTGATGCACATATCGCAAAAAATCCTTTCTGCCAAGCCTCCTCTGTGACCTGCCCGCAGGACACTGCAGGCTCCTCCATGCGTCGCTCTATCAAAGCCGATCTTTCCAGGACAATGCAAATGATGACAAATTCCATCATCCCGCATTATGCGTGCGCCAAGCACCCCCTTTCCCTCCCTCCCCCCCCTCCCATCCCCTCACCCCCTCCAAACCACCCCTCCATTGCCCACACCCACCCCTCCCTCCCCCCTCCATGCCCCCCAGTCAATTACCGTCAGGGAAATAATAATTACAAGGTTGGAATGCCAATCCATTCATTGCGGGTGAGGTTTTCTGTGTAGTGGGCTGTAAGTCACACTATTATACACCCATGTAATTGGCCTACTTCTCTTCTGGCAATTCAATTAGTCACACAGTAGCAGTTCTGGATCTCTGTTCTGCTTTCATGTTGACATGATGGATAGCTACTCGGTTATGTTATTACCAAATCTAGTCACTTTATTACCAAAACTCATCCAGCATGCAAGCCGAGTGGAGCGACAAAATTCAAAATTGAATTGCGTTGGGGACTAATGCGCCATCAATTACAAACATGTCAGGATGTGGGAAACTAAAACGACTGCTTAATGAGGGGGTGTGGCTCTCGCCTCTTAATCACTCTTGCTAATTGAATTCGTTTTGGGATTAAAATGTTTTATTCTCTTCTCCCCATGGAGCAGGGGCGCTGAGACAGGAAGACCCCCAGGCAGTCTCTGTAGAGCTACATCATCCACAGCCTGATCATAATGACAGGAAGACTCCCAGACAGTCTCTGTAGAGCTACATCATCCACAGCC
>BROE01000009.1:12466259-12487715 GCA_036571765.1 Plecoglossus altivelis
TCTTCCTCTTGCTCCTGCTCTGGGAGGGAGTGTGTGTGTGTGTGTGCATTAGTCTTTGTGTGCGTGTGTGTGTGTTTGTGCTCTTCTCCAGCCCTGTCAACTACGCCCTCTCATCACAATGGGAAACACACACACACACACACACACACACACACACACACACACACACACACTGGGGCAGCGTCTGAATATAGCAGCGAGTTACCATAGTAATGGGATGGTCATAAGTAGCTCCTGTCAGAGACAGTGATAGGACTGGACAACGCAGTGCACTCCTCTTTTTATCCATGCATCGCTCATTCCCTTCCTGATATCAGGGAGGGAAAGCAGCCTTCTTCAAATTTACAGAAATGGGGAAGAGGAGCGACAAATAATTCCCACAGAAAAAAAACTTTGGATGCTGATAGGAGCCTGCTGAGACTGGGAGGGCCGGGTCATGATAGCGCCCGGAGACTGCATGTGAGGACATTGCTGTGTGGCTCCAACGTTGTCTTGACGATGCTGGTCTATAACTACTGCTCCGCTCCATCTAAAGCCTCTCTCACGTGGACGCACAACTGGAGGACCACACACACACACCTGCACACACGTGCACACACATGCACACACATGCACACACATGCACACACATGCACACACATATGCACACACACATGCACACACACATGCACACACATGCACACACATGCACACACACATGCACACACACAGCAATGGAGGGGGGGAAAGGCATTTTGAATGGTAGTGATAATGCATAAACTATTTAAAAATGCAAGTGTATGATAACCTTTTCTAGAGGGATGTACTCCAACTTAAAAACGATACCTTAGTAAATGACGGGGCCAAAGAGAGCCAGAGAGGGGGGAGGAGGCAGGGATGATGGGACAGAAACACAAGGAGGAGGTGGGGGGGAAAGGGTGGAAGACAGGGAGAGGATGTGGTGAGGGTGGGGAGTCAAAACAGTTCAGCTCCCACACTAGAGGGCACATCCCCCTTCTCCCATGGCTGACTAGGTGTGTAAGGGTCACTGCACCAGGGACACGTGTCCAAGAGTGTGTGCCCGTGTGAATGCGTGCAGTCTGAGCGCGTGTGTATATGTATGGCGGGGGGAGGGGGATAGGCAACAGCAACGGTGACCCCCCCCCGTCCCCCGTCCTCCCATACTGCCACACGACATGTTGACATGAACCAAGGCAGTCAGGCACCAATAATACATGAAGAGCTGTTCAGGGCCAATTAGGATCAGTTGTCAGGGGCCCTGGCCCATTAGTGTGTGTGTGCGGGGCGTGGGGCGGGGTGGCAGGGGCCCGGGCCCGCGCCAGGCGTCGATGCGCTCTGACAGATCCGCTCCTTCTCGTGTCCTCGGCCGGTACAAGCTGATACCAGCCCTGTGCCCACGTGGCGTGCTGGCGCTGGCCCTTAGTGCTTCCTCACGATGTCTGCTGCCACGGCAGGTCAGCCTCCACAGGGAGGGAGAGAGGGAGGGAGGGAGAGAGGGGGGGAGGGATGGATGGAGGGGGAGGTGGAAGATGGCAGGGACAGAAGGGTAGAAGAGAGAAATAATTACCCTCTTCTCACCCCCCGCTGCTGCCACCACTTCCACCCCACACACACACCCACCACACACACAACTGCGCCCTCATCAGAATTGGCCTACATTTTAACTGTGACAAACAAATTACCCACCACAACCAGCGGACAGTGTAACATGTACACCCCCCCCCCCCGTTGCCAGTGTGTCCACCGCTGTCCTCAGCCACAGCAGTGACCATGTGTCAATGTGGATCTACATCTGCATCCGAGGGGAGAAGGGAGGCAAACCCCTGCTGTGTGTGTGTGTGTGTGTACGTGTGTGTGTGTACGTGTGTGTGTGTACGTGTGTGTGTACGTGTGTGTGTACGTGTGTGTGTACGTGTGTGTGTACGTGTGTGTCTGTATCCGTTTTCAACACGGACTACCTGTCTTGTCACTCGTCTATGAATACCATGGCGAGTCAAATGTGAGTCACTCTAATGACCAACTCTGTAGACAGACAGACAGCGCCTCTACAGTGGGAGTGGGTATAACAGGTGTGTGTCTGTGGGTGTGTGTGTGCCTGGCCCTGACATGCCCATTATGTAAAGCTTTATTCAGGCTGTGAAAGGTGTGCGTATGTCTGTCAGTTCAAGTGAAGAGCAGTTTAACCTTGTGTGTGGTATGAATGAGAAGTTATACACCGCGGCGTTGCGCTCGCGCACAAGGAGGTCACATTTCCCGAGGTAAAGCCACGGCTGAATCGAACTCGTCCTCCCAAATCCCGACTGCTGACGTGCTCGGCAATATGAGCGACGTTCATTTGGAAATGAAGTCGAGCTTCCAGAGGTGTGGCAGTGGAACCGTAGACATTGGCTAAGTTGTTCTAAGCTGCGCCGCTCGCCACTTTTTCGGGCTTCGAGACCACGCCAGGGGCCAGGGCTACGACGCAGGCAGAGAGGAGACGCGCAATTCCACTAGCACTCGAGTCCGCCAGAGCACAACGTCCTCCATCAACCTTTCCTTTCCAGCCTCATCAAACCCATTCAGGCTTCAAGGCTTCATTATTCATCGTCTCAATTACTCAACAACTGTTTTCCCCTCGCTCTCTTTTCTCTCCCTTCTTAGTTTTTCTTTTTTCCTCCCTCTCTCTCTCTCTCTCTCTCTCTCCCTCTCTCCCTCCCTATCTCTCTCTCTCCCTCCCTATCTCTTTCTCTCTCCTCTCTGCCTATCTCTCTCTCTCTTCTCTCTGCCTATCTCTCCCTACATTCTCCTCGGTTGGAAATGATCATTTGTTCTTTTATTAGAGCTGATAACATTGTATGAGTGCACTCGCTGAAGAGCTCCCCCCCCCCCCCCCCCCGCTCCTAGCCTCCAGCCTTTCTGACGTTCTTATTGGTGCGCACGCTTGCGCTCACCCGCCTTCTTTTATCGTGCGCTTTTCAAGTAATGTTAATAGACTAGAAAATGGAGACGTTTATGAAGCACGGGCCGTGTTTATGAAAAAATCCATAAAGAGTGACAGGGGGTGAGGTGAGATAAAAGAAAGATTTTAATAGATTATGGCGAGCGAGAGGGAGGAACCGTTGACGGATGATGGACGCCACCTCCGGGATTGCTACATTTATTTATAAAAAGAAAAGAAAAAAAAAAACGAATATGAGATTCATTTTGCAGCGTTAGGGATGAGGTTCGGAGTCCTAATTAATTTGTACAGCCGGTAAGTCCAAATGCACGTGCAACATGCACACTCCCAGGCACGCCCACACACTCGCATTCATGAGCTGTGTACACATATTCTTCCCTCCCCCAT
The DNA here is from genome assembly GCA_036571765.1 of Plecoglossus altivelis. Taxonomy (NCBI): domain Eukaryota; kingdom Metazoa; phylum Chordata; class Actinopteri; order Osmeriformes; family Plecoglossidae; genus Plecoglossus; species Plecoglossus altivelis. Next base: position 12,469,585 of record BROE01000009.1, read on the forward strand.
AATCTTTCGATTTTTTTGAGGCTGTTTCTTTACTTAATTAGCTTTCTGTGGTAATTGAAGTGGATGTGCTGGGCTGGGCTAAGCACATTTTGGGAAGAGGGGGCTGATAGTGAGGAAGTAGAGAGGGAGGAAGAGGAGGGGCGGGGAGGAGGAAGAGGAGGGGGAGGAAGAGGAGTACAAGCAAAAGGAGGGGGAGAAATAGGAGGGAGAGGAGGAAGAGGATATTGGGGGAGGAGGGCTGAAGTGTGCAAGTAAGCACTTTCATGGCAGTGAAACAGTCTGTAGGATAAAAAGTGCCATAAAACAAAAGCACTTTGCTTAATTCCCACTATTCATCAAAGAAAAAAGAGCGCAGCGTAGGTTTTCCACTGCCTCACACGCGCGTGCAATTCACACACTACAATGCACACACTACAATTCACACACTACAATTCACGCACTACGATTAACGCACTACGATTCACACACTACGATTCACACACTACGATTCACAACACCACTGGATTTGGGCACCCATATAAAAATATCTAATTGTGTTTTCTCTTCAAACATTATTTCCGCTCTCTCTGGTTTTGCTTCGCACACACACACACACATGCACACACACACACACAAGCACCCACACACACAAACGCACACACGCACACACACACACACGCACACACTCCGTCCTGACCTCTCTCCAGGCCCTTTTGAGAGAGGGAGGTGAGAGAGAGCCTCTCTGCTGTTCAACATGACCCCTGACCTCCCTAACAAGAGGGTCAGATGTGGCTCTGCACATTGTTTTAGCTCATGTAACCCTCTCGTAAGAAGATTATTCAAATACTCGCTCCTGCCGCACTGTGCCCCGCTAAACCTTTTGATGCTAATTGGCCACGTCAGATCCACTTTCCCCACGATGCTTCACCATCCACTTTGACAATGTTCAAAATCCAATATAAATCCTATTGCAGACAGGCGAGGGGCTTCCACAATATTGACTGTCACTCACAATTAGGGGAGCGTGGGAAGGAGAGGGGTTAGCTCACGTTTGGTGGTGGTGAGGGGAGAACGGGGGGGGGGGGGGGGGGGACCTGAGGCTGGCCCCGGCTAACTCCCCAAGTGCCCCCTCTCCAATCTGATCAGTGGCCCTGATCTGGCAGCAAATCTCCCAGGGGTGCTCCATTTATCTCTTAACAGGGAAAGGGGAGATGTTTAACAGTCGTTCATCTGATTGTGCTGCCGTTCAGAAGTTCTGCGTCTATTGTGCTGGCTGCTCAAAGGGCATTCTGGGAGACGGCAAGCGTTCGAATAAGGGTGTGAATAATTATCCGTCTATATTTCCCTGCTGTTAGCTAGGAGTTTGGGTAATGATGGGTCAATCTTGCCCTGTGTGGCAACCGGCAAGCTTCATGAAGGGTTTTAAAAATCTTCTTGTACTCATTACATAGGAGGTTGGAGTTGAACTTTTTCTTTTTTTTTAATCAGCAAAGAACATGGCGTTGAACATTGCTGTTGCTGCAAATGTTTCACTTCAGAACATGTGCCATATCGGGGGTTTTTTTCTTCTTCTATAAAATGATTGATGTGGTAGAACCTTTCAGATCATTTAATTATGCAAATTGAGACAAAACACCAGCCAGGGAGAATCTGCAAGGAATTCCAGATAAACATCAATATAGCGAAACAGGAACAAATTGGTACCTACACCTCTGGTCCCTCCTAGTCTATATTAAGGCAGGCCACTGACCACAATCAAATCCTGACGCTATAAAGGCATGTCTCATTAAATATATCTTTACTATTATGCTAAATATGACCTCTACACCTGGAACTAATCAAGGGTGTAACTGATAGACGAAAGCATGTAAACAAACCTGGATTAAATCACCCATGTTCCCTTCCTACAGGTTGATTTGCAGTATTTGCATAAAGAACACTTCCCCAGGCCTGCAGCTATCACATCATAAAGGTTAACTGATCCTGTACGTCCAGTATGATGAGGGATCTGGCGGCACGCCAGGGCTTTGACAGACGGTGCGAAAAGAGACTTGGAGCAGGCTTACAGACACATGGACAGAGACACAGACGGACACACAGACGGACGGACAGACAGACAGACAGACAGACACACACACAGACAGACAGACACACAACACACACACACACACACACACACACACACACACACACACAAGCATCCATCAGACAAGTCCGTCGGTCGGAAGGACCAAGGTGTCACCACAAACATGCTAATCCTCAACACAACAGCCCTCACCCCCCCCCCCCCCCCCCCCACACACACACACACACACACATCCCCCGACAGAGGGACATGCTGGACCAAACTGGGTCCGTTCACCGGGACATTCTGTCTCCCCGTAGACCGGAGTGAAGGACACATTTAACTGTCAAATATACAGTAATACCCTCTTCTAGCCAGAAACCAAGTCATTGATATTCCCTCAACGTTTTGCTATTACTTGCATCTAGTTAGTCATATTTTACCATCACATTAAGAGACGACATTATAATTTCCAAATTTGCCTGTGCGACACCAGACTGATGACATTCTCCAGAAAATAATTAAGATTACAGAAAAAAAGCACCAGAGCCATCTAGCTCGTCCTCTCCTCCTCCTCTCCTCCTCCTCCTCTCCTCCCACCCCTCCTTTTTTAATCACTAATTATTTCCCAAAGTGAGAAGAGAGGTTGTAAGGGGGGGGGTGAGGAGGGTTATTTAGTTCCAGAATGCAACCCCTTCTCCATCTTACAGTGTGTCGTTGCCAGGGCCTTATTCGTCATGGCGGTGTGGAGACAACAGTCTTCGTCACCGTGGAGAATACTCATTACAGTGGAGTCATGGGGGGGTGGGCGGGGGGGGCAACGCATCTGCATGCTCACAGCGAGGGGCTAATTGTATCAATATGTAAAAAATCCCCCCATTGCCCCCCAAACACAGAGAAGGGCTGTTCAATATATTTTGCTGATGTAATTGAACAGAGTAGGAAGCTGTGTATGGAGAAGGGGAGGGAGGAGGGGGAGGGAGGCGAGGTGGGGGAGGGACGAGATGAGACATGCAGTGAGATGAGGCAAAGCCGCAGAGTTCAGCTTAGAAACTTCTAAGCAAACAAGGCAGTCTCACCCGCTCTTCTGGTATTTTCCTTGTATAATTTAACGAATCGCCCGGGCCGCGGCTTGCACTTTCTTTTTTTTTTCTCTCCAGAAAACCAAACATTGGTCACAAAGCACTGGTGAAAGCCAGCCTGACTTACACCAGCCATTCTTCCTCGTTCGACCACGTTGCTTAAGACCGCAACCTTAAACACAATGAACAGAGCCATCCCAGAGATACAAAAGGGGAGAGGCGGCCCACCTCAACACCAGAGCCAAAGACACGTGTTCTCACTCACGGGGGGCTTAGAGAGTGAGCTGCAGGACAGTGTGGAGGAGATGGACCCTGGACTTGTTGACAGTACCTTGACAACTGAAATCCTGTAAACTACACGCAGAGTAAACAACCGAGGCAGCCGGCCGTGAACCCACCACCGCACTTCCTCCCTGCTCCCTTTCAAACGCCGTTGGTTGGCGAATGATATGACGGAGGGGGCTTTGTTTGTTGGGTTTGATTTAAACAGACACAGACATGTTACCCCCCCCCTCCCCCTCTTATCAAGCACCGCAGGCCCTTCAGTCTCCCACCCCTACCAACCCTGGGGGGTCCCTCCTACCCTGAGGGCCTGGCTGTAGGGCCCGATGTTGGCGGGGGCCCAGTGGGACAGGCTCTGGACGTGCAGGGCCTCTCTCTGGTGGAAGGTATCCTCCTCTTCCTTCTCCTTCTCCTCTGGGGCTGGCTGGGGCCAGTCCTGCAGCAGACAGTCCACCTGGAGGAGCTGGCCAGGGGGCAAAGGGGCCTGCACACACACCCTGGGGAGAGATGGATGGATGAATGGAGAGAGGAAAGAAGAAAGGGAAGAAGGGAGGGAAGGGACACGTGAGGTGGAGGGAACGGAGGCTGTCAGACGACGCCCACAAAAGTCCTGCCGGTAGGTTAGGAGGAAGGCTTTCCCTTGTAAGGTGCTGCGTGCAACGTGCGTTTCAGACAGCGTGTGGGAGAAAGCGTGTTGGAGGGAGCGTGTTGGAGGGAGCGTGTTGGAGGGAGCATGTTGGAGGGAGCATGTTGGAGGGAGCGTGTTGGAGGGAGCATGTTGGATCGGAGCGACTGTCTGGGTCTAGGGCACGTCCCTCATCGCTTGGGAACAGCCGCCTCGGGCACGTCACTGTTGCTGAGCCGGAGCCGTTTGCGACGGTGGCGTGTTGATCCCGGGAGCGTGGTCTGGACGGAGCCACTGCCGCACTCTAGGATGGGAAGCATGTTGGAGGAGCTGTTCGGAGCGGGACTGCCACTGTTGAGGGCAGTGTTGGAGCGGCAGCATGCTTGGAGCGAGCATCAGTTGGAGTGAGCGTTCGTTAGGCAGGGAGCATGGTGGAGGAGATGCTTAGAGCGCCGAAGCATGCCTCTGCGGGGAGACGATGTTGTGAGCGCACATGTCTGGACGGGACGCCGTGGTCGGAGGGACGGCGTTGTCAATTGCGCAGCGGAGCAGTGTCTGGAAGGGAGCACGGGTTGGAAGAGCAAGTGTGCCAGGACGGTTCGTCTCGCACTGCGCAAAGCCGAGGGTCGCCAGACCAAGTGTGTCCTGTCGACGGCACGTTGGAAGAGCCCGAAAAGTCCTCCATGCCGCCCACGTACCAAGCGATGACCCAGACCACCAATCTGCTCACGCCGCCAACCTGTCCTCTCCAACTCACCTGCACAACCACACCACAACCAGAGCAGGGACACAAAACACGTATCCAAGATGGTCAACGTTGGTCTGGCTCTTCTTTAGGACAGTGTGAGGACAGTGTAGGACGCTGAACCACCAGAGAGCTAATGCACTGAATCATTCTATGTCCACCATCTTTAGACGCAGAGGTAAGACAAGGTCAGGGAAGAAAACAAGCCTCTCTCCCAAGCATCCTGAGATAAAGATTGGAGTTTGTTTTGCCTTTGTCAATGCTGGCATTGTCTCTGAACACTTCACACACACATACACACAAGAAAATAGGCCCTCGTACAAAGAAGGTTCTTCATTAAATATTAACTTGTTTAATATTGTCTCTGCCCTCTGAAGGCTGAGCAGCCCTGCACCACCATCAACATTAAATATGCTTTTCATCTCCCCTTCCCGTTTCTTGGTAGAAAAACTAAAAAGGAGAGAAGAAAGACTGAAGGAGATGCTCTGGTAAAAGCATACGCTTCCAAAGTTCTGCAGGGCAAAATATACACCAGAAGCCAACCGACCCACCCAGCATGCGTGTGTGTCAGCGTAGCAAAGGCGAGGGGCCAATCTTCTCCACATCGTGTTCATCTTGAAGGGTCTCTCCCCGTTTGCCCGCGGCCCCCAGCCCGCCCTGCTGACATCCTGCGTCTCTGACACGCACCAGAGCGCTCGCCTCGCCGTCAAGGACCGAACTAGTGGGATTCGTCTAAACTGTTCGAGCGCGCTTCGCTAACATTAGAAGGAGGAAGGTGAACAGGGGCCTAAGAACTTGTCTCCTTCGTCCTGTATGTTTGGAGGGCTAAACCTTGCTTCGAGAAATGGAACCCCCACACACAGCACCACCGCATCCTTCCAAGGAAGAACATGTGTTTTTTTTGATGTAATTCTTTTATCTGGCGCTTGCGTGTATAAAATATCACCCCTGGTCAAACTCATCCCCAACTGTCTCTTTCAGATCTTTACAAAATAAATAAAAAATAGTTATAATTTTCACTTGATCGAAGCAACCATGGATTATTAGGAGTCTGGGCTCTGTGGTGTATGTGTGTGCGCTTTCTGTTGTTGTTTTGTTTTGTTACCCTTTTAAGAAGCAAGAGAATTCTCCAGTAGCTGAGTACTGGCAGGAGATAGGATGTGTGTGGGATTTGTAGCACTCTGATACAATACTTTGTTTAGGGCAGTGCTTTTCCGCCTTTTTTCCTCCTCTCTCTACCTCTCCCTCCTTCCTTCCATCCCTCCATACCTAACTGCCTCTGTAGTGAACAATACTGTACCTTGCAGCAGTGTAAAGGCAGCCATGGTCTGGTTGTGGATTCCTGGGTCTGGACTGTGAAGCCCTGAGATCCCTGATATCCACTGGTATCCTCTGGCTGTCCTGAGAGAGCAGGAGGGGGGCTGACCTGTGGGGGGAGGACATTCATAAAACTCCTCTAAGAGCTCGACAGCTCCATGATTCAATAGGTTTGGACTGGTTAGGGAGACAAAGGGGGGGAAAGATATCCTTAGACTGCAGGTAAACTAAGTTCTGTTTCCAAACTAAAAGCAGAACGAGGTGTGGAAGTCCGGTCGTGCACAGACTGCAGCCGGTGAAGTAGGAGTCCGGAAACGTTCGTCGGAAACGTTCTGGGGACGACCAGCACTCGTCAACCATCATTCAAACGTACAGCCATCGTGGCGCTGACCACGTCACACAGACAACCCAGGGATATATCACACGCAGACACAGACGCAAACACGCAGAAACACGCGCACGTCTCACCATGGGCCAACTGACAACTAAGGTCGCCGCTTGATGTAAATTCTCGCTGGATGTCTTGGGCTTGATCAGCATATTCAGCCTCCTCTGTCATCTTGTCGATGGCAGTCTGGCAAGGACAAGAAGGAAGGGGCCGAGCCCCAGCTAGCCAAGCCTGAAATCAAACACCAGAGGAGGGGGGTTAGGTAGGGCTGAAGGAGGGGGTGTACATCAAACCAAACATGCACCCAACACACAATCGGAGGCAAAATGGCACATAATTATACATTTTCAATAACTCAACCCAAGGCAGGCTCTGCATGTCACTCATCTATTGAAGACAGCCCAGACACAAATAACTGGGAGGTGAATGAATATGGAACACCACGCTAACGTATTCATGCATTAGGAGGAGAAGCGATGGGGCGGCGCCTGGTGTTTTCTGATACTTTAAATTCAATCATGCCAGCCGTCAGTCAGGGCAGCTGACGGGTCTGCCCCCGTGACGAGCGCTGGGTCTGCGCTGCGTTTCACACGCTCGCACGCTTTCTTCCCACTTTTCCTCCACGCCCTCCTCATCCCTGTCCTCCCAGGACCAGGGAAGCAGAAGGCGGACTATTAGCATGCTCTGGAGCCGGGGGCAAGTGGCAAACGGGAAATATACGTGCCAAACTCCAACCGGGGGCGAGCGTGTGCGATTGATGTGGGATAATAACGTCATCTTCATGTCCTAACAGACTGCCTGGCTGTGTTCTGGGGTGCCCCGCCTCACGTGTGCCCTGCGGACCCATTCTCGCTTAGCCGCTTCCTGCCCTCCTCGCCTATGCTCGTGCGCCTTTGCTCCTCTGTCACTCGTCCGTGGGAACCCCCCGCTCCTCCTCGGCGGCGGCCTCCCGCCCGGTCCTGTCAGCTGTATTTGGCCATATGATAATCAAATTAATTATACTCCGTTCGCTCGCGTGGAGCCATGGAAAATAGCTGGATGCTGGTAGCGGTGGTTCGTTAAACCGAGGAGGGCACAAATTGACGCGTGGTCCCTCCGACTTCCCTTTCCTCCCCCCCATGATGATCAGGCACGGTTTCGGACATGTAGTGCTTGGGTGTCACGTCGAATGCATCTGGTCGACAACCGGTAAACGGAGACGGGAGGCGATTGCGACATGGGTGTGTTCGGGCATTGGGTTCGTTCCCTCCTGACCGAGTCCCCAGGATCTCCCTGCTACTTGCCACCTGCACGGACCCTCGAGGGAGAGATCCGAGAGCCAGGGCATTGGCGAGTTCGACGACCGAAGGGCTTCTTTTAGGAAGGGCTGGGAGGGGGTGAGGAAGGGCTTGCTCGTTGACAAGCGTATTTGCTATGGTGTTGTGTTGTTATGCTACAGTTACCCGAGTCGGAGGCTCCCCTGCCCGACGATAGCTGTGAGGCCCCGTGCATGTAGAAAAAATAGTGCTACAAACAAAAACCACACCACAAACCACAGCACCCCCCCCCACGCAGGGACTCCCCCCTGTCCACCTACAACCCACGCCCAGATCTACATAGCCCTACAGGGATGGTAGCCGCGCCGCCCGCGCGCGTCACCAAGGAACTTGGGGACCCCCTCATACCCGCGATTGGTCTCCGATCCGTAACACGAACCCATATTCAACGCCCGCCAAACCAGGCTGTTCACCCCACCTCCACGGACACAGCACAGCACACACACACACACACACAAGCGTGCACACGTGCAAACGCCCACACATACACACGCACACATGCACACGCACACATGCACACGCACACACACACACACACAAACACTATATCCTACAGCCTTGCCAGGCCCAGGGCTAGTCACATACCCCTGGGTAACCGCTATACGCACATACGCGTGCACACACACACGCGCGCGCGTACACACATACACACAGTCCTTCCACACCCCTGAAGCCTCAGACTTTCTCATTAACGTGCTTCTATCATAGACTAGAACCGCCACTGTGAAAGTTGCACTTAACACCCTCTGAACATGTTCTCTCTCTACCTAACACTCTTTTATCTATCTCCCGTTTCAGCCGAAGTTTTGACCCTAAATCCTTTTTTTTCCCCTCCAGGACAGTCAGGGGTCCAGCCCTGCTTCCTGCCCTGTGTCCTGCACCATATCTGGTGTGTAGTTGTTGGAGCTTGTCACACCAGTGCTGCTCTCTGCTAATACCAGTTAATGAGTACAGACAGGACTCAGTAGGAGAAGGATGATGTCATGCCCTACAGCCCTGTCCCCCGACCAGTACACACAGGCACACAGGCACACACACACACACACACACACATCGACATGAGTCCGCACAGAGTTCTTATCTGAACCCTCACCCGACCCCTGAAATACTGACAACTCAGTCACCCATTTGCACTGGAGTGACAGACATAATAAGAGTCAGGGTCACTGTCCCTCTGTCAACATATCCTCCATCTCACTCCTTCTAACCCCCCTATCCCCATCTCATCATCTCACACCCTCCATGCCTCCATCTCACTCCCTCCACCCTTCTCCCAGCACTCCTCCAACCAGCACCCTCTACCCCCCCCCACCCCATCCGCTTCGTCCGCTTAGCCAGCTACCTGAATGCTAAGTGGCCTAACGTGAGCGGACATGTTTATTAAGCCGGGCCTAGTTTCAGGCGGGGGTGAATATTGCACACGTCAAAGTAGGCCGCGTCGGGCTTGAGGAAAGGGGAGAGAGAGAGAGAGGGAGAGGGAGAGATGTGGAGGACACATCAAACTCCCCCCTGGACTTGGAGAATCTACTCCTCCGCTTTCCCTCTGTTTTCTTTCCGCTACCAATGTTGCCAGGCAACTTTTAAGGGGAGCAGCTCTTGACAACTACACGAGTCTATCTTCTATTAGGGTATCTTCTATGCCATCTTCTTGGGTAAATGATACATGAGCTAAACGTGTTTAAGGGCAGTGCCGGTGAGGTCATGCGCAGGACTGAGATGAAGGAACTGGAATGCTTCACTCACACTGTCCTTGTTCTCCGTGTGCATTTTGGTGAAGCGGAGGTAGCCAACCGGGGCGAAGGCATCGGCAGAGTGGATCACCGTCTCCATGGCATCGCTGGTCGGGGAACAAAACACACGCAGTTCAGCACAGTCTAGGCTGAATAGAACCCAGCTTCAACCTGGAATGAAGTTCTGCATCTGGTACGGTCTTCAGAGCAGCTCATAGAGTATGTGGCAATGTTTTGTTCCCTTACATAACGATTCTTTTCTTGAAGAGCGGGCAGTCGAGGGTGAAGGTCTCGTATTCTCCTCCCTCCCCGCACACGTGTATGCCGTACTTCCTGGAGAGCTGGTAAACCGTAACGGAAAAAGCATTAAGGTGCATTAAGGAACCCTGAATTTGTTTTTCATGTCAGTAAAAAACAAAGGAATACTATTAGAGAATCGGTGGTGATTGTGTGTGTGTGTGTGGGGGGGTGAGATTGGATCAGCTCTGAACCCCCATGCAGAGGTACATCTCTAACCTGATTCAGATAGGACTCCATAGCAGCCAGGGGCTGGCCTAAGTGCTGCACAGGATCCAGGCCTGCGACACAACAACAGAGTTACCAGAAGAGAGAGGGTTTGTGTTTGTTAAGATTTAGGGTTAGGGGAGAGGTGAGGTGAGGAGAGAGAGGCTGAAATAGAAGTAGAGAGAGAAAAGGAACTGAAGAGGAACTGATCAGAGGCAGAGAGGGAAAGAGAGCAAGAGAGAGAGAGAGAGAAAGAGAGGGAGAGAGAGGAAGAGAGGGAGAAAGAGAGGGAGAGAGGCTGATCAGGGGGAGAGAGGGAGAGAGAGACCGATCAGGGGGAGAGAGGGAGAGAGAGGGAGAGAGAGACTGAGATCAGGGGGAGAGAGGGAGAGAGAGGAAGAGAGCGAGAGAGAGAGGGAGAGAGAGACTGATCAGGGGGAGAGAGGGAGAGAGGAAGAGAGCGAGAGAGAGAGAGGGAGAGAGAGACTGATCAGGGACAGAGAGGGAGAGAGAACAGTGATTGAAGATGACAGCCATGGAGGTTTAACGGGCAGGCGTACAGACGCACACGTAAACCTGCACCCGGGATCTGTTTGTTTGACTTTGCTAGTGGTGTACACACACATCCCCGGGTAAGGGCAACAGTCCTGCCATACCAGGCAAACAGAGCGACCAGGCAACCCCCCCCACCCCACCCTCCCCCTCTGCCTGTTCCCTTTGAGAACATAAACTCTGGAACAGATCGTGTTTATTTGCCTTTTCCCGCTCCTTCCCTTGAAAGAGTGCATGGAAGTGACTCACAGACATGGGAGACGGGGGCGGTGGAGAAGGGAAGGGAGGGAGTGAGTAAGGAGGAAAGCTGGTTCTGTACCACACTAGGGGAGACCCATTCTGAAGTCCCGCGCTTGCTCACCCCTCCTGCCCATAATCTCCAGCCTCCTCATCCCCCTTACTACTTGTCCCTGCTTAAAGAGAACCCGGTGTTAAATCTCACCTTTAAATAGACGCCGGCCGTTTCATTCGAGTTTCACGGGAACTTCTCAGAAGTTCTCCGGACACAAGACGTGGGCCATCTACACAGAGAGCTTAGTGCGACTGTCAGTCCTGTAGTGGATTATCACACATTAGAGAAGTAGCTCCAGAGAGTCCTGTCTGAACCGTAACTCGTTTACACCCGGGTCACCTCTTAAATAACGATCGTTTTACTGGGTGCGTGACACTAAATCCCAGGTCCTCCTCATCTCTCTTTCCTAACACCTGTTCCTAATGAGGTCCAATAAAATCCGACCTGCCCCTGCCGAACCTGTAAACACTCCGAGGCAACACACAGCAGAACGTCCTCGGATAACATGGGCAGCTGCGGAGCTGTGTACAAGCAACAGAGAGACTAAACAACAAGATGAGAGACAGCACAATTCAACAAATACAAATTCAAACTAGGAAACAAAGTAATCCAACCACGAGGCCCAAACACAGGAAAGAGGGGTTTGGAGGACGGACATATGCACCAGTTACTGTCTTCTTCTGACCTGGACTACTTCTCACTTCTAACTCTGGCTGTCTGTTCGTTCAGTGGCAGGCTATTAACACCAGACTAATTACCTGCACGGTCTGACGTCGAGTTGTGACAAGCATGCCAGCGCTTCCTCAGAAGTCTCCCTGTCGCTCCTCCCTGCTCTAACACATCCACTCCCAATCTAATCTAGCCACTGACGACGTTACCCAAATCCATCAAGCCTGGACCGCGGGCTTTGATTCTGGGTCTTAATTAGAGGTTGAGAACTAATCAGAACGTGAGATACTATCTTGTCCTCTGGGCCTGACAACCCTAAAGGTCAGATGTCATCCCCGGGCCCCCTCAGGGAAGGGTGGTTACCCCCCTCTCCCACCCCCCAGAGGGTCCACCACAACCTGCCTCTCAGTCTCAACTGATACCCTGCTGTCCGCTGTCACAGGGGAGCGAGGGAGGGATGAGATGTCAGAGGGAGGGAAGGCGAGAGTGGAGAAAGAGCTGGCTGAAGTATGGAGCGAATAAGAGAATGAGCAGGTCCCTTGTTCTCCACCCTGGGGAGCGCCGGTTTTAATTAGTGTGAGAATATCTAATCTGGACATCGTCTCATCTTAACCCTGCCACCAAGGTAATAAGGAAGAAAAGGGGGGAAAAGACATTAAAATTCAGTTCCATTCAAATATCCTCTTTAATTAGTCATGCTTTTTAACACGTTTTAATGAGCGGCTTCAAATTACAGCGGGTTGTCGCTTTTTTAATATGTTCATTAGCTTCCCGGCTTTAAATAATATATGATTACATGATTTGATATTTACAGGGAGGGAGGTGGAGCTGTGCAAGGAATGACTGATATCATGTGAAATGATTTACTGTAGATGACAATTACCACTGTGTCAGACGCCCAAACTGAAAGTCCCTTCACACTCATTAGGTAAATTCCATACTGAATTGATGATCAGCCTAAATAACTCAGTTACATATCTATTATCTATTTTTGTGGCCTCAATGGCCTCATTTGCCTCCTGGTTACATTGTTCTCTCAATGGGCGCTCGCGTCTAATTGTCGTACCTGCCGGAACAATAAAGGTCAAACAAAGCGTTTGAAAATGGCAGGTGGACTGAGGTTTGTACTGGACCTGTGAAGGGCCTCTGGATGTTACCTGTACAACTTCTGCCTCTCTCATCGGCATGGTCTCCACATCAGTCTCCGCTCAAACTGTTTTATAACCTGACCTAAACGTAATTACCCCATCCCATTATGCCACATTAAAACCAAATAAGACCACTAGAAGCTGCTATTATTCCCCCATCAGACACAGGTTACCCACACCCCAGTCACACAGAGACAGGTGTCCTCAGAGCTGTAAAGGAAAGCTTCTCTTTATAAAAGACACTTTTTATCCTGTTATCCTATAAAACTGCAATTAAATTCAGTGAACTTTAAGAGCAGGGAGAGGAGTAATGAGGGAGCCAATGGAAAGGGCCATGTCGCTAGCAAGCTTCACATTGGTGAGAGGAAGAGTTTAACAGATGAGTAGAGAGAAAAAATGTGTAGTTGCTGAAGGGGAGGGAGTGCAACCTTGCTAGTGGTAAAGCTAGCTGTACTTCCGTCCTCCCTATATTTCGAATCATCGAGCCTGGATCCATGTCCATGGTTTAAACCTATGGTCGTGGAGTAGACAAGCACACACGCAGTTATTCCCACTGCCAAATTCTTTACATTTCATCCTCCCTGAAGCCTTCTGACCGATCCTAACAGGCTGATGAATGTAAAGCTGCAGTGAGCTTCATTCCCTGGTCCGCTCGCAGCTCTGGGACACGCTGAGGCTAATGCTAAATGAGAAGCAGGCTGGGAGATGCTAGATAGCGCGCTAGTGTGGCAGCCACCCCCTGCATGTCTGGAGATCTGGAGCATCGACTGACAGCCTGTCTTTAATCCCTTGCCTTCAGTGAGAAAATTGGATTCATGATGTGTAACATTTTCACCAGCTTTCTTTAAATGCATGAAATAAGCATCTCCTGGCTTGGAGGTGAGCCGAATCTACCTTTGAACAACGGTCTCAAAGACCTTAGCGAAAACAATGGCTGTTCGGTATCACCTCATCTCAGGAAAAAGGGAGAGGGAAAAGAGAACGAGAGAAAGAGAGAGGGACAAGGGGAAAAGAAAAGGTGAAGAGGAGGGGAGGGGAGGCAAGAAGCACCAAACAAAAGATGAGAAGATTAAGGTTCTGTGTGAAATTTGTCAGCCTCTTATCTGGATCTCAACGTCTCAGGGCTGAATAATAACCCAGGTGAACACAACCATTTATGCATCCCAGATGGAATCTTTCAAATCTGGCAAATTAAAAAGAAAACTGTGGCCAATTACAGCCTTATCAAATGTGTTTCGAGGCAAGCCTTTATCCATCTATGAAAGTCTGCAGGATTGACACTTGTGTTAAAAAAAAGAGCGCTCCGTGATGCAATCATTTAAAACTGATGTTTTATATTAAAAGATGACTCAAAACACTTTTACAGCCATCCTGAGAGCGTGAGAGAGAGAGAGCGAGAGAGAGCGAGCAAGAGAGAAGGGGAGAGACACAGACAGAGAAACACGTAGCAAGGAAGACCGGTCCAGAGGTCGTGACCTGGGGTCAAGTTGTGACACCTGAGGCAGCTGACTTACTGCTGCCTCCTGTTTCTTTAACAGCGTTCATCACCTGGACTGGATCCCAACACAACACTGACATTAGGAGCAAGGTACGTGTCGGCGCTCTGGGCTCGGGTAGCGAAAAGACCGGAGAAAGATTGTTACTATAAAAACAGATAATTGTGTCTCTCTCATCAGAGATGCATAACCTTTTCCATTTCATATAACCTGACCCCCCCAAAAACGGCAATCTCATCTTGTTACGTGAGATTAGAAACCGGCTGTGGACAGTAATGTTTTGTCGACCAAAACGCACGACGGGAAGAAAAGGTGCCGTCTTTAGAACAGAGACGATGTAAGGTCCTTTGCCGACCGGGAGGACAGGATGGTGAGGACCCTGTGAGGCCGTACAGTTATCACAGGGAGACGCTGATCTCACACATGCCAATTAACTGCTACATCTGCACACCAATTAACTGCCAAAGAGGAGAGTGAACCTGCACTTCTGTACACACCTACACTAATCAATCAATTAACTCATTACATGAATGTGTTATCAGATTGGCCTTCGGAATTGCCAATTACCACCACTAGATAAGGCAAAGGTTCAGCTTTATGATCAAAAATAATGCAGAAGCTCTTCCAATAAAACAGTGTAATGGTCTTCATTTGCATCAGTCTGCTGCTACTAATAGCTTAAGAAGTTAATACCGCTTACTCTTCATGAAATGAATAAGTCCCTTTGAGGACAAAAAAAATGGGTCCTGTTCTTTCTTGTCTTTTCTCCCCAGTGGTGGATTAGACTATAAAGATGATCTCTTCAGGAGCGTTCTATCTCTGGATCATCCCACACTTGGACAGCTGTCTTTTGACAATGGGGATTTGTCATCTTAAAGTTCAAAAAAATCTTGAATAGTTTACCGCTAATTTTCTCCTGTCGCTCTGAGCAGATAATTCGGGAACATTACCCTCTCTAGCTCTTCCCTATCTACCTCCCACATTTCTACAGCTCGCTGAAAGCCACCCGTCTCCGACTGTGCCAAACACACCAGGATATCAGACGATGTTTTCTGCTGTCATTTCAGATGTTGCCGTGACCTTTGCCCTGGGAGAGTTGTTTCATCTTCCCCTGAGGTCTGTACAGGTAAATCCTGACAAACACACCACAACTCCACCCCCCACTCCTCCCCCCACCCCCTGCCCCCCCTCAAGGTATGCCTCTCTCTGTCACCCAATCTCCCCCAAACAGCACAACTCGCTGCTCAGACCTGCTCTTTTCTAAGCTGCAATTATACGAGTCCTGCACCAAGCGCCGACGGCATCTTGCGGCCTATTCAATTCTCTCCTTTCTAATTACTACCGCCCTAGGACAGGTGAGGAGTCAGGCCCGATAAGATCTTCCCTTTCTACCTGTAGCCAAAACACACACCCTCGCACACGAACACACGCGCACGCACCCCTGCGCACGCACACACCCATTCGCACGCACACACCCATGCGCACGCACACACCCATGCGCACGCACGCGCCCGCCCGTGCGCACGCACGCGCGCACTATCAAACGGAGATTAGATCCAAACTCTGACACCTGAGGTATTTTCCTTTTTTTCTCTCGTCCAAATGCAATCTTTCCAACAATTGCGAGAATGTGCTTGGAGCAGAGTGTGTTAGGAGCACAGGGGGGGGTCGTAGGGTCGGCAGAGGAAGGCGCCCAGCCTAATGTCTCTGAGCTGAGCCAAGGCGTTCCGGTGTTCCCTGCCTGGGTCATCTACAGACAGCAGTGCTGCTGAGGAGACAGCAGTGACAGCAACGTTCCTGGCCCAGACACAAAAGAGGCTTTGTGTCGGCCCATCGAATGATGATGGCGGTTTAAAAAGCCCTGCATTTAGCATAATTACCTCCTCTGTCTGTCTCTTGTCTCTCTCTCTCTCCCTCTTCAGGTTCACTGCGTTCCAACGACGTGGGAGAAAGGACGGAGCAACCAAGGATATCAAAGGGGAAAAGTAATGCAAGACAACTCCACAAATCAAGAGCACGGTATTACAGCTTTCTAGATAAAGGGCCTCTACTCTGACTACAGAACTAAATAAGAACACATGTCATCGTTAAGGCTGTTAAAAACACAATCGGGCAGATCTTATTTGCGTAACAGAACCCTGAAACAGGATTCTTAACATGATCCCTTAAACAAAGGCCAAACCAAACTTCTGAAGTAACTCGTTCATCCAACTGTCAACGTCCAATCATCTAAAAAGTCAAAAATGAGAAATTGTGTCTGTAATGTCGTTATCAGGTCACTGGCCTCATTCATGGAATGTGGATTGAAAGGCTGTTGAGAGACAAGAGCAGTCAAACCAGTGTGCTGTCTCGACATCCAGCTCACTGGGTCATCTGTCTCGCTTGGACCCCTTTCAACTGAGTTGTACCCAGGGCGACAACAAGCACTTAAGAGCAGGTAAACACTGTCTCCGCCCGTGATGTATGGCCGCGCTGAGAAGAGGCGCAACAAGAATCATTTTCGCTGTAATTGTCATTTATCACCGGAACCGTCAAAGGGAGTCGGGCCCGTCCGCTGCCAAACAGATACAGGTAGCGATCTTCACACTGTGAGCTGGAGCGAAAGAATAGGAGGCCCAAGAACAAGGGGGAGAAAATCTCCCTCCTCTCTTCTGCTTCTGTCACCTGATCCCTCTGTCCTCGGGCTCCGCAGCCAGGTAAGATGAACCAGGTTCACCTCCTGCCGTCATGCCGGGGCCGTTTAAAAGCTTAAAGGAGATGTTCTAGATTGTTCTACGCTTCAGGGACCATCTGAGGCATGTGGCATCCCAGAATGCAATGCGTCCCGGGCACACAATGGAGAGGGGACGCAGGTTTATTGACAGGATTCATCAACAGGCTGTGTGCAATCGCCTGTGATCCCACCGCCCACACACACACACACACACACACACCTATTTCCTCACCCCTGCTATCCCTCACCCTTATCTTTTCACATGGTTGTTCCGCTCCAGTGCTGTTGGCTAAACGTGGCTGCTGAACCACAGACTGATGTTTTGAACTTCACTCTCTTTCTCTTCCTCTCTCTCTGGTTATGCCACAATGAGAGGGGCGGTTAGATGGAGGACAATGGGCAGGACTGCTCGCCTGCTGCCCCGGTTGGAAAAAGAAAGAGTCCAAAAAAATAGAGATAAACCCACCTAAAGCGGCCACTTTGATGAGAAGGGCGTGGAGGTCAGCTGATATCATGTCGGAGAGCAGTGTCTCCTGGTCGCGGCGCCACAGGAAGGCCAGAGGCTGCAGCCCCAGACGCACGCACCTGGGGGAGCAGGTGAGGAGCGCCCCGGAATCACAACTCACAGCTTCAAGTGGTTCAAAAAAGGTGGGAGGGCTGGGCACTTTCACTTCTGGATGGCTGGCTGCCACGGCGACGAGGCTGGCATGGCACACGTCCACCTGACGCCGCTAGTGCCCTAGGCTTTTGTCAGGGACAAGAAGGGGGGAATTAAAAAGGGGTAATTATCGTAAGATGGCACCGCCTTGTGTTGTGTTTGTCCGTCGCACACCACTGCGCGCGCACACACCGCTCAGTATGTGTGCAGGTAACCTGAGACGAAACTCTTGGGTTTACATGCCTGATGCTCAGAGAAGGCCTGGGGTGTGTGTGTGTGTGTGTGTGTCTGTGTGTCTGTGTGTATGGGGTTGGGAAGGAGACAAAGGAAGATTGACAGCTGGATTTGTTCTTAAGCAGAGAGCTCTGTGGTTGTATCAGGAACACTAGACTAGAGAGGCTGCTTCTGGAATGTGTCAGACCACAGTGACAGTCTGACGAGTTAGAGGAGAGATGGAGAGAGAGACAGAGGGAGAGAGACACGCAGGGGAGTGAGAGAGAGGCGAGGAGGTAGAGAGAGCAGGGGAGAGCGAGAGAGAGAGAGAGAGGCCGAGAGAGAGAGAGCGAGAGG
>BROE01000009.1:12487872-12530701 GCA_036571765.1 Plecoglossus altivelis
GAGAGGAGAGAAGACAGGGTGAGGAGGAGAAGAGACCTCCTTCAGGAAACTCTCTGTTGCCGCGTGTTTCCCTTTCCATGACATAGGCGTGTGGTAACAAGAACACGCACGCATGTCCGCACACAGACACACACCCAGCGGTGGGGATGTTTACTCTAAGGCCTCCAGGTCTTCCTGATCCAGCCCACCTCCCCTGAAGGTATCAGTCAGACCTGGCTGACCTCCTCAAGAACACATTCAGTTCAAAGACATACAACTCCTGGACCTGTCTGTCTGACTAACTATCTGTCTTGACTGGTGTGTGTGTGTGTAGAAAAGCTAATACTGATCACATTAATATAACAGGGAACATATCTCACCCAAAGAGAGTCTGGGATACACAACTGGACACACACACACACACACACACAGCTTCATTAGAACATGACATGGGTGGTAATTTGAATTACAGGCCAGAGCCGAGGCAGAGGAAAGATGCACAAGTTAGCCAGCAAATTACCTTGTAGCCATTATCAATTTCCCAAGCTACTGGTCCTTAAGATAACCTCTTCCTCCCCCCCCACTTCTCCCATTCCCCCCGTGGTCCTGCCTGCAATTTCTCTCTGCCTGATAAACATGCTGATTAAAGCGAACGGCGTGTAAAACCTTTGATACTCTCCTAAATGAAATCCATGCTCAGCCTGGGGCCGTGACGCATCCCGCGCCACACAGCGCTCCAAGCAGACATGCCAGCTAATCAGATAAAGAATATATACAGTCTCGGTACGCGCGTGTGTGGGAACGCTGTGTGTGTGGGAACGCGTGTGTGTGGGAACGCGCGTGTGTGGGAACGCGCGTGTGTGGGAACGCGCGTGTGTGACAGGACAAGAGAGAGACGCAGCAGGCCGTGGGCAGAGTGTGGGGACAGGGAGAGAAGAGACTAACAGACTATGGGAGCACACACATGCACGTATTTCCACATTCACACACACACACACACAACACACAGCACACACACACTAATGGCTTGTTGTTCAAAAAAAAATATATATAATATATATTTTTTTTTAAAACATTTCCATGAGGGAAAACACTTTATTTAAAAAGGGATTTCAGTGTGTTAACTGGGTAGAATTACTTTGCTATATTGGTATGAACATAACTTCAGTTGACTGTGATGCTGTGTGACAGTAATGAGTCCAGACTGATCCGAGCTCTCCACAGAGCAGGGAGAGCTGGAGGCACAGTCGAGGCGAGGCTAGGTAGGGCTGGGGAGGTGGGCTGGGGAGGGGGGGCTGGGGAGGGAATGAGGGACGTACTAAGCTCCACTATGATATTGCCATAACCTTTCTCTGGAAATGCTGTCAGCTTCTGTGGAGTAAATCAGAAATGAGCCAGCGAAAGAGAGAGTGACAGAGAGGAAAAAAGGCAAGAGGCAAAGAGAGAGAGAGACGGGGACAGACCGAGATAAAGAGGGCAACTAAAAGAGGAAATTGAAGGAAAAGAGAGACAGAGAATGTGACAGAGAGAAGGGGAAAATGGAAGAAGTCCCATGTTTAAATGGTATACAAGCATGAACAAATATGCTGAGTAGCTCAGCTCTGAACCCAGCAGGGCTTGACAGATTAACAACAAAAACAGCTTTCATCCTCTCCATTTCTTTTCTCCTTCGACCTCACTCTTTCTCCATCTCTTTCCACCCTCTCTCTCCAACTCCTGCTCTCCTACTCATCTCCTCGCTCTCTCACGGTTCATTGGGGAGGTTGGAGACAGAGTAACTATCCTCTGCCTGGCCTTTAAAGGGTAAAATCAGTGAAGTCCAACACAGCGGTATATTCTCTGCCCTGTTCTTTCTCTCTGAGTCTCACCACCGAGTCTCCAACTCTGACCCAGACAGTAAGAAGCAGTCAGCCTTCCAGTCCTCCACAGCACTGACATCTCAGCCGTCAGGTTATCAGCATCACTGTGAAGCCTTTCTTGAAAACTGTTGTTTTTGGGTGCCTCTTTTGGTTTCGATGCTGTTAAAGCCTATCTGGGAGACAGGGGTGGAGGGAGAGTGGGCCGGCTCTGCTCTGGGCCGGACAAAACCACTTGGATTTCCTCAATTCTAGACATACTTTCTCCTCTGCAGTGGAAAAGACGCAAGGGATCCCTGCAGGAGAGAGAAGGGATGAATCCTGGAAGAACCCGAGAGCGAGTCCTGTGCGTCTGAACAGCGCTATAAAAACACACACTTTGATTCGGTCCTGCTTGGAATATGTATCCAAATGTTTTATCGTTGGATAATATGCGCGAGGCGGTTTGCGAAGTGCTCTGTGGGATAAAACACTTTATATCTGGAGTAATATCTGGCCAAACAGTGTTTATATAGAGTTTCAGTAGGGGCCTTGGAGAAGAGCTTCAATAATGATCATATAAATCACAGCAGAGGTCACTGGGACTTCCTGAATCCCAAAATGCACCTCTCCCTCCATCCATGACCGTCGTCCAGGGTTAGCGAGGAGATCCTAGACAAGCCTCGCACCTCCCCACCCCATGGCGATGATCCAAGGTCAGCTCCCTGATTGTAACCCGTGATGATCCCAGTTCACATTAGGAGTTACCAGACTGATCCAGGATCTGGGCCCTCAGGTTAACTGTTCCTCCCTGAGCTCCACTTCTGGCACATGGAAGGGACCCTGAGGAGCCCCCATCATAGGCAGACTAAACAAAAGGCTGATTTGGCCCTGTGGTAGACAGGGAGGGGTCCATTAATGAGGATCTAAAGCGTCGTGCTCTAGATCCCCCCCCTCCCCCCCAGCACGTTCTCTGGCCCCCGAGTCATGTCCATCAGGGCACTTAGCCCCATGCAGTCATTAACTTCTGTTACTAATTGTCAAATTCATTAAGGCAGCCCTCCCCTTGCCTTCTGTGCTGTGAATGGATGGAAGGGCTGGGGTGAGTGATGAAGATGCTGCAGCTGCCCAGGTTAAGGCTGGCAGACATGTTCCAACAGAAAGACCACAAAGGGACCATTAGGCTCTACTTCAAGTTAGCAAGTATGCGTGTGCGTGTGACTGTGATTATACCTCGTGGTTTAAGAAGCCTCTGCGGTCATGCTGCCAGTCTCGTGGACGTTGACAGACGTAGGCATTTCACAGATGGATGAGAACAACGTTTGCACATCGGTGTGTAAACGATTTGCACATCGACGTAGGTGAAAAGCGTTGTGTTTATACGATTCTGAACCTACTGACTCACACACGCAGCGTATGTAATCTGGTATGAACAGTCAGCACAGAAGGGCTGGAAATTAATTTAAGTGCCTCGAATGACGGGCTGAAGGGCATTGGGAGACCAAAACACACACACTCTACTGCATCATAGTGTCCTCACTGTCATACCAGCACTATACAGCCCCTACCTCTCACACACACCACCTCCCACCCCCCCCCCCATCTCCACCGCTCATGTATCCATGGGGGAGCCAGTGGACAGGACATGGCTTTAATGGAACCTCCATTACTTTGGCACGCAGTAATGTAATAGGATTGTCCTGTTCTGCTACATGGGGGCCGGGGGAGGGAGGAAGGAATCACACAGAGAAGGAAGAAGGGGGGGGGGTCCAGGGGCCAACATACAGGGGTTTAATATAATTGGGAACCAGTCCAGGGGCGTGTTAGGGGTGTGTTAGGGGGCATGTTCAGACACCTTGAACATCTTCTGGTGACAGGTGCCCTCCAGAGATGGGAGGAGGAGGAGGGCTCACAGCGTTTCTATGCGCCGTCTATTTGCTTATTCACCGGTATGTTCACCCGCTTCCCGATCCCGGTCTCGCACAGGCAGTGCTGTTTCAACCGTTAATCGTTCCCGGTCACGTAGCACATTGTCCCGGACTCTTCTTCATTGAACCGCTTCCAGCTGCTTGTACGCCTACATACACAGTTCACGGCAACTTGAAGAAATGCGCCGCAACAACTTGGCGCACACGCTCCGCTGAGAAGTTTTGTGAAACAAACGCCTTCTAAAAACCTTCATCGAGTGCTTTCAAAGCCCCTCCCTGTGGGAGTGAGGCGGTTGGCGTGAAGCAGCTGTTGAAAGACGTTCTCTCCTTCCTTTGTGCTGAGGCCGAGCAGGCGGGACAACGTGACTCACCACGCGTCACGCCTCCACGGGGGAGGGAGGGAGGGAGGGAGAGAGAGAGAGAGAGAGGAGCAGGAACGACAAACTTGGAACTGACCAGGACCGCTCCCTTGGCCGCTGCAGGACATGGTGAGTCAGAAATAGAGGAATGGGGGGAGAGAGAGAGGGAGAGAGGGAGAGAGAGAGAAAGAGAGAGAGAGAGAGGGAGAGAGGGAGAGAGGGAGAGAGGGAGAGAGAGGGAGAGAGAATTGGGCCTCGTCCGCAGGGGCCTGCTCACAGGTGCGGACGGGCCGGGTCATGGAGGATGTGACACGGTCCATTGTCTCATCACCGTGGTGAGTGAGGCCTGACTATCACCAGCACCCACAGGCCCTATCAGGAGGAAGACTGGGACAGAGCGAGGGAGGGAGATGGACAGAGAGAGAGTGGCAGAGGAAGAGACGGAGGGAGGAAGGGAGCGGAAGAGAGATTGAAAGAGAGGGAGAAGAGGGAGAGGGGGAAAGACAGACAAACAGAGAGAGGATGCAGAGAGGAAGACAGACGGGGAAGGGGGAGAACGAGAGAAACTGTCAACACTTCCTCATGGAGTGCTGTGGTGTTTGGACTGGAGACAGAGGAGCGCTGTTTTAGGGGTGTTTCAGCTTGTTTCTGTTCAGTCGTCTAGCCTGCAGTGTGCGCGCACACACGCATACACGCACACACAGTCTGCGGATTGTGATTCATTTACAGTGACAGAGCTGTTTTCACCAATAGAGCCTGTGCATAAATATGCCAGGACTCACAGCTGGAACACGTAGAAATTCATCAGGGTTAAAAAGTAGAGAGATTAACGTTTCCTGGGTTTCCACAACGATATATGGGGCTGGGTAAATAGAGGCTTATGCAGACGTCAGCTGGGTGGAGGTGGAGTGGTGAAGGGGAGGATGGAGGAGGGGAAGGATAGAGGGAGGAGGGAGGGCTTCAGGTAGGCTGTCCTCAGACAAGGGGCCCTAGACAACTTCCTGCTGAGGAAGAAGTTACTGTGGCAGGGAGAGTCTGGAGAGACTCTTTCTCAATGTGTTGAATTAGGACGATGCTTTGATGCACAGCAGCGGGACAGAGGAGGGGGTATTTGAACCAGATATCATGCCCTCCTGTTCCATCCAAATGGACTGAATCCCAAAAATCATTGGAGGTCGACGTGAGTGGTTTTACCCACAACCTGCTACCAGCCAGACTATGAGTTAGGCTGGCTGGGTGTTCCCACAACCTCTGGACTGAGTCTGCTCAGGTCACAAGCTTATGAGGGGGTCCCTAATTAAAAACAAACAGGTTTTCCAAAAGGCACAGAGTAAAACTGCAATCCCTGCTCTGTCACCGGAGCAGCTGGGTAGAGATGGGAGTGTTTGGAGCGTCGCTTAGACAGGAAAGAATGTCAGGAACCACAGCATAACACACAACAGGAGCGGAGATGTCACTTTTGTCAGAATTGGACGTGAAACAGTCTCTCTGTCCATCTCTCTTTCACGCTCTCCGTTTCTCTCTGTC
Source organism: Plecoglossus altivelis (assembly GCA_036571765.1). Classification (NCBI taxonomy): domain Eukaryota; kingdom Metazoa; phylum Chordata; class Actinopteri; order Osmeriformes; family Plecoglossidae; genus Plecoglossus; species Plecoglossus altivelis. The sequence continues at coordinate 12,493,501 of BROE01000009.1, forward strand.
TTTCTCTTTCCGCCTCTCTCCAGCCAAGAACACTTGATGGCTTCCTGGTGAGAGCGTCCAGTCAGAAGCGAGATAGATAGATAGAAATACAGATAGAGAGAGTGAAGCAGAGAGAGCCAAAGAGTCAGAGAGCCAGAGAGGGAGAGAAAAACAGAGGGAGGGGGCATGGCGCTGGTGCTGCTTCCCCTCCCTCTCTCCCTCCTCTCCAGCCAAGAACACTTGATGGCTTCCTGGTGAGAGCGTCCAGTCAGAAGCGAGATAGATAGATAGAAATACAGATAGAGAGAGTGAAGCAGAGAGGAGCCAGAAGAGGTTCAGAGAGCCAGAGAGAACGGTGGAGAGAAAACAGAGGAGCAGGCATGGCCTGGGTTGTGCTTCCCCTCTCCCCCTCTCTCCCTCCTTCTCTCTCCCTCTCCTCCCTTCTCTTCTCCTCTCTCTCTCCCTCTCTCTCTCCCTCTCTTCACTCCAGACTCCAGACTGTGTTTTTCTTCAACTGGTTATGGCCCGAGCTGCAGGAGGTGATGGGGCCAGCCACAAATATTTCTCTCTGGGAATGCTTAGCAAAACAAACATCAAAGTTTTTTGGGGGGGGGTGGGGGTTGGAAGGGCTGCGAGTTGAGAGAGTGAGTGAGAGCAATCCCTCAGCCAAAGTGTCAGACGCAGGACAGCTGACTATAAAAAGGGTGAACAACTAGAGTAGAGCCGTCTGGGCACTCGCTCCGTCCTTTAGGGACCGACCCAACTCTCTCCTCTCACTTCCTGTGAGAAACAAAGTAAGACTGCGACTGCTCTTGGACACGTTCCCTTTGAAACGTGAATGGTGATAATTAGACAACAGCTTGGGAAGATCGCTTACCCACCAAAATGGTTAGCAGGAGGCACAGACCAAGCAACGACTGGGAGCGGACTGCGATCCAGCCAGATCTGGCTGAGCGGAAGACTCAACACACGCACGCATTCACAGGCACCAACACCTATATATTCATACAATACAGTATGGGGCTTTTTCCAGGAGTACACACACAGCCCACAAATTCTCTCTATGGGAGTAATGTTGGAGCAGGCAGTGTTAGTGGCTCATGCCCTTGGCAAGCTCAGATAAGGCTATCTGTTTCTATCATCACTAAACAAGATTGAGCAAAGTACATTAAGCAGAAAACTACAAACAAATGCCAAAGGCTTCAGGCTAGGGCTCTTTATCTCGTGTTTGCGGGGACTGTTCGGGTCTGTCGGTCGAAGCAAGGGAGGGGGGGAAGGAGGGGGGGGAGAGGGAAATGGGCCTGTGTCTAATAGATCCTGTCCCGCCACTTCCACACAGCCGGAGAACAATACTGGCGGCCATTATCTCAGCCGTAATGCTATCCTTCCTCGTGTGCAAAACAAGCCGCAATCTCGCCCCACTGCCTCTGTGTCCACCGACACAAATATGAGCTGTCCCGAGGAACGGACAACAATGGCTGTCGCGTACACACACACACACACAGACACACACACACACGCGCACGCACACACACACACACACACCGAGGGCTGGGCAAACTGAAGGAAGCTACGCTAGCTCCTTTCTCAGGAAACTGGAACAGACCTGGTGGTTATAGTAGCTCTCTTCCATAGTATTTCCTGAAACATTTCTGAGGTTGCACCGTCTAGGTTGTTGCTGTAGCAACACAAGTGAACAACGAGGGAGCGAAACATCTTAAGCTCCAGAAAACAGGTACATCAGGCCCCCATTAGCCAGCTTATTGATCTGAATCGGCTAGCCTAAACCCCTTGTTGTGACCTCTCCAGTCATGATTTATGTATAAGCAGCTTTTAAAAAAAATAAATCCATGTCCTTTCGAGGCACCACGTGCGCGAACATCTAGGGTCGAAACATGCCTGTAACCAGAGAAGGAAAGGCAGGGAGGGTGTGGATAGACCCCCTTACACCTCCACCTCCCCCCCCCCCCCTCCCCTACTCCTGCCCCGTCCCACCACCCCTCAAATCAATACCTCCAGGTTTACCAGTGCACTCCTCCCACCTGCCCTACTCCCTCCCTCCCTCCGTTCTTCTCGTTCTCTCTGCTCTCCCTCTCCAGTTGTCTCCTCTCACAGCGGGGGGCAGCAGCAGCCAGGCACCTGCTGCAGCCACACCACCTCTCAGGAGGCGATGAAAGTGGGCTGCGACAACATCAGCAAAGAGCAAGACAGAGACGAGAGAGGAGGGGCAATGTTTGGACTTGTGGACAAGTCCCTCTCCAGTCTCAGTGGGGCCCTGCTGATATTGATAATTGCTGGGTAGGAGAGGGGTGGGTAGGGGTGAAGGGGGGGGGTGCGTGTGCGTTTAGGAGCGATGTTATCAGACGATATAATCGTTTTCTTTAACACGCACCAACAGAAGGGGAATGTCTGAACATCGACAAAGGCCCAAGAGGTACAGCTCACTTCTCGCAGGTATTTTTTTGTGAAAAACAACAATAGGAGGAGAGGGAAGAATGGTTTAGGAACTCAGCCAATGCCGCCCTGAGATATCAGCTCCTCGAACTTCAATCCGAAGCCGTTCCTGAAAAGTCCGAAAGGTCACTCATAGGAGAGAGTAGTGGAACATAACATCCACATCTCCGGAGAGAGAAAGGGAATAAGGGACTGATAAGCCATGAGTCAAGTTCTTACTAATTGGATCTCTCATGAGAATATATGATATAATCTCTTATCACTTATTTAATGGTGCCGTTTTTCAGTACATGTAAGATCAAAGGTTGCACGATTGATATACAATTCCACATCTTTAATAATAGTGCATTTTATCAAGTCGATTATTAAAGTACTATTTCCCACGACACATTGATGCTACATACTACATACGTGCTGTCCTAATTGGAATAGTACTGTCATATGATCTAATCTGTTGCTCTTCTGGAACATTCTGACAGGGCATTCTGCTGATGAGAGATGAGGGGAAATCTTGAAGCAGAAGAGGAGGCTTCCAGCTCAGAGTGTGGACAGCCCACAGACAGACCTGTTATCATGTAACTCAGGCCCTCTGTGACATGACCTTCAAAGGACAGGACACGCACACACACACACACACACACACACACACACAGACACAGACAGACACACACACACACACACACACACACAGTTATATGCACGCACGCTCACACAAACGTGCGCACACATCCTCGCACACACATGCACTCGCGCGCGCACACTCGCAGACGCACACGCACGCACACACGCAGGGTCACGGGGCAGAAAGGGCCAGTGTGTCAGGTCAGAGCGGAGAACGAGGGATGAAGGACTTGAGGGATGTGAGATGACTAATCTAAACCTCAGTGTGGGCCTGCAGGGAGCCCGGACTTACTGCCAGGGGTGACTGACACTGTGGATCTCAATCACAGCACACACACGCACGCGCACGAGCACAAACACACGCACGCACACACACACACGCACGCACACACATACACACACACAGCAGCAGCAGACTGAACATGTAGAGCTACACTCACCAGGAATGAAAGAGAACAGGACAAGGAGGAGCGCTTCAATCCACGCTGACATGAAGAGACAAACCTGCAGTTGAAATAGATATAGAAGAAGGAAAAGGTCCTCCTAGCCCGTTGTGAAAACAGTTATTTCTCCCCCTCAAAGAGCAGGTTCAAAGATCAGGGCGGCGCGGCAGGACAGGCTGGGTCTGGAGTGGCTCGCCCCTCTCTCAGGTTACTCACATCAAAGACTGGGAGCCAAACACAGCCAGCCAAGAGAGGAGAGACAGACCGGGGGTGGGGGGTGGGGGGGGGGCATTGTCACTCAGCGATTATCACCACCACTGAGGAAGGGGCGGGAAGGGGGGGTTGGCTATGGAGGGAGGAACCGTCAAATTTGGGAATTTTCAGTTCTCAATTGACAATGGGGCCGAAAATGATCCTGTCTTCTGGTTCTGAATAGAACTGAAGCTCGTTTCAGACGGCAGGGTGTGGGACGGCTACGTCTGATCTGGCAGTGCCTGGGAGCCGTCCATAGGTGGCACTGTTGGCTCACGTTTACGAGCTGACTCGAGCGAGAGGGTGTGGGGAGAACATCCACACCAACTCATCACTGTTTGGGAGAGGAAAAAGTCTTTCATCTGCGTTCAAGTGTCAACTGCCAAATGTAATTTTATAACTTTATAACTAATTAATTCAAACTGCTAGGGTGAATCTTTCAAAATATCACACTTCCCAAAAAGAAGACATTTTTCGTGGCTAAAACTGTTCTTTTCCTGTGTGAATGACTTAACAACTAATTATCTGAAGAAGGCTTTTTTCCCTCCTCCTCTTCCGTCCAACACCATCAAATCAGCCAGCAAACCTGAGGTGGAGAAAACGTGAGGCTTGAATAAACTGGCTCCTCAGGAGAAACAAGCGCTAAAAAAGCCCCAGACAATCCTCCAGAACCGATGGCCAGCTCTGTACACATCAAGTCAACGAGGGAAACTAACAATACAGTCAATTAAAATGTCCGACAAGCACCTACTGTACTTTCACTCATCTCAGCAAAATGTCAGAAATAACAAACAAAAAAAATCACACCACAGCGATTAGTAAAGAAACTCACAAAAAGCAGAAAGCAAAGGAGTGGAGGGTGTTGATATGGACTACAAAAGAATACCAAACAAAACGAGAAGACATTTGGTGTTTTCTCCGATTGGCCCTGTGGGTTGGCGAAAGGAGGAGGAGGAGGGGGAGGGGGAGGGGGAGGAGGAGGGGGGGAGAAGGAGGAAAGCTTGTTTACGGAGCAGGCCTGTTCCCTCTGCTACAGCCCTGCGAGAGGTAAACACACGGCGGACTGGCTGTCTGCTGGCTCTAGGGAGGCCCCCTGGGAGGGCCCCCTACACTAACCTGTGGCCCTGCTCAGGTCAGGGGTCACCTCAGAAGTGCCCTGGAAATGGGAAATTAGCAGAACCTAGCAATCACAGAGCAGGAGCTGGCCATTGAGAGAGAAGTGTGCCTGTGTGTATGTTTTTGTGAGTGTGTGAGAGTGTGAAAAAAGACAGAGAGAGGGAGAAAGAGAGAGAAAGAGGGAGAAAGAGAGAGAGGGAGAAAGAAAGAGAGAGGGAGAAAGAGAGAGAGAGGAAGAGAGAAATGGAGGGAAAGAACTGGGCACCAGAAAGAAATATTGAGACGAAAAACGAAAGAGAGAGAGAGCGAGAGAGAGCAAAACGCCCTGAGGCAGGTTCACTGGCCCTTCACTGTCATGCAGTGTGTGTGTGTGTGTGTTTGTGGAAACAGAAAGGCCAAGTCCAGTCCTAGCGCTGGATGAACATATCTCCATGCAGACCCACAGGGAAAGCACTTTTACTCTTCCTGTTTACACCGGCAGGCCATCTCTGTCCCAACACAACCTCCAACACACACACACACACACACACACAAAAACTCAATTTTGCTGGTGCTAGCCTTTAGAGTGTAACTGGGGAGGAAAGGTGCTGGGCTGGATCAGTCCACCAGCACTCGTACAGCTGGATGCTCTGACAGGGGGGAGGGAGTGCTCCTCTTGAAGTGGTTGTCCAGGTAGCGCTGCCCTGGCTGGAGGCAGTGGAGCAGGCGCTAGCAGGTGTGTGTTAAACACACATGCAACCGTGACTAACGCCCGCCAGACTCGCTCCAGGCACCACCACCAACCTCATCCATTATTTGGCGCCAAATTAATATTTTCTCACCATCCTGAAAATGTAGTTTTGTGTGTGTGTGTGCGTATGTGTTTTTTGGGGGGTGACATATCAAATGATATTTTTGAGTCAGATCTTTGTCATCTGGGCTGAAGACCTTGAACATTCCCTGCTAGCCCTGTGTGTAGAGAGGACACCAGAACAGTTCAGCTCCCGAGTGCTCAGTAAAGTTAGCACAAAACCAGAATTAGCATCCCAGCCCTACAGAGACTGACGTGACAGAGCTCAGGCAGCAATGCTAGCACATGATAATAATGTCCCGTAATGCAATTGGCCGCCGCTTTTTCCCATACAATAAAATGGGGATTCGAACTTGCGCCAGTTTGACGGGCAGTCGAAGGCTCTAGCCACTACTACCCCCACCACATCCCACCGTAAGCACAGCGAGCGAGCACAGAGCACACAGGCACCTTGACCATGAGCAGCAGGTGATACAGGTCCTCCACCTCATCCCCCTCCGTCTCCCTGTAGTCCCTGCCTGTGTTCAGGCTGGACCCCTGGATGGTGCGTCTGTACAGAGGCAGCTCCATGGCCTCCGCGTACAGATCGATGGCCTGGTGACCAACCGTCTGGTACATGTAGCTGTCCAGCTCATCTGGAAAACAGGGCGGGGTGGGGGCCAAATACTAATCATGTCAAATAGATGGAGAACAGCGCAGATTAGAATGTTGTGCAATAGGGAAGGATAAAATAGGAAATAATGGAGCCGAAATAGAAGCGTGTCACTTCCTGTCCTGTCTGTGGACTATAAATCTTAGGGTAGTTGTGGGGCAGGCACAATGATCCTGCAGCTGAAGAACAGCCTGCCCCCCCATGGGGTATCTTGCAGCTGCTGAGTCTATATAGGGCAGACTAGATTGATATAGGTAGGCTGCAGGGAGACTGTGTGTCCAGGCTCACCTGTGTTTGCTGGGCGCAGGTTGGCCAGAGCAACGATCTTGTGCCCTGCATCAACACACTGCATCATGTTGTAGCAGCTGTCTTTGCCACCGCTGAAACAGGACATGGCTATTAAGGTTAACGTTATCACCACACAGGACCAGGCTACGCAGACATGCGGATAGTCTTGCATTAGGCTACTGCTTTTAGTGTACCACTGTATGGGAGTGACTATAAGCTGTGTGTATACTGTTCTCTTCAGTACTGGAGTACAGTATAGTAACGCAACATCTTATTCTCCATTATGTAATGAGGTACTTCAGTCTCTCACTGCTCTAGAGATCTTAACACAGCAAGATAACAAAATATTGACATGTATTCAACATAACGTAATCGGTGAGTAAACCGTTATATTACAGTTTCAACAAAAAAAAACATGTACAAAAAAATACGAGGAAGAATTAACACAGCTTGTACATTTATCTGTGTTGTGAGCTACCTTGCTACTAAGAGCAACGAATGAATGCATTTAGCTACCTTATCAACGCGACCACTTTCATTTTGCAAATGCACTTCCGCGGTTTATACAGCAATGTTATAATGTTATTCCGATAGTTTTGCTGAATGTCTAATAAACATAGCAACCAGTGGCAACACCGGCATGTATACAACAACACGTGAAATTTACTTCCTGGTTGCAGAGGACCCTTTGAAACGAGGTAACCTACGTAGTGCCTGACAATAATAGGAAAGCACTGAAAGGGAGGGCTGATGTTAGAAGGAGCTTTACGAACTTTTCATACATCGATGATGTAACATGTAAAATAGTATTTCTATTGTAATTATACACAAAGATGACTTACAGTAATATTGCTTGGAGGAACAATATTTCATCGGTAGCCTAATAATGTTTTGTGTCGGATTGTATCATTGGTAGTGTGTTGTGTTGTTGTGATGTTCCTGAACTTATACTTTTTGTATTGTCAATTAGATGGCAAGATGGTCATATTCCACTATTTGATCGCTAAACACTCTGCTATTTGCGTCTATTGTGAAGATTTCATATTTAGTCGTTTATTGATTAAAAATGAACAGTCTGCCTTTATTGATTGTGATTTATGGAGGAGATATGAGGGGTAAACTTCCTGACATCTGTCTTTGTACATCTGAGATATGTGACCATACGCTGTGCATTAACAATCAATTCATTGTGATGACAGCCCAACAATTATACATGTTTCATTTGACTGAAAGCACAAATTGTAATTCAAACAGTAGTCTAGAATTTCTTTTAATTTGTATCCCATCAAATGAGTGGTAGCGGTAGAGAGAGACCCCTAGTCCATGTTATACTAGGCCTATTCACACAGGTTGGGTTCTTTGTATCCTGCAAGGGAGCACCATAGCTCAGAGGAAAGCCTTTGAAGCTCTTTTTGCTGTCTGTTGTTGTGCCAGAGCAGAATAATTGCACAGCCTTTGTGTGTCTCCCTCACCTTCTGCCCCTAAGCAGGCCAAAGGCAAGCGGATTTGTCTGAATGTACAAAATTGAGATAGACATCTCCTCAATCCACTGCTTTCTGTGTTTTCCTCTCCCTTGTATTGTTTTAGTTTGGACCTTTTGAAACGTGACAAAAACTTCACACCCATGGAGAAGCGTGGTTCACCTTTAAAAACAGTCCCATCCCAGCCCTGAGAGAGTAGAGCCTGACGCAGAGATCAAGAGGACAGTAGAACCTACTGCTCTACTGATTCCCTGCCTGCCTGCACAGTACAGTCATCTACTGTACTGGGATCTACTGCCATTTACTGTAGTTGCCGGTGCAATATGGTGTGTGCTGTACGTTCATTTTCAAGATGTAGATGCGTTTCGGTTGACTACAGTGTCCTCTGTAGTGATCCATGTGAAGCTGTTGTGTATATTGATGTGTCCTTTTGGTCTTGGCAGTATTCTGCATTACCCTCCCAATATGCCAGTGTTCAAACAATGAGCACATACATGATCAGGAAAAGGAATGAAGTAATAAAGTAGCAAATTGTGTGTTTCTACCGCTGCAACGAATCCCTGTGGAGGCGTTTTATCAAGCTCTGAAAAGCCCAGCAGAAACCCTGGGATTCTTGCATCATTCCTGAAGTCATCTCTCTATTCATGCATCCATTGTTCTTATGAGAACAAACATCACTGAACTGTTTCAGCTGTTGGTTTCAGCTCATTGAACATCCAAATGTCATATTTGAGAAACGGTCTTGATTTGGAAAGGGAACCTCCCAATAGGTCTGTTCTTCACTTTGGCCAAACTGGGAATTTATAGGCAAATTTCTCCATTTCAGTTATGATAATTCCTCTTCACTGCCGCTGCGCCTGTGGTCACTTTCATTATGGTGGTGACCCAATGCAAATGACCTCACTTAACAGCTTTACTTTATGAAGTAGTTTATTATTTGGACAGATTAATAAAGAAGTGTGTTGTTCAGTTTTTTGTTTTTGTTTTTTTGTTTTATTTGCAGCACCACTCGACTGGCGTAAAAGAGGTTTTTATATCCGTTTTGTTGGCGCAAGAGGGGATAAAAAGTGTTGATGGATAGGACAGGCGAGACACAGGCGATGACGTGAATATGAGACGCATAAATATGAAAGCAAGGCGGTGGAAATGGAATGGCACCCTTGGCCTTTTCTTAAAGTAGCATGTGCATATGACAGGTGATTTACACAGATACGCAAACAAATTATTTTGTCGCCACAAGGACACAAAAACTTTTGGGGTAATGAGAAAGCGAGGCCTGAAATCACAGGCCGATAAATTGAGTGTCAGGACAGGCCAGCCAAGGTTGCATATCCAGGGGCCCAGAATACACACTCACCTCCAGTTGGAACCCCTTTATAGTGCTAGACCAATGTAAACAGTATGGGAGCTTTTCAATGTCCAAGATGTCCGTCCGTGTGTAACTCAATATTTTAACAGAATTACCTTCGTTAAATCAAAGTAGGATGACATTTGAACTGGTGCTTCGCTCGGTTTTGGTCACCAGAGTGTAAAAGGGAGAATGTTTTCATGTTTTCTATTATGTCGAATAGACATAGTTTCCATGTCATTAGGATTAAGAACGTATTATGGTATTATGCCTCTGAATGTTCTGGTCTCTATGAAGACATCTATCTGCTCAGGCTCAAGCCACTTTACAATGATGTTTCTGACTTTCTGTGGAACCACAATTTGGATTTCAATTCATCACAAGGCCACGAACATAAAGCAGATACCACGTGTGATTCACTGCCAAATCAAGCCTGTTGTATTCCTCCATGTCCAATACACCTGGTGTGTCTGTTTCATCTCTCTCTCTCTCTTTCCCCACTCACTCTCTCTCGCACTCCCTCTTCCTTTCCTTTTTTTCCCTCTCCCTTTCGCTCTCTCCCTCTCTCTCTTTCTCCTCACTCCCCCCACAGTGCAGGTTTCTCTCAAGCCTGTCAGCGTCCACAGCCGTCCAATCCCAGACAGCACATTTAAATTACATGACAGTGATGGATTTTACTTCCTATTATGCTGAGCATCGCATGCTGGTCCCCCAGTACTACTTTCCCAGACTTCCTTCAGCTGGAACCTCTTACATATAGAACCCTCTGGTATGTCACAGCCAGGTCCAAATACATAGGTTCTGTTCTGCTGTACTGAGACACCTTTGACAGTCAACGACAAGTTATGTACGGATGGTAGAAAGACTGAAGCAGGGAGGCTGGGGCCGAGGAAAGGAGACATGTAAACCTGAGAGAGTGAAACTGAGACAGGGAAACTGAGGCAGAGAGAGACTGAAGCAGATAGACTGACGCAGATAGACTGAAGCAGATAGAATGAAGCAGATAGACTGACGCAGATAGACTGACATAGAGAGACTGAGGTAAAGAGACTGAGGTAGAGAGTATGAGGGAGGGAAACGGAGGCAGCTTGACTGAGGTAGAGAGACTGAGGTAGAGAGAGACTGAAGCAGATAGACTGACGTAGAGAGACTGAAGCAGATATACTGAAGCAGATAGACTGAAGTAGAAAGACTGAGGTGGAGAGACTGAGGTAGAGAGTACGAGGGAGGGAAATGGAGACAGGGGAACTGAGGCAGTTTGACTGAGGTAGAGACTGAGGTGGAGAGACTGAGTTGGAGACTGAAGCACTTTTGCAGTCTGTGTCGTAAACTCACTTGCCCCGCTTTGCTGTTACACCCATCGGGGACTAATTTTCCAAAGCACTATCAGCGTAATGATACCTCTTTAGGGCCTAACCGCATCCAAATCAGTTAGTAAACAACCCAAACGGGGATCTGCACACATTTTTACAGACAATTAACTGTTATCATGAGGGGGCCAAATGGATTAGCAGGCTCATTAATGTCTCAGCTCTAATGTGCCCTTGATTGGAAATGTGAGCGAACGCAAAGTCAAGTCTGGGTTTGATCCAAATTGTGTTTGGTCTCGGAGCAACCTTTAAAAACGCCCCTCAGCTGGCTAACAATGATTGAGATTGTTGGGAATGCCTCCGGTGAACCTCTTGCTTTATTACCTTCATTCAATTTGGCAGTAAAAAAAAAAAAAACCCTCTGATGTGTTTGTAAACGCGAGCGGTGAGGTTGATGAGAATTGTTCTCCTTCATCAGCTCTGGGTTTCTGCCTCTGTTGTAAAAGCTCTCAGATCGCACAGTTGTTTTTGCGGGTTTTCAGATTTCTGTCAGCGCCTGGGAAGACCCAAAACACGATCATCGGATCATTTCAGACTGAAAGGCAATGAGGCTGATCTGAATGGGATCTGAAAGGGCATTTGTATCTGTTCTCTAACGATGAACCCAGATTTCAACTTGATAGATAGTTACACGCGGAGCACTATACTATCTCTAGAATGCTCACCAGAACAGATCTGGGATCAGATCCAGTAAGACGCTTTCAGCCTCTTCCTGACTCTTGTGTCATCATCGATCAACAGATCCAGGAAACCAGCAGGTGCCTTCCCTGCGCACCGCCATCCGGAAGTACAATACAAATGCGATTTCCCCAAATTATTTTCCCTCCCAGTTAAGAACAACTAGCCTTCCATCCAGAACACTCAGATTCATGACAGTTACGGCTGCCAAAGGGATGTGGTCCATTACAGCTCACCGCAGCTGCAATTATGATGAAGCCAGTGAAACTGCCGTGCGCACCGCCATCGTACGCCCTTCTGCCAAGTCCAATCCTCCATCCTAACACTTTACAGACACAAGCTCCGTCTTTTCTAACCCTAAACCTTGACTGAACCTTCTGGAACAAAGGAAGACAAAGAACACGGAGCTGCATTCAGTCATAGACGCCAACATATTCAGAAGCGATAATCACTTTTGCTTTTCGATAACTGTCAGACACGTACACCTCCTGATGACGGCTCATGGGGTTAGATGACATGGCTGGGATTCATTTTGTTCGGGTGTCTAAGCTCAGAGTTTCGTAATAGACAACTGTCGTATTTTCATCACCTCCTTTTCCTCTGCGAATCTCCTGCTAGAGGCTCTAATTGGGACGTTTGCTCTCAGTTATACAATCCGAGAGGCGGCTTCGCTCGTGCTGACAAATACAATCTTAATCCAGGAAGTGGCTTGCAATCCTAATATTGGAGCTGACATCAGAGGTAGCCACAGAGGCGATCCCACACACCCCTCCCTCTGCTTCAAAGCTCTTCCTGGGCCTGTTATGGCCTCCCCTCTTGATGAAGTGTGACACTCTGCAAACACAAAAGCCCCAGCCCTCTCATGGGTACGCTCTGCTTTACTTGGACTCCTCCCGGCCTGCCCCAATGCCAAGTCAACTTGGCGCTTGTCAGAATGGGCCCCATATCTATGAGGATGTGTGGGCTGTGCCTTCGTGTGCGTGTGTGTGTGTGTGTGGGCGTGTGTGTGTGGGCGTGTGTGTTTGTATGCACCATACCAATCCATCCTGACATGATGTCATGTAATCTGCCCCCCTAATCAAAGCCACCACCTGCGTGTGAACACTGTAGACAATCTAAAACCTCTTCCCTGCTCGGCCCATCCTGGCCTTAATGTGGTGTTTGCAGAGTTAAAGAGCTTTAGGAGGGGTGCTTAACAACGATCAGACATGTCCTTTCAGGCTCTGGTGACTAATGGTCTTCTACATTTGGCTTTGGTTTCAAACATTTTCCCATCAGGTTAGAAAAATGTTTTACCTGAGAGGCCCAATCCTATCCTCTTTGATGCAACAAATTCATCTTCAACTTCCTCTCTTCTTCCCTCTTTGGAAAAGTCATCATGAGAATCTTTTCCAAAAAGTCAAACTAAAGTGCAGTTTATTCTAACGTTTCAATAAGTCTCTCTTTATCACAAATAAAAACCTCATGCAGCAACATTCATCATCGTTGAAGGACACCATCCCTATCTTTCAAAGGTTCGTGACACGTTTAAAAGATTTTCTTTTTCTTGTCTCTATGTTGAGAATCTATATCTCTGTTCTCTGCTAACTATCCTTCACCCCTGCCCTCATACCTCAACCCTTGGCAGATGGAGTCTGGCCCTTTCCCATGGTGAGATCTCACCTGTGCTTGTGTGACCACAGCTAGCTGGCCTGACCAGCTCTCGCACACAGAGACAGGTTCTGCCATTTGTCTTGTGGTTTGGAGACTGGCCTGGTTCTCCAACATGCCTCGCTATGTCAACATTGGCTATAAATACTCGGTCTTAGATGTGGCCTCTGCTGAGTGGAGAAGAGGAGAAAGGAAAAGAGAGATAGAGACAAAGACAGCAACGACAAGAACACTCAAACTTTGGTTCTTTGAGTGGACTCTTCGTTAAGGCACAAGATATATACAAGTATCTGCAAACTCTTTTATGCATTCATTTAGAATATGCTTATAGGCACAGCAACTTGCAAATATTTTCGAAGGTTTATTGATGTTAAACGCATCGACAGATGAACTCTCAAAATAAATGCAACCAGACCAAGGTTTTCTTACATGTGTCCCAGCAGGATGTGGCTTTCTACTGGCCTCAAGGTGAGGCCAGCATCTTGAGGGTTAACATCTTTCAGAGCCAGGCGCAGGCGTGGCGTGAGAGACAGCCAGCAATCATTCAGAACCGTTTCTGAACCTGTGACTAACCATAAATAACAAACAAAAAGCCAAGGCCCCCTCCTCTCCCACCCTCCCACCAGCTCGGACGGAACATTAACCCAGCCGCCAGATGACAAACAGCCTCCTGCCAGGCTCAAGCAATGACCTCCTTAAAACCTTGATTCCTCCCCCTGCTCCCATCCCCACCCCTAACAACCGCACCCGCCTGCCTCCTCACCCCCCACCCTGCCCTCAACCGCCTCCCCACCCTCCTTACAACCCCCTGCCCCTGCCCCCTCACCCCTCCTCACACACCTCACCCATACCCCCTGCCGATGGATCGTCGGCCCTGTAAAGAAAAGCCTCCCCTTCCCTCCTCTATCGACCCCAAGCGCCTGTCTCAGCGAGAACAGAGTGAATCCTATCAGCCGCTCCGCCATGAGAAGAACATCAGCGCAGCCTCTGCCTAGGCTCTTTTTATGGGCTGAATTCCATACACTGGGCCCAATATTCCTGACGGCTGGAGTCCTGTGATTAAAGTGTATAAAAAGCAGGGCCCAGCTCTACTAAAAACTGGGGTGATTTAGTGAGCTGTCACCCCCCGGTCGAGGCTGGGCAGTGAGTTCAGGGCCCGGCAGGAGGTTTGTAATGAAAATGAAACAAGGGAACGAGACAGTGTCGGAAGAAGGTGGGGAGGGGGACGAGAGGGGAGAATCTGTCTGTGGATGATGGGGTGGGGAGGTGGGGGGCATGGGGGAGGTATTTGTTTCTGTTGTGGGAGTGGGAGGGCAGTGAGTTTGAGTGTTTGTGTTTTGGAGGCTTATGTGTGTTTTATGTGTGTGTGTGTTTTTGTTTTGCTCAAGGTATGCCTGTTAGCATGCTTGTGTGTGTGTGTGCGTGTGTGTGTGTAAGGCCGTCCTCTAGAAAGCCTCCTCCATCCCTACTCCATCTCTTCTCCGTCCCTTCTGCATCCCTTTCCTGAGAGCAGGTGCCCCAGGCTGCCCTGTCCTCCACTGCCCTGTCCTCCACTGGTCTGTCCTCCACTGGTCTGTCCTCCACTGCCCTGTCCTCCACTGCCCTGTCCTACACTGGCCTGTCCTCCACTGCCCTGTCCTCCACTGGTCTGTCCTCCACTGACCTGTCCTCCACTGGTCTGTCCTCCACTGGCCTGTCCTCCACTGCCCTATCCTCCACTGGCCTGTCCTCCACTGACCTGTCCTCCACTGGTCTGTCCTCCACTGGCCTGTCCTCCACTGGCCTGTCCTCCACTGCCCTATCCTCCACTGGTCTGTCCTCCACTGCCCTATCCTCCACTGGCCTGTCCTCCACTGACCTGTCCTCCACTGGTCTGTCCTCCACTGCCCTATCCTCCACTGGTCTGTCCTCCACTGACCTGTCCTCCACTGCCCTGTCCTCCACTTCCCTGTCCTCCACTGACCTGTCCTCCACTGACCTGTCCTCCACTGGCCTGTCCTCCACTGGCCTGTCCTCCACTTCCCTGTCCTCCACTGCCCTATCCTCCACTGACCTGTCCTCCACTGACCTGTCCTCCACTGGTCTGTCCTCCACTGNGCTCTACTAAAAACTGGGGTGATTTAGTGAGCTGTCACCCCCCGGTCGAGGCTGGGCAGTGAGTTCAGGGCCCGGCAGGAGGTTTGTAATGAAAATGAAACAAGGGAACGAGACAGTGTCGGAAGAAGGTGGGGAGGGGGACGAGAGGGGAGAATCTGTCTGTGGATGATGGGGTGGGGAGGTGGGGGGCATGGGGGAGGTATTTGTTTCTGTTGTGGGAGTGGGAGGGCAGTGAGTTTGAGTGTTTGTGTTTTAGAGACTTATGTGTGTTTTATGTGTGTGTGTGTGTGTTTTTTTTTGCTCAAGGTATGCCCGTTAGCATGCTTGTGTGTGTGTGTGTGTGTGTGTGTGTAAGGCCGTCCTCTAGAAAGCCTCCTCCATCTCTTCTCCGTCCCTTCTGCATCCCTTTCCTGAGAGCAGGTGCCCCAGGCTGCCCTGTCCTCCACTGCCCTGTCCTCCACTGCCCTGTCCTCCACTGCCCTGTCCTACACTGGCCTGTCCTCCACTTCCCTGCCCTCCACTGCCCTGTCCTCCACTGCCCTGTCCTACACTGCCCTGCCCTCCACTGGTCTGTCCTCCACTGACCTGTCCTCCACTGACCTTTCCCCCACTGGTCTGTCCTCCACTGACCTGTCCTCCACTGCCCTGTCCTCCACTGGTCTGTCCTCCACTGCCCTGCCCTCCACTGGTCTGTCCTCCACTGACCTGTCCTCCACTGGTCTGTCCTCCACTGGTCTGTCCTCCACTGCCCTGCCCTCCACTGGTCTGTCCCCCACTGACCTGTCCTCCACTGGTCTGTCCTCCACTGGTCTGCCCTCCACTACCCTGTCCTCCACTGCCCTGTCCTCCACTGACCTGTCCGCCACTGGTCTGTCCTCCACTGGCCTGTCCTCCACTACCCTGTCCTCCACTGCCCTGTCCTCCACTGGCCTGTCCTCCACTGGTCTGTCCTCCACTACCCTGTCCTCCACTACCCTGCCCTCCACTGGCCCCATCCTCCACCTTGTAAAAAACCCTGACTGTATCACCTCACCTCCACCCCTCCCTCCCTTCTCACAGGATTCCTCTGCCTGGCGACAAGCAAGGTTTGCTACCTTTAACCACCGGCTGGCTGTAAAACACGCATCCTGATGGCCCTTCCTGTGTTGTGTTTATTAGCCTGCTCCCCCTCCTCTCCTCCTCCCCCTCTTCATGTCCTGACCTCCACCTCCCTCCTGCCCCCCATCCTCCCCTCCCCCTCCCACAAACCCCACCAGGCTGGTGGCCCCTGGCTCACCCCTCACATCCCAGGTTCAGGGTCGGGCCAGCCAGCTCCCAGCCAAGTGGGTGGGGCCTCTGAAGGAGCAAGGGTGGGCAGGAACAACATGGGAAGGCCTCTGGACCCTCTCTAGTGCTCCTGAAAGACTCTAAAAAAGAAAGGAGGTCTGCCATTTGTTTATAACATGGTGCAGTGGGGTGAGGGGTGGAGGGTTTGGATTGGTGAGGGGGCAGATGGGGGTGGGCATTTGTCAACATCTAGTCCAGCTCACCCAGATGTCCCGTGTAAAACATGTCTGACAGCAAGTTCTGCAGGGAACCAGCTGGAAAGTGAGAAGGACGGACATAGATAAAGAGAGACTATGGATTGAGAGAAAGTGTGTGTATGTGTGTGTGTGTGTGTCCGGTAGAACATTCTCTCCTGTTCCTCTCTCCTCTATCAAGGAAGGGCCTGCTGGCTCGCATAGTGCTGATTCAAAAGGTTGGCATCTACTGTTTCCCACTGCAGGACAAAGACATTACGCACACACACACACACACGCACACACACACACACAGATATGACATACTCAACTCACATCTGTCAATCCATTTCTCTCCCTCTCTTTCTCTCTCTCTCCCTCGCTTTCTCTCTCTTTATTCACTACTGCATGTCTCTTTCCCCTTTTCCACTGTGTCCTACAAAGTTTCAGAGTGGCCCTTTTCCCTTGTGCTTTCCAGAGGACAAGCGATTCAACATTTGTCAGCTTTGTTGACGAGAGTCTACGTATTCAGCCAGCAACTAAACTACAAGGACACTGACGACAAAAACCACAAGCGCAAGCGAAAATATACTTTATCAAGCACACATCTGCGCAGCAACGCCCACGACAACATTGGCAAAGTTCTGGACTTCCTGAAACCGACAGGAGTAAAACACTTGCCGCCTGCCTTCCATTCTGATGGCTTTATTTTTCACCCAGGATAACCTGCTAATTTTTACTGCTCAATGTCCTCCACTCAGCCCGTGTCACCAAGTCACACACGCTGCTCTCGTGTGATATATGGGCCGGCGCGATGATGTCAGCGTAAAACACTTTCAATAATTGCCATGATGAATATCCTCAACCTTCCTGCACCTTCTCCTCGCAGGCCTGGCCCACACCTCCAGCTAAGTTCATCTATCAATGTTCTCGCTCTCTCATCTGGTGAAGCCTGGGCGGTGATGTACGGCCAGCTGCCATCCCCATGTTTCGCTGCTCAACTTTTTTCCATTCGATCAAGAGAAGAGCCTGCGAGCCCCCGCCCTGCATCAAATTATGGGGAGTTAAAGTGGGAGAGCGGCTGGGCCACAACGCCCAGCAGTTTAATTGGTACATTTGGGATCGCGTCCATGTAGGAGTGCACTTGACTTTTTCCTTTTTTTACCGTGACATCATGAGGTCCCCAGACAGTTGTCAACCTCAGGCAGCAAATCAGAAAGGGCGATAATTCAGACAGATGTTTATTCATCAACAAAGAGTTCACGATGTTATTCTCCACATGGCATGTACGGTAGTTACAGCACCAGGATATAAGTGTGTTCTTGGCCTGTTTCACCTTGTATATAGTACAGTATGTGTTGTTTTTGTGTGATGGATAACGAGTGTGTGTGTGTTTGTGCACTGAATGCCAAGTGTATGCCTTGTCTGTATGCGTGTGTGTGTGTGTGTGTGTGCATGCGTGCATGTGTGTACAGTAGAGAGCAACGGTTTCAGTTGCCTCACATCCTGCAGCTGTGCTGTACTGTATACAGAAAACTTCCCAAGGAACAGGACTATTGGCTGGGAGCCGGGGGGGCTGTGTGTGTGTGTGGGGGGGGGGGGGGGGGGCATGTGGCAGAGCAGGCAAGCAAGCCTCCAGTGGGACAACAGAGACTCAGGTGAAAGAGAGATGTAAACACAGAGAGGTCCTTCATGGTTGGGTGGGGGGGATGGGGGGGAGGGGGGTCCGGGGCCCTTAAGACACTCAGTCCAAGATCCGGGGCTGGGCTGAGTGTCTGGAGGGCCTGGGACACTGGCTAACCCGTCATGCCCACCATTCAGGACGAGGACGGGAGGGGTGTTCCACTCAGATCTGTGGCGTCCGAAACAACAAACATTTCACTTCCTGCCTGCTGACGGACAGACAAGATGGACGGTGGGAAAACGAGTGACACCCATATTCCTGCTGTCCGGAAGACTTTGCTGGGACGGAAGCCTTTAAAACCCCAACAGGACACCGATTCAGATAAAGAGACTTTAGTCTTATGGTGAAACCATCTAGTCTTCAATTTCTGATGCAGAAACCATCAATGAAAGTGTCTTTGCAAAAGTACTTGAGTGTTTTAAAGGGCATTGGCCAGTAACCAACAGAACACACTGTGACCCTCTCCTTTATGATGGGGAGAAGCCAGCCGGGGATGTTCGCAGTGTAACAAATTGATAAGAGTCAATTACGTGTCTATTATTAACCTCCCATGGTTCACTGTCAATTATCTGTCCCATTAACCCAGGAAAACTGTACGCAGTGTGTGTTTAACACTCAGCTCATCCAATATGGCAGAGTACGCATTCACAGCTATAAAAAGACATAGAAATGATGACTTTCAAGTCAATTCAATTCAATTAGGCATGATTAAACCGGTTAAGGTCATTTGAACCTCTAGTTCCGGTTCTTGGAAGATTCATAGTCATAATAAGGTACATTTGAAAGATTAGTCCTAAATTGACCAGACTTATAGTACCGGCTTTAACTCAGAGCACAAAGAAGCTTTTCTCTGCAGCGATGATCATGTTAATGATGGTATTACGCTCTGGTGTGGTGGTGAATCCAAATTAAGGATCTGTGTCGTGCCACAGAACGAAAGATCCAGCGTTGTGAAAATAATTTAGTATCTCAGTCAGTCAGTTGCTCCATTCAACGGTATTGTACGACCCTGCGGAAATGTTTGAGAGGTGCTGTCAAGGATCAATATGGAAGCAACAGCCGAAAGAATAACTCTACACACACAGCCACTGTGGATGTGGAGCTCGGTAACAGCCTTCCCAGCCAGAGTTAGGGGGGAGACGGGTGGGTGGACCCAAGGACCCGCAGGTGAACAGACCAATAAGGATTGGAAAAACAAATAAAAACCGATCCTAGCTTGGACTGCTTCACACTGTGCTTTGTGTGGGGGCTGGCCTGAGTAACCAGAGTGAGTTTGACGCATGTGGCACCTTCCAAGCTAGAGTTACGGGGTGGGTACCACAGGTGGGCCAGGGCCAGGGCCAAGACCGGCCAGGGCCAAGACTGTCCAGGGCCAGGCCCATCCAGGGCCAGGCCCGTCCATCAGTACAAGCCTTTGAGAGTGCTGCGGTCTCCTGGTTGTCCAGGTCATGACGTGATGTCTATTCTCGCTCACTTCCCCCTTCTGTGTTCGTCAGCTAACCGCCGCTCTTGCGGGAGGAAATCCACAGCCCCACTCGCTGATTCCTATTTACACTAAAGCCCTTAAAACACTTAAGGCAGGATATTCAATTGTGAGATTTCTTTTCCACGCAAGTTCTTTCCTGGAGCCGGCCGTCACACAGGGTTAGGGGGTGAACAGTTGACACACACGTCTGGGAGCCACCAGGCTGGGATAAAACAAGACCTGCTGGATATCAGGGAGCTGGATTGGGAGACCGTCTTGCGTCTGGACACGAGTCCGCACACGTGTTTTATCTTCATCTCATTCTCCTGCGGCCATTTTAGAAGTCCTCTTGTCTTCTGTCGTGTTGTTCAATGCCCTCCCTCCCCTTCCACAACCTGTAAGTTGTGTAGCAGTTATTGTGTGTTTGCATTTATATGGCCCAGTTTTACATAGAAGGGAGCTGATTCTTGCACTGAGAGATGCAAAGGAAGGAAACAGGCCTGACCACAAGAGTCCTGACTGCTGGCTGGATGGCAACATCAAAGGTGTGTCTGCCAGACCAGACATGCTGTCATCTGACCTCTGCCAACTCTATTGTATACACAGCCACAACAGCAGAACCTTGAGCTTGTCTCTTTGTGTGTGGATGTGAGTGTGTGTATGTGTGTGTGTGTGTGTGTGTGTGTGTATGTGTATGTGTGTGTGTGTGGACATCCTCACACAGATGCCTGTCCACAGGCCTCTGTCCATAGAGTCCCTGCCAGGCCAGCCAGTTCAGCTAATGGCTCCTCTCTGTTTCATGAGAGATTTACGAGTAAAAGACACAAGACAATTAGGGCAAGGGAAGCTCAAAAGCCAGGAGAGCTCGGAGGAGATTTACGACCTCGTGCAGGTGGGGGCTATTTTGAAAATTGAAAGTCTGATTAGAAACTGCTGATGGCCTCACTGTCTATCTCACTTGATGTCCGTCGGCCTGTCTGTCTGCCTGTCTATCTGCCTATCTGTCTTAATTTCTTTCTCAAGAATTCTCTCTCTCTCAATTTCCCTCCCTCTCACTTTGAGTCTCAGGCTGTCTCCCAGTTTAAATCGGATATGTCCTGCTTATTTGTTTACGGATGTTCAGACGGCCTATCACGTTCCTGTTACCGAGGCAGCCACATGTAATAAATGAGTCACAGTGAGATATGGCCCTGATCTAGCCCCTGAGGCCAAACAACCTGTGGAGAGCACTCACTGTTGACAGAGAATGCATGGACTCCTTCTCTCTCTCTCTTTCTATATATTTCACTCTCTGTCCATCTCTTTGTCTCTTACTCTCTAACACATTTGCTTTCTTTCTCTTTCTATCATGCTCATTGTTTTTCCAAACCCCCCACCCCCCCTTCCCTGCTCTCTCTCTCTCTCTCTCCTTCCCTCTCCATCCCTCTCTTTCCAGATGACCTCTGGTGGCTCTCCGCTCAGGAAGAGGGACAGGAAACACTTGTAGTCATGTTCCCAGAATCCAGGAAGGAACCTGGAACACAGAGAAAGGATATATGGCTGTTGGAGAGAACGAGCGATGGAGAGAGTGGAAAGGAAAAGAGAGGGCGCGAGAGCACGCATCACCGTTTCAAGTGAAGGATAAGACCCGTGCAAACACACGGTATTTAGAGAAGGACGTGGACAGAAATCCTGGGGAGTAAGAGTTAAGATAGTGTGTATTGTGTGTGGTCGGAGGAGTGTTGTGAGCCAGACTGTAGGAAAGGGTGTGAGTCCTGTGTCCTGTCAGGCTGAGGCTTATCTGTGTGTGGTTGTGCACTCCCATCCGAGCAGACCCCCCCTGTCAAACACACAACACGCACACACACACATCCTGAATATGGACAGCTGTCTTTTGATATCGTTTCACTGCTATCCTCGCAGAGCGAAGTGAAGGTGGGCCCCCACCAACAGATTAGACATTTGGAAGGGTGTGTGTGTCTGTCCACATGTATGTGTGTATGTGTGTGTGTGTGTGTGTGTGTGCTCCTACTGCTTGTCCTTCTGTCTTCCTCAACCCTATCCAACCCTTCCTGCACAGCGTTGTGTTCTGTGATTGTACTGTGTGTGATTGTCCGTGTTTAATGGCGGCCTCCATCTGTTCTGATGTGTGTGTGTGTGTGTCTGCAGGCTAGCGGCCCGCGGCAGCCCACATTAGCTGCTGCTGGCGTGGGCCCCAGGCTGGGTCCAGCCTGGCCCGCCTCTGCAAGTGTGATAATGGGACCTGATTACATCGTCTGAGGGGCCGATAAGAGCCCATGGCCCCGTGTGTGCCAAGCAATCTCATTGCAAAAACAAAACGGCGGGGAAATTAATGACGCCACAAATTCAGCACCAGTTTTTTTTTTCTTTCATGCAGATAAACCGCGTCCAGGGTAATTTGCAGCAATTGGTGGCATATGGCCCAGTGTTACAGGCCAGGTGCCGCCACGGCGATGAAATCTGCCAGAATTTGGATAGGTGTCACGCACGTAGAGATTCATTTATGTTGATGTAATGTGATTAAACAAACGGAAAACAAATGAAGCCTCAAAGTAAATTGGGAAGTGAAGGAACGGTCATGAACTGGAGAGCAAGAAAGAAAGAGAAGAGCGAAAGCACGCGAAAGGAGCAAAAGAGAAGCCCAGAGAAATGAAAGACAACTCAAAAAGAAAAGTACTTACATATCAAACATGAGTTGAAAAGCCCCTCACTGTCGAGTGTGAGTTTTCCAGATGCTGTCCATGGGGCAGCTAAACCCCGTCACAGTGGAGTGCAGGCCGAGAACAGAGAGCATGTTGGTTAGTGTTTGACACACACCTGAAAGCCCCTGTGTTTTCTCTGGCAAAAAGTGCCTGTGGTGGTCTCCAACTGCCTGCGTGTTTTTGAGGCGTACTCATCGCCTCATCCCTGCCTCCAGGCAAACCTCCAGCCCCATCCCCGACTCCTCTCTGTGCTCCTCTCACTCATCAGACCCCCTCCTCTGCTCCCTCTCTCTCCTCCTCTCCCTCTCTCTCTTCCTCCATCCCCCCTCTCCCTCACCCCCTCCCCTCCCCCAGGGCAAGAAGGTTAAGGTTGAAGTCTATTTCTGCGATCACAGATGATAACCTCTCCTGGACAGGAGCGCCACAGGGGGCCACACCTTGCCCGAGGATAGGTTCACCCATGCTGGGGGCAACAGAGACACAGGGGCCTGGGGTTGGAGCAGGGGGCTGGAGCTGGGTCTGGAGCAGGGGGGGTTGGTCCTCAGGTTGGGGCTTAGAGCAGGGGGTTGAGGGCTGGATGCTGTGGCTGGAGCTGAAGCTGGGATGTAGGCCTGGGACTGAGCTGGAGGCTAGTGTACAGGGGCTCAGAATAGAAAGGGTTGCTGGGAGGCTGAGAACGTGGCTGGGGTGGGGGCAGGTTCATGCTAAGGAAGAACCCAGAGCCCGGAGGGTTAGGGGTCAGGATCCGGGTCACAAACAGGGTCTACTGACCCCTGACAGAGTGGAGCTGACAGGTGAGAGGCCGGCACTGGACCTACTGATGGCTGCCTGAGGGCAGGGTGAGAGGAGGGATGGAGAGATGGAGGGAAGAGCAGATGAGACTGGATGAGGGCAGAAGGTGAGCTGAAGGGGAGTATGAATCTGCACACCACGCAACCTGGTGAGAACTGGAGGTAGAGCAGAGCACTGCTGTTGTGATAGAACTTGCGTGTGTGTTTGAAGGTCTTGTGCGCGCGCGTGTGTAAGCGTGTCCTTTGTCTGAGTTGAGCTCGCTTGTGTTTATTTGTGTGTTTGTTGGAAGGGGGGGCAGGACAGCGCCACAATGCTCCAACTGTGCCGACTCCGCTTTCCATCTCCTTCTCTGGAATGGTGAGGGGGGGTTAAGAGTAAGTGGACTGAGTGTGGATGATGGGGGTGGAGGCAGGATGTGTAGTGATGCTGCCGCGCGGGGGGGGGGGCTGGTCTCCACAAAAAGTCACCCTGAATCTGCCAGCTGATTAATCAAGGGTGATCCGGCGGCAAGTGTGGCCAACCCACTCCTTCCTGGCTAGTCCCTGTGTATTTATGTAGACTAACCCGTAGCCAGTCACGCCTGACCTCAAACCATCAGGAACAGGCACAGTTGCGGCCAAGCATAAACACAAAATGCATAATGAAGGTAAGAGGATGGAGGACGGAGGGAGACGGGGGGGAGGGAGGGAGGGAGGGAGGAAGGGAGGGAGGGAGGAAGAAGGGAGGGAGGAGGCGGGAGGTGGGGCCGTTTGATTTTTTCACTCCCATCCTTTCTTGCTTTCTTCAAAGAGAGAAAGTGAGTGAGACTGAGAATGAGAGAGAGTGAGCGGGTGCGTGTGAGAGAGTGAGAGAGAGTGAGAGAGAGAGAAAACAGAGAGAAAGTGTGTCTGCGTTTGTGCGTGTGAAAAGAGAGATAAGGATCTGGGAGCCTCGAGTCCAGACGCAGGGCTGGCCCTAGCCTCCTGTGTTTCTGGTGTTTACTCCTGGACTGACATTGGAAGGGAAATCATTGACCTCTGCCGGACTGAGGAGGGTGGGTGTGAGGCGGGGGCATCCATCCATCTTTCCTGCTGACGGCCCTCTGTGGGGGGGGATCAAGTAACGGTTTGTCTGCAGGAAACTCCCTGTGAGGAGGCAAGCTTCAATGGCTTCAATGGAAATATGGTTGTATTCATGAGAGGGCATTGACCAAAAATGGGAATATTGTATAGGCACATAGAAAACATAGATCTTGTTTTGCATTATTATATGTATTAAAATACCAAACATGTGAACATAGTCTATCGTAAGTGTTCAGTAGATATCAAAAGGGAACACGACCGAGACACAAACACCAGCATGCACACAATAGATGAGAGATGCAATAAAAAGAATTCCTGTGAAATCCTGGCCAGTGTAAAGAGGTTAAAAGCATCCCACTCAGCCAATTTCATCACCTAAGCCGTTGTGTAAGTACTGTAGCGCCTAGCAACACAAGACAAACTGGAGCTGTGGAGAAGCGGCCTCCACTGAGGGGTATTGATCCAACATGAAGGTTACCCAGAAGTCTGTGAGGCAGCCAGATGCAGTCCCGCGTGGCTCCCAGGCCTGGCCCCAGGAGCGCCCGACACAGGAAAGAACAAACGTGTGGAGGAAGAGTGGAAGAAACACAACACCACCCTGACGCCCTGCAAGAGGAAGAAGGAGTGTTGTTTAGAGATGAACCGTGGACAAGAACATGCGCACCCAAACGCTACAGTACACTTTAGTACTCCCAGGGCTGTTTGCTGAGTTGCCATGTCAGTGGCCTGCCTCCCCAACTCCTCAAAGGCATTTTAAAGGCACGACTACAAGGGAGGTGTGTGTGTGTGTGTGTGTGTGTAATGCCAGTTAGGATGTTATTTACCTGCCTGTCCTTTCTTCTCTCCTTCCTTCCCCTTGTGTTTCTAACTAATCTGCATGAGACACAGTGAGGGCCGAGGGGCCAGGGGGCTGGAGGGGGGGGCTGTTGGCTGGGAGGAATGGGGGCCGGGAGGCTATGTGGGGGGGCAGGTGGCAGAGCAGGCAAGCAAGCCTGCCAGCCCACCACCTGGTGCTGAGAGAGAGGCCTCTGCCAGGGGACCTGAGGGGTAGGGGGGAGGGGATCAGGGGGAGGGGTAAAGGGAGGGAGGGAGGGGGGAGCACAGCTTTCCTCCCTTCCTCCCTGCAGCAGAAGGACAGATTCACTCTAGCGTGACTTTGAAACATGTAAACAAACTGTTTGGAACACAGCAGACATGGTATACATATCAATAGGCTCTTGGCTGCGCCCCTGCTATAATCAAGGTTACTATAGACACTATAATGTCCACAGTTACAGACACATATATATGTGACGTTTCATATTCACAAATACATACATTTCTCAGCCGTGTATTTAACTGGAGCTAAAGACGAGCAGCTATCAAGATCAGGACAAAGAACCAAGCAGATTTTTCCGTTTCCTTTGGAGGGAACCCCCCCTTTCCCAAACCCCTTTTTTTCCCCGCGCAAAAACCTGGGGTTTGGAAAAAAACGGGGGGTGGGGGTGAAAAAAGCAAAAACATTTCCTGTCAAAGTTTATATGGGCCAACTCAACAGCTTTATATGACTTTAATACCAAAAAAAATCCAAACCCTTTGACTTTTAGATTTTTCGGGGGGATTTACAAGGCAACGTGACAGATGTACCCCGCTACCTCAAATCTGTCAGGCAGAGAGAGGAAAAATACGGAGAAAATAGAAGCATTATTAATTCCACAATGCGGAACAGTTGATGCCCGATATTCATGGAGTGCAGAAGTAGATAGCAGACAGGCGGGCGTGCAAGCGATAGAGAGAGAGAGAGAGAAGAGAGAGCAGCCCTAACCTTGAGCTTTCACCATTGTCGGTTGACATCTCTAAAAACATGCTCTTTTTTTTTCTCAGAGTGTGGGTTGTCAGCGATGCTGTCAATGGCTGTGTGGAGGCGAAGGCAGGGCTAAGTAAAGAAGGACACATGTGGTTTCCGGGGTGGGTGGGGGTATGTGTGTGTGTGTGTCTGTGGAGGGGAGTTGGGGGAGGGTGAAGGGGGGGCTTCATAAAGTCACTCAGAAAGTCCCTGTCATCGTTAAGTAGACAGGTGCTTACTGTTAACACCCCCCCCCCTTAATATCTCCATGCATATTTATGTATTTTTTCTCCTTCTAATACATTGCTCGTTAATGTCACAGCTGCCAAATATTGACTATGACTTTCTTTTATAAAAGCGCATAAATAAAACTGCTTTTTAAAGAGTCTGACCCGCTTAAATACGTTCTTTTCCCGCTGCCTTTGATCAAAAAAAGCCTTTTTTACATTTGAGAGGCTTCGAGGCTTTATTCTCTTTCTACCTTCTCCAGGCAGAGATGAAAACATTGTGTCTCTTCCTTATCAAATCAACCCCTTAATCTAGATTCCAAAACGGCGACTACTTTCACCCGCTGTCCTGTGTGCGAGTGCGTTTGAAGAGACCCCCAGTGTGAGAGCTGGGGGGCCGGCTGGACCTGGCTGCTGCTCCTGGGGCGCACAGACGACCTGACAGGAGCGTGGGGGACATGGGAGCGGGGACGTCTCCGAGGACTTGTGCCTCTGATTGGTCCCCAGTTCGGTCTCTCGCTCTCTGGGTGTCCTTCGCTCTTACGGTGACACCTGGGTGCAGAATGCTTTGCATGAAGGGGGGGGGGGGTCGAGAGTAGATCCGGATGGAAGCGTATATTTCTCTCTCGCTCTTTCTGTCTTTCGTTCTGTCTTTCTTTCTTTTTTATCTAACGCCTCCCTTGAATACAGCGCGTGTCAAATGTATTTTATGGTAATGACGTTTGGCTCCCATCTATGCAAAAATCAGGAAGGATATTCTCTTTAACCTTAAATAGAGTTTACTGTCCATCACTCCGGACTTTTGATTGGAAAGGTCTGGACCTCCGACTCGTTCTCAGAACCCATGCATCTTTTTGCATAACTCCAGATCGTCCATCTTGATCTCCTGCCTTCTGTTATCAATCATTTTATTCCGTTTTTTTGGCGTGTTTTTTTTTTTAGGAGGGAGGTGAACTTTCACCACGCCAGTCCACTGAAATAGAAAAGCACCTGTCAATCATGCGTGCGGCGCAGCCTCAGCTGTGAGTGGGCCCTGGTGAAACTGAGACGTAATGACTACATTACAGCTCTTAGATATGAGTTTCTCTGTGTCAGTCATGGCTGGCGCTGGACTTATGAAAAGCCCTTCAGTTGGTCCAGTGCCATGGTTTATGGGATGTGTCCGTGCGTCCCTGCTCTGGACTTACTGAACATGATCGACTGTTCGGGCTGGAGGTGCTTCCAGAATGGCATCGTTTTTGCTCACTGACCGAAAGCAATTTGAATGTCCAAAATACGTAACTCATCTTGATTTTAATATTGAAGCGAAACTGTAGAGTATATTTACTTCACAGCCAAAGGAAGAATAAATACAGACTGAAAAGAAATGAGACGTTGATATTCTCCATCAGACTATCAGACTGCACGGCATGTGGATGGGACTATTTAGTAATGCTACAATATCTTCTCATTCAGGTCTCTGTTGGAAATCTTAGTGTGTCTGGGAGGGGACAGAGGGGATGGATGACAACACACAGGAAGTCTCTACGTCGCCAAGGCCCATGATCCCTCCTGGATGTGTCGCTCGGGGAAACAGATGTCGTTGGCGATGGCGTGATCATCGTCATGGCGATAGAGGGAACAGGAGTGCCAGTGGTAGATGGAGAGGGGTGGAAGGCGTGGAGGGCGGTGAAGGTGTTTGGAATGAATGCTGGTAATTGCCCGGGCTCCCCTGGGAGAGAGATGACGCGCACGCCACGCAGGGAGATCACACGGGCCTAATTAAAGCCGCGGTAACAGTTGTTAATAGGGCAGCGCGTAAAGGTAGCTGGGAGGGAGGGAAAAAAGGGCAGAGGGAGAGAGAGGAGAGGGGAAGGTGGAGGACAGTCCCTTCATTCTCACTGTGACCTCTCACCCTCTCTTTTCTTTGTCTTTGGGAACTTATGTGAGTTATCACGAGCCGCAGCTGAATGACCCGATGGTCCGGAACCTCAAACCGGCACAGACCAGATCTGAAGTTTGGAGAGTTGGTTGTCTGTTTTCAGACTGCTCTTTCAGAGTACTGTTAAACCATGTAAAAAAATAATTCAACTCCAGACACAAGGTTAAAGCGAACCTCACAGACTGTAAGATCGAGATGAGTTTGCTTTCCAGCCACAAAAGCGCACACGTGGTCAACAACAATATCGCCATCTCGCCATCAACGCCGGGCTGACAGGAACCTCTAAACTGTCTCTAAGTACAGCTTGCCGCGCTCGCCGTCCAGGGTGACAGGTGTGTTTTTGTCTTCGGCGTTCGCGTGAGAGGGGAAGAGTGCCCCGCGTGGCTTTTAAGAGCCCCAGAGCAGCCCCCCCCCCCCCCCCCCCATGTCAGTGCACATCACCACAGCCCCCTAATGGCACCCCACCATCTGACAGCTCCAAAATGGCCGCTTCTCCCGCTGCCTTTTGTGCAGCAGTCGTTCTCCGCTAACTGCCCCATTTGACCCTGTCTCTCAGCCGGCGGCCTCATACATTTTTCAAGGTGAAAAAAAGAGAGACTTTGACGGTTTAAAAAGTCGGCCTGTGTGTTGTCCTGGGTTTGGGGGTGGGGGGGGGGGGGGGGGGGGGGCGTTTAGCGAGAACACTTAGATGCTGAATGGGACAGACCCAATATGTTTGTGTCAGTGTGATGCTTACGGTGGTGAGATATGTCGAGTGTATCGTGGTGGCACACAAAAACACTTCAGTTGGAGTGAGCTTAATGCCCTGTGCAAGCATTCATAAGCGCTTGACGAGTGACACACATTGTGACTTAGTGCTTGTGAAACACAACAGATTTTGACATGAATGGAGGTTCATGAGTACTCTCTTCAGGGCCTGGAGGATTGAAAGCTTGATGTGGTCTTAAATAAGGGCTGGCACACTGTTACTGAAGGGTATGTCAGATGACTTACTTAATTACAAGTCTAAAAGCTGTGTTTGTATGCCTGCACATCCCTTTGTGTGCGTATGTGTGTGCCAGGGTGTGTATGCGCATGACTGTGTGTGTTCATCTGGAAGCATGTATATGTGTGTGTGTGTGGGCACGCGCGGATGTGTGTGTGTTTGCGCGCGTGCGCAAGGGCGTGCGTGTGTCTAATCAACGAAGAGATTCGACGCTGTTCCGTTGGCTCCCCAGCGCTGCTACAGTAGATAAAGACAAGGAGCGTGGAGGAGGTGTGGAGGAGGAGAAGAGGAGAGGAGGAGGAGGTGGACTGCAGAGATAATATGTGAGTTTGCCAGTCAGGCCTGTCTTCCATAGCAAGGCGAAGCACTCTTAGAAGCCTCTCCCATGCTGTGGCTGACACAGAATACCCACCCACATAAATGGCGAGGCTGTGGCAGTACATACTTTCTGCATTAACTCGCTGACCCAAAAAAGTGACGTCTACCACAACGAGACCCCAAGAGACAAGACGCTAGGAAGCGCACATTTCCTTGTCCATGTGAGAGAATGAGGCCTCATCTTCCAATGGGGCCCCTCCAAGTGGATGTCTCTTCTGTCTTTTTCTCTCTCTCTCACTCACTCTCTCTCTCTCACTCTCTCTCTCTCTGTAATTCTTATGATCATCATGCCCTTATGTCTCTCTCTCTCTCTCTCTCTCTCTCTCTCTCTCTCTCTCTCTCCCCTATAGTCTCCTTCACCACACCTGTCGCCCATCCTCTTCCACTCCTCTCACCTATGGCTGCTGCTGTTTGGTGTCTGTGTGTGATTGTGAGTGTGTATGTCAGTGTATGTGTCGACAAAAAGTGCATAAATGCCTGTGTTGTATGTGCATATACCCGCCAGTGTGCATTTTTGCCTGCAAGTGTCATTCAGTGGTAAGATGGTGTGTGAGGGAACACAGGCATGTCCATGGTCTCTCTAAAAAAAACCCTGCCCCCCAGCACCAGGATGCTCTGGGGAAGCCCCACGCCCTGCAGCCCTCTCCTGGGTCAGGCCGGAGTCTCTGCCCTGGCCCCCTGATAACAGAGCACAAGACCTCCTCACATCCTACATGACGCTGCTAAACCTGCTGGGATGCTAACGGGGGCCAGTGTTGTATCCTTCCACATGACCACTGGCAATTGACTCTGCGTACTTCAACAGAACCGCACCAGTTCTTCATTGTCCTTCAGGCATAGTCAGGTTCAGTTGCCATTGCAGCTCTACTGTACATGCTAGTCTATCTACTCTGGATCACTAGCATCGATTGGAACAACCCCAGTTAAAGGGCAGGCATTACAGAATTAACAAACTGGTGTTACTTGATTAGCGTCTGATCAGCTTCTTGTATTGGTATATCCATTCCAGAGTTAACACTCATCAAATCTAATCCTCGTTGGTGATCCCTTGGAAACGTGCTGTCATATCCCGCTGGCGGGCTGCGGCTAAACTGATTTGGCAACCTTGCGTCCCGGCTAATCTGGTCCAATCAATATCGTGCGCACGCCCTTGGTCTGACACCGAGGTCCTGATCAATGAGGATATTGATCAATAAGTGGTATTGGATGCTTTGGGAGGTCAGGCGGTCCGCGTGGGCAGGGGCTAATCGGTTTACCTTGGCCAGGGGAGGAGGAGGGTGGATGGGGGTTAAACGCTGTTTAAATGTCCAGGCCTACAGGGAGCCAGAGCCAGAGGCCTAGAGGGAGGACCAGGAAGCCAGAACTGAAGATGAGAGAGAGAGGCCTGCATGTGGGGTGTCAGGAGTGGCTAGGAGAAGTGGGGAATGTTTGAGGAGAGGGTGTGGGAGAGGGTCAGAAAGTGGAAGGGGGGGTGAGGAAGAGGAGGCTGGGGCAGTTAGAGGGAGGCAGGAGGGCTGGCCTGTACTAGAGGTGGAGAGGCCTGGTGGAGGTCTGGGAGAGATGCTACATGATGTGTTGACATCATCAGATATGGCCGTGCTGCAGACACATGTTAACCCTTTAGGGTAGTGATTAATACAAGGCTGGCCTCATTCAGCCCAGACACCTGCCTTGCCTCCAGCAGCTCCAGCTCTCTCACTCTCCCAGCTTTCTCTACCTCTCACTCTCTCTAACTCTCTCTCTCACTCCCCCAGCTTTCTCTCCCTCTCACTAACTCACTCACTCACTCATTCACTCACTCACTCAGTCACTCACTGTCTCTCTCACACTCCCCCAGCTTTGTCTTACTCTCACTCTCTCACGCTCTCTAACTCGCTCTCTCACTCTCCCAGCTTTCTCTCCTTCTCACTCACTCACTCACTCACTCCCTCCCCTAAGTGTACATCCTCTGTGGTGTGCAAGACCTTGAGGTCAAGGTTAGCTGAAATAGGAGGACAGTGGGAGGAGAGAGGAGGGCCACAGGAGAAGAATAAGGTGGCTGTTCTTATGCGTCACATGACCCAGCAGCTAAAAGACAACCCTTGAACCGTTCTATCGAAAAAAGAGAGAGACCTCATAAAAGTTGCCAGCTCTGGCCAGAAATGGATAGGGAGGGCCGAGAGATGCAGGATAGCATGAGAGAGACATTCAGACGATGAGAGAGGAGAGGGGGGGGGGGGTTTTTTGGGGGGGGGGGGGGTAAAGAGAACGAAAGAGCATGCGTTGGACTGCCGCTGACGGGGCAAGAGATGACCTTTCCAGAAGGGCCCAGCGATGTCTTGGGCCAAGGTACGGTTTATTTATAGAAGGTATTTATAGGAGCCATTTTCCTGAGGTTAGTCTGAACGAGATGCCACTTCTCATTACCAACGGGGGGCTGCCTCCACCTCATTTTACAGCTGGACGAGCCTGACCGGGGGGAGGGATGAGGAGTGGAGGGGGGAGGAACGAGCCTGACCTGGGGGAGGGACGTGGGTGGAAGTGCAGTGGGAGGGGGCGGGGCTGTGGAAAGTAGAAGGAGGAGGAGAAGAAGGGGTGGGGTGCACAAGGCCCAGGGTCACCTATTAAATCCTGATGTCCAGGAGAGCACTGTCACACACACACCCACTCCCTGCGACATCGGCTCACAGGGTGGTGTGTGCGTGCGTGTATGTGTGTTTGTGTGGGTGGTGTTCTATCTATAGAGGGCAGTTTCCGTCTTGGGTCTTGTTGCTCTTGGCGGTCATCGTCTGCAGATGCAACTTCCTGCCCCTGCCACAGTCTCACCATGGCAACCGCCACACCCTCACGGCCAATCCTGCTTGTCCTTCACCTGCCGTCAGACCCCCCCACTAAGTGAGCTATGGTTGTTGCTAGACTGCAAATGTGTGTGTATGTGTGTGTGTGTGTCGTCACAGCAGTCATAATAAGTCACCCTGGTGCAGCACCTCAGGCCCTTCTGCCAGGGCCCCGGAGCCCCAGCATGGGGTCATGACAGCCCCCCCCCACACACACACACTCAGAGGAATGTCATATCAAAGACACAGCCAGACACAGCTCCAGGACAATCACCACCAGCCCTGCTGTCTCTCTCCCTCTAATAATGGTAATACAGGAGTGAGCTCAGAGCAGTCTTTGCTCTCTGTTCTCTGACACTGTCATATGCATAGGTTCTTTTCAGAAGAGCTGTCATTGGCTCCATGGTGCGCCATCCACATAGGAAACATTGGATCTTCGGTAAGCTGCGGATTCCATCAGCAGAAGCCAACCTGGGAGAGTAGCTGGAGCTGAGCTGCACCTGCCTGGGATGGAAAAACTAGAGAATGTGATGATGCAGCGCAATTGTGCACCCGCACCTGTACCCTCGCCTCCCATCCGTCATACAGCATGTTCTACTGAGGAGGCCAGTAGACCAGACCCTCAACCCCCCCACCCCCACCCCTCCCCTCCCCACCCCCACCCACCCCGTAGCCACCCCTTCACCTGGTAACTTCCGGAGACCTTGGACATTACTCAAACTGCTCAGCCGCTTTCTAATTGGACCCTTGTCTGACCCTCCCTCTCTATCCGAGGGGGTCAGGACAGATTGATGTCACTGGCATCGCTGGATGGAACAAGCCGTGTGGCAACAAATCACACGTCTCCATAAGTCCGGCGCCACCACCCTCTCTTTGCCATAATTGACGTTTAAAAAAAAACTTTTTTGCATAATTCTGGTGGTTGTCATACATGGAAGCCTGAGCCTGTCTTGGAAGAGATTCATTTGTACTTGCCAATACATTTGCCAATAAATTGGCTCCTTTGAGACTTCATTGATAAACAGTAAGATGAGTTTGCTATTGATTTAAAAGGAAATCACCTGCTTGTAGTTTTTCCTGCAACTTTCCCCCTCCTCCTCCTGCCCTACTTCCTCCTCCCTCCCACCCTTGTTCACCGGCTGCTGGGAGACAGGGCTGTGGAGCTGTCAGCTGAGCCACCATTAGACTGGCTTCTGACAGACTCTAGTAATGACCGGTGATGGAGGGAAGCATGCTAACATTTAGCACTGGGGCTCTGGAGGGACTCTTTCTCTCTTCTTCTCTCTTCTCTCTCTCTCTCTCTCTCTCTCTCTCTCTCTCGCTCTCTCTCTCTTCTCTTTCCTCCCCATCCTTTGTCTCTAGAAGACGTCTGACCTTTCCAGGCGATAGAAGAGAGATCCGTCCTCCTTTCTCTCCTTCCTCCCCGTCTCTCCCTCTCCCAGACAGGCTCTCTGTGGTCTGGACTCAGTGGCAGGAACCAGAAGAATATCTCTATGGATGTCCCTCGGACCACAAACACGTACACAAACACAAACAGAAAACACGCGCAGCCCTGGACTGAGCCGAACGCGCTTCAGTCTTCCGATGGATTAGACTATTGCCAGCCTTTTAACCTCTGTTCATCTCCTGGCTCATTCCTCTGGCTTCAGTGTGCATGTGTGTGTGTGTATACCTATGAGCGTGTGTATGTACATGAATGGGAGCTATTCTGGCCCGCAGCCCGTATGAATTTCAAATCTTTATACAGATTACAGCAGAAGATGTCTAATCTGTCTGTTCCCATTTCCTTCCGTTGAGAGAAAAATGGGCCCGGATCGAATTCTTTTCGTCGGGGTGTAGGGAAAAGATTCCACTGCAAGGACTGAAATCATCTTGATCTTGCTTTGCAGCCTCATCATCTCACCAGGATGGGGAGATTGGTGGTTGTCGGGACTTCTCTGTGCATCCCACCCTCACCCACCACAATACCCCCCTCTCCCCCCCCCCCCCACACACACCCCACACCCCATTATCTTGCTGTGATTGGCTTACCCGCTCGACTGTACGGACGTAATACTTTCCATCCTGCTGGGGCTTTGTAACACTTAACCATGAATGGAGTCATTCTCCCCAGTCAGACCCAGTGAACGTGACCCTGGCTGGCGTGCACCGTACCAGGCGGATGTCTCCCGACCAATCAGACGGGGCCGACACAATGCACAAGGTACATCTAGGGATCAAGACCGTAAAATCAATGACAGACTATTCGGTGTGTCTGCCAAAGATAGAACTGTGACCAGTTCCAGTGAGTTTGAGCGTGCTTAAATCAGTGGAGAAAGACATGCTCACGGGCTGCGACGATTCCACACATGACAGTCATTATTTTCCTTCACTGGTTAATCCAAGGATTCGGAGGAGTCTGATTGTCCTTGCGATAGGTTGATGTGAGGGCCTATCCAATCTTACTCATCCTATGTGTAATCACAGACAGGCGCGTCAGATCTGAGACCATCATCTCCCGCCCCTCAACTTCAAAGTCCGTAACCTAGGAACCGCCTTACGTTGACACATCAGTCTTTGTCATAGTCGTCTTGATATTTCCAATTCCTTCAACCATCCTGATCCTGGTTCACATTTTAAAAAAGAGTCTTTCTGTTTACCTAATTTTCCTAGCTACTCACCTTCCATACCTAGTTTCCTAGCTACCTACTCACTTTCTTAGCTAGTTGCATGCTAGCTACCTACTTACCTTCTTAGCTAGTTGCATGCTAGCTACCTACTTACCTTCTTAGCTACTTACCTGCTAGCCACCTACTTACTTTCTTAGGTACTTACCTGCTAGCTACCTACTTTTCTAGCTGCCTTTGCGTCACTCTTACCCTAGTTTCCCGACTCCCTACCTTCACAGCTACCTCCATTTCTGTGTCTGTGTTCCCGGCGTTGCCAGGGTTGGGGAGCGGGGGAGCCGACTGCATCCCCCTGAGGCTGTTTGCCTGCCTGTCTGACATCATACACTCCAGCATCCTCTGATCCGCCTTGCAGAGAGACCATCTGACAGGCTTAATTTACTATGTCAGGCCTTTCGAAACCATTTCCCCCTCACGCTGACAGCAATCCGCCGTTTATAAATTAGCAGAAACATTAACCTTTAGACTGATTCTAATGTGTTCCGAGGGAGGCAAATTAACTTCCATTTGTTAATGTCAGGTTTTGGGTTCATATGATACAAAAATCTGGAGTAAGGCGATGGGGAAGATGATTTGGGAGGATTGTATGTCATCGACATGAAATGTTTTGTCAGGCTTTGATGACGAGTATGATATTGTTTTGGAGCTAGGCTGTAGTGTTTCACAGCAGGTGAGCGCTGGGTAATTGCAGTCATGCTCTCATCATGCTCTCATCATCTTCAGTATAAAG
This sequence comes from Plecoglossus altivelis, assembly GCA_036571765.1. Classification (NCBI taxonomy): domain Eukaryota; kingdom Metazoa; phylum Chordata; class Actinopteri; order Osmeriformes; family Plecoglossidae; genus Plecoglossus; species Plecoglossus altivelis. The sequence goes on from BROE01000009.1 coordinate 12,529,471, forward strand.
GTCCTATTTTATGTAACTCTTTGTCTTTTGGTAATTTACCCAACAAGAGATTTTCATTTCACGCCATATCCAGCACCAACAGGGTAAACACCGTCACGACTAAATCAGTTCAAACTTCGAGAGCCACGGTTGATGAAGATACCAAATACTTCATGCGAAGCGCCTCGTGGAAAAACGACAATGTGACTTCAGTGAGTGACTTCACGCACCGCTGGCCCTGATGTCACGCTTCCGTCTCCTGAGCTGGTGTTGTTAACTCGTATCTGCAGAGCGGAGAAAAGTCTTCGCACATATGCCTGTAGCAGCTTGTCATGTGAAACTGTTGCCGTAATATTTGCGGCTATTACCCTAATTAGAGGAAAGCACACAGATGGGGCTGTTTCGCAAACTCGCGGGCTGAGAATCAAAATGTCATCACTGCCGACATTAGTGATGGCCTGCGGAAGGAAGCGTTCAGCCTCCCCGCTCTTTCCTCTCTCCTTTCTCCCCCAACTCTCGTGTTAGGACCGTTTATCTTTCTTCAGAGTGAAATTGACGTTAAAAGGCTTTTTCTCCATCGATGAAAAAGATGGGTCTTTAGCAGTGAAACAATGGTACTTGGGGACCATATGCCGGGTTGGGATGTTGGAGGACAGCTGGGAGTGCCAAGTGTTCCTGGAGGACTGCCAACTTCCCAGAGAAGCTGCCTGGAAAATGTTTCGAGCCAACCAGGAAGAAGGTACTTTTCATGGAGCAACTTCCAGATGCAGGAGAAGGGGTGGATCTACTGAGGATGAGATTTTCTCAGTGTGTGTGTGTTTGTGTGAGAGAGAGAGAGAGAGAAAGAGAGAATGAAAGAGAGAGAGAGAAAGAGATAGAAAGAGTATCTTGTTTGTTGGTGTGCGTGATGGCGTATGTAGACAGTTTGAGGGTTTCTCCAGCTACTCTCCCCTGTGTTTACGCCTCGCGATGTCTTTTACGTTCCTCAAGGCCTCTCTCACCTCGACTGACGGAGCGAAACTTTCTCCTCCTCACAATGCTCACCGGTGGAAGAGGAAAAGAGGATGGGAATCACCTTGACACAAAGTTGCAATGCAATGGACCCACCTTTTAAGTCGGGTACTAACACTTACCCTCCCCCGTGCATTGAACTAAATATACATGTGCCTTCCTATCACATGCTGTTGAGCCCAGCATGTCAATCGTGAATCCTGTAGGCGCTAAACACACTAAACATGTGATGATGTCATCA
>BROE01000009.1:12530715-12544446 GCA_036571765.1 Plecoglossus altivelis
CCCCCCCCGGCATCCATATCTTTAGAGAACGCTCCTGTCAATCAATTCATGGGCGGGCCCTAGGCTACAGTACAGGAGCAGCACATTCAACAATGTTACATTGTTCAACGTGGGACATATGGAGTATACCTTACCTTAAGATCTGCGTCCATGCAACAAATTCAATCCTGAAACCAGGATGTAAGACAATCCTCTTTGTTAAGGAGAAGGCAGACCTTTCTATGTTTGGGAGGTGAGCTTTTTGCGTGCAGTTAGAACAAGATTATGTAGAGGTGAGACGTTTCCAGTGACTGTATTTTTGCCGGTGGCAGGGATTAAATCTAATCTTTGCCCTAGGTCTCAATCTCAGATTACAAATCTGGATTTGGCTGACCGGCAAGGTTTGATTTAGCTTTGTTATTCTTGGAAAATCTCAGATAATGGGAGAATTGAGCTGAAGTTTTCCCAATACATAATACAAAAAAACACTGAATGTGTTATTTGAGGATTTCCATAATGCCTGTGCAAACATTAATTTAAATTGACGGCACCTGTCATCATTATCTGTAACATCATTAAATGCACATCCATGTATCAAGTCTCTATTGATCCGTTTTTAATTTCTTTTTGAGGTGCAAAACATGTCTGAACGTGCGATGCGGAGCTATGGTTTGTGTTGCCGGCCTTGTGAGATCCATGTCTGATCACAGAGAGACAGGGATGAAGAGAAAAGGAAACCCATATATGCAACCTATAATAAAACCTCCTGGATCACCTCCACTCACCACTGCGCTTTGAGTATTGACTTTGGCCTACAGACACAAAAACGTGAAATTGTGTGAGGGCCTTGTCCTAAGTGATTACAGTGCAAGTTACGCAATGGCTGTGTGCATAACCCTGTTCAGGCAGGCTGGCAGTTACCTGAATACCCCGACCCCTTCTACCCCTTCTACCCCTTCTACCCCCCAACCCTTTCCAAAGCTGTCTCAGACACACACGAAAACTCACAGGGTAGGACACAATCAGTGGCGATGGAAATGCTGTAGCACACGTGGACACATGGGCAGCACGCACCTGGTGACACAGGGTAGGTGACATCCACTGGGAGCCTGGGGTGGAGAGAGAGGAAGTCCCTTAATGATTGCATACACACATCCATGAATACAGACAACCACGTCGGCACGCACTTACACACACATGCACGTAACGAGCGCTTCTCTCTCTCTCCCTCTCTCTCTCTCTCCCTCGCTTTCTCACAGTCACACTCAGTCACGCGGTGTTGGTATAATATCTGGTCCTGACAGCTGAGTTTTAATTGGCCGGGGTGGTGTAGAATGGGCCGCTGTCATGCGGCTGGCAGTTTGAGGGCTGCTGGGACAGGCCCCACCGTGGGGGCTGTCAAACGGCCCACGCGCTCCGCAGGAACTTCCTCGGTGGGTGTCCCAGCTCATTTAGGAGCACACAGACAAAGCGCCAATTAAGAGGGGTTTTAAACAATCAAACAGAGATCCTCAGGGCTTGAACACACACCACAGGGCACCCAGGTGGACAGACACATACACGGACACACACACACACAGGCATGCACACACGCATCGCGCACACCCGCACACAGATGAAAGGGTAAAAATAGACTGATCGCAAAATTATTCATTCATACTTACAGTTCTGCACTGGTGAGAGCGTGCAGCTAATTAAATTTCACGGCAAACCTCCACTTCGAAAAATACCTTTAAACACAAAAAAGTGTAAATACTGATTTGAAAGCTCCTGGTATCCTTTCAAATGGCATCATTACTGAACAATTAGAGACAAGGCTAATGTGGAATGAGTTTGACTAAATTGTGAACACTCCTAGAGTCTCAAACAGAAGGCCCATTTTCTACATCTGCCTGTGTGTGTGTGTGTGTGTGTGTGTGTGTTTGTCTGCCTGGAGTCTTACAGAGGCAGCGTCACTAAGTGATACCCCCTCTAAACTGATGAACCTTGCATTTCTAAGAGCAGAGCAGTGTCTTTAATGTATATCTCTGTCACTCCCATCCTCTCAGCCCGTCTCCCAGTATGAGGTCCATATGCCACTTCCATATGGCCCTGCACCCTCTCCTGACAAGCCTGCAACTCAGTCCCATCCATCATCCAGGGAGAGCACTCACTTGTTATCTGCTCAGACTGGGGGCTCAGAATGAGACTGAGGCTGGGGCTGTTGCGGGGTGTACGGCTGTGGCTAGGCCTGGGGCAGGGGTGGGGCTGGGGCTGGCAGTGGGGCTGGGGCCGGGGCTGGGGCTGGGCTGGGGCTAGAGTTAGAATGAGTCTGAGGCCGGGCTCACATAAGAGATGAGGACAGAGGTGAGGCTGAGGCTGAGGATGAAATATGTTAGAGAGCAGCTAGTTCCAGTTCTAGTCCCAGCATGTGGATGGAAAGAGATAAAGAGAGACCATATGCAAGTTGTCCTGGAGGGGGAGATACAGGCATGCAATCCAGCAGGCTTTCACTGGTTTATGGTGGGGAGAAAACAGTGCAGACACAATGAGACATAACACACAGACCTAACTTTCTCTCTTACTGACATCTTTTCTTTTTTTAAAGATTCATACTCATTTATACAACAATTAATCAAATTCCCCCTGCATCTTACAGTACAATTTTAGGGGGACGGTTTTTGCTAAGACATTGTATATATATTCATATTTTGGAATTTTTATATATCTCCTTCATTAAAGTAAACCCTATTTTATTGTTAGATTGTCTGATGGAAGGAATGTGGTTGAGATATAATTTCCACAGTGTTCCTGGAAAATAGAAATTACTGAACAAAATAAACCGTTGCATGGAGACCAGATGCAGTTAGAATTTATGATGCTTATCATTCCTGACGTAAACATGAACTCTGCATAGTTTACATTAGCGTGGCTCAACAGGATCTGTACGCTGTCTGGATTAACAGTGTGTTTCAAAATACATCGTAACGACTTCTATTTAAGTGTAAAAAATGTAATGTAAAAAATGATCCAGAAAACAATGACCAAAAGAGGACAAAATACAGACTATGTTAAGAAAGGCTAATCAAAGCACAATCTCTCCTTGTCTGTGTCTGGCTTGAGTTATCAAAGAGGACTTGATTCAACCTATCAGGCTTCCGATGAATGGAAATCTATTCGGAACCAAAGACAAACAGAACCTCCCTCCAGAACGCGGGTCTGGGTAACTGCAGGTGTAATGACATGCAAACGCTGATAGAAATCTGTAAACAAGGCCCCAATCCAAACATGGTTATCTGTCAAGACAAAACCAAGAATGGACGGGGAAGTAGACATATAGTAGGAACATGGAGAAAAACAAACCAGACTAAAATACATCTCCAGAAAAAAAAGAAGGAAAAAAAGAAAAGAAAGAGAAAGATAGAAAAAACGCAGCCACCTTGAAACAAGGTAGAAGGTGATGAAGATAAGGATGCCATGTTGCGGGATAGCTGGAGCCCGTATCCTCTGTCTCGGGGACACGTAGCCTACCACCCCCCCCCCTCACCTCCCACCCATGGCCCCCCCACTCCCCACCCCACCCTTGCACTCATATGTCAGGCTGGTCACACTAGGAGGAGGCTGGGGACTGGAGGATAGGTAATGTTAAACCCCATTAACAATCACCATATTTATTTATGAGGCTTTCTCTGTTACTATATGTCGGGTTGCACGCATTGCACACTTCCTTACCTAGATACAGTTCTGAGGACAGTTGATCCAGGCTAAAGCGAGGGAGGAAGGTGGAGGGGGAGTGGAGGAGTGGGCGGCCATTTCCTCCTCTGCTCTCTGATAGCATGAATTATTGAGAGGGTGTAAGGAGAAGAGGCAACTTAGATGTAATATGTGGCCTTGTTATTGGCTCCCACCTTTTGTAACCTTTCAGCTTTAATTAACGCTGTGGGATGAAGGGGTCGGCTGTGTGTCTGCGGTGAGGTGTGTGTGTGTGTGTGGTGTGTGCGTGTGTGGGGTTCGTGATAGGATTTGTCAATAACATGTTATCTAGGGACCTTGCTCCACCATGTTTTCCTGATCGTTAATTCCCCCCCCTCCATACACACACACACTCTTCATACCCTTCTACAGTACATCAGCAGGACACTGAAATAACTTACTGTTCATCCTTACGACAAGCGAGTCACCAATCGGAGATTCTCCTTTGAATGGAAGTCCACGTCTACACTGAAGTTCCAAACCATGTCTGAGCCAGACATTGTAGTCCACAGGGACCACACTGCAGCAGGGTGTTGAGACTGGGAGAGAAAGTTCCCTCTGATCAGGTACGGCTGTGTCTCTTCCTCCAACTTGTCCCCTCCTGCAAGCGTTTACAACATGGCTGCCTGCCTGCCTACTTCCTGGGAGGCATGAGTCATCGCAATTCAGCACCACCGCTACCCCACAATTACTTCAAAGTCCCTGGCACTCCACACAGGCTGATGGACAGACGGACGATGTAAATAAACACTCTGGAATTCCCCCATCAAAGACGTTGGCCCATTGTTGTGGTCAGTGCTGTCTCAATGTGTCATGTCGGGTGATGCGGTGGGGGCTTGGCGGGCTGTTTTGATGTACAGTGGCGCTCGGCGTGACCTCTTAAACGGTTGTGGGGAACGGCCGTGTGTTCGACCACAACGCAGAAACTCTATTGATCAAAGGCAAGTGTCAAAACAGGCGATAGGGTGATGAACAGATCGCAGCGGTCTCAACAGAGACAGGGCTGCCAGGGGTTGAGGCCAGATTCCCTTTGGGATTGGAAGGACAAATATTTGTGTCTTTTTCTATAAATTCTCTTAATGCAATGTTTTTATCCAGCTATCCTATTTGTCTAAGAACATTTACTACAGTCACAAAGGAGCAGCATTTGTTACGGTCGTGTCGATCCCCGCATACGCATGACAACAGAAAAGCAGAGGTCCTTTGAGTTCAGCTTTTAGAAAGCACACATGCTTCCTGCTTCCGACACAGGGCTGGTTTTCGTGGGGTTTGTATTGTAAGCAATATTTTTGCACCCTTCCAATTGTTCTAACCCCCACTGGCGACTGCCATATGAAAACACCTTTGTTTATGTTTTTTATCTCGCCCTTTTCCTCATCCCTTCTGCCCAGTTCTTCAAAAGATTTGCCATCCCTTTACATGATGGGTCTGGACCTGCAGCTATCTCTGTCCAGCTGTTTTTTTTTTCCTTCTTCCTGGGGGCAGGGTTGAGGGCTAGGGAGATGGATAGGGGGGAAAGAAAGGGAAATAGAGAGGAGAGGCAGGAGGAGAGGTGTGATCAGGAATCTGTTGAAGAAGACATGGAGAACTCCCTCACATCCTCATTTGGGCCGTGTTAAACAAGCATGTTAGAGAGAAACCAGTGGTGATTGTGTTGTGTGTCGCAAAAGAAAGAGAGAGAGAAGAGAGAGAGAAGAAGAAGAGAGGAGAGGGGAGACAGAGAGAGGTTGTGAGGCAGGCCTTACCGGGCATTTCCCACCACTGCTTCACAGTTGGAGCACCCATAGAGTGCTCCGTTCAGCATCCATCTTAGAGGGCGCGATGGCCTGATAACCCCCTCTATTTACAAACCCCAAACTCTGTTTAGACAAACCCTCTAAAAGCCCGACGCCCGCCAAAAAAACCCCTTTCTGATTCCTTCTTGTTCTTCACCATGGAGACCCGGCAGAGTGGAAAGTCATGGTGAATCTTCCTCAAAACCACCATGAGAACACTTCTGTCTGGAATATGTAAATAAATAGGGAATTAGGACAAGATTGGGTAAGTTACGTTTCAAGGTTTTTGTAAAGCCAAAATCAAAGTGCGTAGAGAGGAACTTCATGGGCCTGCATACAAAGTAGTTTCTGCCTATATCCTTTCCAAAAAGTACAAATAATCACTTCTATTCAAATGCTCAGAGAATGTGTAAGCAAAGCAATTTTGTGGGCTGAGAAAAGGTTTGGGAAGTATCTCTCGTCTAACGTCTGAGGGTAAGGCCAGGACTTCGAAAGGAACAAGAGCAGTGAATACATCGTGTTCGAGGGAGAGAGAGAGAGTGTGTGAGCAGGGCCTGACCAGCATTTCCACCCTGCGTTCACAGTGGAGGCATTCCCATAGCAGGTGGTCCGTCTCAGCAGCCATCTGGAGGGCGCGATGGCCTGATAACCCCCTCTATTTACAAACCCCAAACTCTGTTTAGACAAACCCTCTAAAAGCCCGACGCCCGCCAAAAAAAACCCCTTTCTGATTCCTTCTTGTTCTTCACCATGGAGACCCGGCAGAGTGGAAAGTCATGGTGAATCTTCCTCAAAACCACCATGAGAACACTTCTGTCTGGAATATGTAAATAAATAGGGAATTAGGACAAGATTGGGTAAGTTACGTTTCAAGGTTTTTGTAAAGCCAAAATCAAAGTGCGTAGAGAGGAACTTCGTGGGCCTGCATACAAAGTAGTTTCTGCCTATATCCTTTCCAAAAAGTACAAATAATCACTTCTATTCAAATGCTCAGAGAATGTGTAAGCAAAGCAATTTTGTGGGCTGAGAAAAGGTTTGGGAAGTATCTCTCTATAACGTCTGAGGGTAAGGCCAGGACTTCGAAAGGAACAAGAGCAGTGAATACATCATGTTCAAAGTAAATGATCTTCTTCCAACATTTCAGGTCACCTTCCCCCTAACAGTTTTGGGATCATTTAGAATGAATTAGACACACAGCTGTAACAAAACATTTCCCAGTTGATTTATCGTCACAGATGGACCGTGACGATAAATCAATAATGACAATTACGACCAAATATTTTAATCTTTCTTCCTAGTTCCCTTCAAACAGGTGAGGACATTTTGAATTCAGCTTTTTTTTCCATGTTGCACTTAAACTAGGTCACTGGTGCAGCAGTCAGCCCTACAGTAGACTTAACATGGTCATAAACACTGGGAGAACATCCTTCTCACCACTTGGCTTCTTACATTGTTTCTGATTAGGGCAGACTGCATTCAAGCCATGTCCTCAAACAGACAAATGTGGCCCGTCAAACTTCTCATTCATTATTCACCCGTTGGCGCGCGTCTGAAACAAACAACGAAAACGCCGAGCTCTTCAAAGCCGGTGGGTCGGTAGAGCGCTTAATGATGATGTCATCATCAAGGAAACGGGGCTCCTCTGCAGGCCTGATTTATTTGGATTGCTGTTAACCCTTTCCTCCCCGCAATGCCCCGGCCACCTAACCTAAAGTGCATGCGTCCCGAAACAAGACGTGAGGAACGAGATGGAGGAAGAGAGAGGACGAAAAAGGGGGGAAAGTAGCCTTTGTTCGTGGTGTTCATCTGGGACCGTCTGCGACAGAGTCTCTTCCTGAGTTCAAAGCAGACAGCATGTGGTTTTTCACTGTCCTGTGAGTAATTATGAAGGGTAAAATAAAGTTGCATTGATATTGCCATAACTGGGCAAGCTGGAAGGAGATCATTTCCAGATGTCCCTGACACACTAATGCATTTGCTACAGCAATAAAAATACTTTCGATTATATTTTCATTTAAAGGGAATGGGCAGGGGCTATCAGAGAGACTGGAACAAAAGCATGTGAAACACACCAGCAAGATCAGAGGAAGCTGGAGGAAGACCGGGAGAGCGAAGATTACAGACAAATGGCATTATTGATAGAAATGTACCATGAGGTGAGGGAAAGAGAAGAGGGAGAGAGAGAGCGAGAGGGAGAGAGAGGGAGAGAGACGGAGAGAGAGTCCCCGACTCAAGTAGCCCCTGAATTTATCGTCATGTTGCAGGAGCGAGCACGGAAATTAAGTGATAAGAAAATCAATTGCTTACTCCTGCATCCATATAAATGTAGCTAATGTTTAAAATTCCCCGCAAATCTGCAGAGAATGCACCAGGGGTGGGTTGGCTAGTGAGTGGGGGAGGGATGGGGGTGAGAGAGGGGTGAGTCATGGGGGGGAGGGGCTGCTGGGCGGGGAAGAGAGGGTCATCAATCACGTCTGGGTGACACACAATGAAACCTGACCGGGGCCCAAGATGTTTTAATACGGTATCCATTAGAGCCCTCAAATAAATTGCAATTTGGAAAACAGAACATAATACCGGCCAAGTTTTCCTCATCCATCTTGCGGCGTGTCATGTAATGTAATTGCGTTGTTAATTTATCCAAGAATTTCCTTGGTTCACCATTTCATCCACATTGGTTAATTTCCCTGTAGAGTATATTTTCTTCCTCTCTCCCAGCCATGCCCCCCCCTCACCACCACCCACCCACCCCCACCCACCCTCCCACCCCCCAGAGCTACGTAGCTGCTGGGGGGCAGGGTAATGTTTCTGCTTAGCATGGCATTAGTCGAAGGGCTAATCAAAGCGCTGAAGTCTGTGACACTTCATCAATGCCTGGGCTACGTTGGCTGGTTGCCGTGACGGCCGACCCCGCTGTAGCGCAGATCCAATCAGGGGCCTCTCTGCCTGTCATTACGCACGGCCAACAGGCGGATCACTCAGAAATGCCCCTGGATTACATCCATATTATCGACAGGAGGGGGCGTGTGTGGGGGCATCTGAGGCCTGGCCAACAGCACCGGGGGTCCTGCATCTGCCCAAGACGGACACTTCCTGAGTGTAATCTCCAGCATGGGGAGAGGCAGGCTTGGGGTTGGAGGAGGCCAGCAAGGTGGGGGGGGGGAGAGGGGTGAGTTGGGGACTTGGCCGGTGACGAGTGTCTGGAGGATGAGGAGGAGGAGGGGGGGAGGTAAATCAATGAAAGTCTGAAAATCCAGCATCAGCTCAGAGTGAAGCTTAAATTGGAGGCGTTTCTATTTGTTTGGATAAGATCAAATGAGTCCAACGACAGCAAAAAAAACCACAACCTCTCAACAGTAATCTCCCAGAACCCAGAATTTGTCATGAAGTTCTAATCTGTTTTGAGAGGCAAAGTGACTCGATGGGTTAGAAAAACAATCTCGCAGGAAGTGAGCATGGCACAGGTGCTTCAACTTTTCCTTCAACAGGATACAAACCTTGTCATCCTCTCTATCAGTGTCCAGGTCGTTCCCAGTCACTTGTAATGGGCTAAGCATCCCCCAAGCAACCAAACCTTGTTTCAGGTCTGTTGAAAGAGAGAGTAATATCTTGACATACCTTAACATGCTGAGCATTCCTGCAGGGCTAAGTCCAGATGAGGGACTGGCATGTTGTTGTGACATCCCTTAGCTTAGCATACCTAGCCCATAACAGAGGAAGGCTATGGGGGCCTGCTGCCTCGGGTGGGGGGTGGGGGGAGGTGGCAGAGGAGGTCCCAGACTGGGGTGTGTTTGGAGGGGGGGAAGGGGAGGGGGACGCCGGCAGAAGGTGAAAGGAATGCCCTTGAAGGGGGTGGATAGATTACTCTTGCTCATCACACCAAACACAGTCCCAGACAGAGCTACTGCTAGCTTCATGGTAGAGAGAGAAACCGAGGAAGACAGAGAGAGAGACAGAGAGAGAGAGAGAGAGAGAGAGGAGGGGGGGCAAAGAGAGTAAGGGAGATGGCAAAAGAAAGAACGAGACAGAGGGCCTGCTGTGATCAAAGGATGACAGGTGAGCTGGAGGAGGGCTGGAGTCAACCAAAACAAAGGCTCATTGTGAAGTTCCAGGGTGCAGGATTCCATACAGGCTGACAGAGAGCGAGAGAGACACAGTCTCCACCCCTCTCGCTACATCCATGGCTGCCAGTGGACTGATCACAGACAGCCATCTGATTCATCTCTATGTTTCACAGACCCGGCACAACATTCAACCAAATGTAAGGTGTGTGAGCTGATTATACAATATGTGCATGATTCTCAATTGACTAGTCAGGGAAGGGATGTTTTTCTTACTCACAATGTAGCATGCCCGATTGACTTTGCTCTGAAGTTGAACAGTTCACTTTAGAAGCGCTCCCGAGCCACAAACATGTCCAGCTGCTCCTTGCCCACTGTGATTCTCTGGTTTTATCGTTAAACCTTTAGTGGGTTTTCAAAGAGGAAGTCTCAATACTTCAGAAAAATCAGCAAAATAAAGACTGAAGCTTTCATGCTTGTCCAACAACCAGTATCCCTCCAACTCCACAAACCTCAAAGCCCAGGCTGCAGAAAGATAGATTTATTTCCATGGTTTTGCAAAGCTATAATCTCGTGCCATTACGTGGATTTGGCTACAGCTACACTCATGTCGAACACTTGCAATTTTTCCAAATCAATGCTGAGGTACACACGAATTTGAGGTATTTTGGTCATTTTATAGCATAACTGAGATCTTAATGATGGCAGATATTTCAACTTCGATTAGACATCCTGTACTTTTTAATGCATTTCATACAAGAACTTATCACAGCAGCTGTTCATGAACTCAGAAACCTCTTCTTGGTTACTTTGGGAAGGATCATGGTGAATACAGGGAACTGTAGCACAAGTAACAGCCATCCCACAACTTGGGCGAACTAGCACATTTCTCATCTGATTGAGTGTGCTTTTATAGTGCAATGCCGTATTGATGAAAGTGACTTTGATAGCATTTTCAGTTATGGCTCAAGTCCCTGTCTGAATGGTTGGCGGTGATGGTGCGGGGTGTTCACACAACTGAGACGCACTCCACACCTCTCATCCTGGATGGATGAATCTTTTCCAGCTTCACTCCTTCGTGCTTTCTCCTTCTGTCTCTCTGTCTCCGGCCCTTCACTCACTCTCCCGCACTCTCCCCGTTTTACAGGAGTAAATGACGTCTCAGGAGGAAGAGGAAGAGGAGGGGCGGTTTAAATCACTTGACTTGACTTTGGAGGAAGAGGCCCTGCTGAAACCGACCCACGGTAGCGTAGCGTGGGTGGGTGGGGCGTCCCGCCACGAGCCGCTAGCCCGTTTCCACCCCACAGCCTGTCACAGCAACGCGGCTGAAGACCACAGGAAGGGCAAACAAGCGCTTGTACGTCCGTCTCTGAGCTGACAGGTGGAATGAAAGGTTGACAGGACCGACATCCAGCCCAGGCTTCCAGACAACGCCTCCGCTGCTCTTAGGCCAGACTAAAAAGAGAGGGAGACATAAATTAGTAATAGCGCCTTTACCTGTCAACACACAGGTGGGGCCCTCCCAGCTGTCTGTGTGCTAGCATGGCTGCTGGACCTCTTCTCCTAGACCTCATCACCTCGCCCTTCTCCACTCACCTTCACTCTCGTAAAGTCAGACACGCACCTTTCCTGACGGCAGAGGAGGTGCTCTATCGCACAGCGGCACTCCACATGTCAAGTCCTCAAACTGGAGGATTATTATGGGATGTGGAGGCAAAGTTCGATGGAACAGGTTGAAGTCTTTGCACGTTCACGCCGAGGTGAATTCTCTCTTCTTTTTTGAACACGATTTTCATTTGGCTTATGATGTTTTCCTGTGGAATCCACTTGGTGTGATCCACCCTGGGGAACATCTGAGGTTTAGGTGGATCAAATATCATCAATGTGTTCTCAAATGAGCAGTCTGGACCAGCAGCTGAATTGATAATCAGCTCAATTTTCAGCTCTATTTGTCTCTGCCTTTTGTGTTTTGTGGCTGTGTGATCTGTGGCTTTGCGTCGTTTTCAAGTTTCTTGTTCAAAAACTCCAGCTGCCTGAATCCAAATAGGTCCACTCTGAGGTAGATAGCTTCAAAAAAGAAAAAAAAACCCACAACAAATTGATCACATTGTTTGGTGCTGCAAATGAGACACAGCAGCCAATAGAGAAGTCCCTCTTGAGGCTGCCCTCTGCTCCTCCCACACCCAACTGTAACACTTTCACGACCCCCTCTAAAGCTCTCAGCAGGATTCTACAGGCTGGTAAAAACATTATGACCTCCTTATCTGTTTTATGGACTCCCTGTTCATTTCTGATGGGTAAAATCAATGGCTTTTTGTGTGTTTTTTTCTTCTTTTTTTCTGGTGCTAATTTGTGCTGGAGTTGAAAAAGGACAGATTGAGCACCGAACAGCAGTTTTCAAATTCTCGCCGGAGAGATCTGGAGAATGTCAGTCAGTTTTTGATTAGATGATTGACGTGCGTTTTTTATGTGCAAATATTTCTATATATGCAGTAAATGTAGCTGTAAAGAATCCTAATTTACATGACTGCTGCAAAACAATGTTTCCAACAATTCGTGGATCGGCACTTAACCTTAGAGGCAGTCTAACATTCCACCGCTTCAATTAATTCACGTCTCTCTTTTGATTTATTTTCCTGGAGCATGTTTTACTTCAAAGAGGACAATAGAAAACTCATATTTATACGTATAAATCTTCCGAAAGGAGACAAAGACATCATTGATCATTCGATAGCAAAAACGGCATCTTTGTAATCCCTGTCTTTCTCTTGCAGTCATTGCGTTGTGTAATGATGCACAGATTGACACAGAGCTTCCTTTCCCTCCCTCCCTCCCTTCTTCCTCCCCTGCTCTCTTCCTCCCCTCCCCTTTTCTCTCCTCCCCTCTGCCCATCTGCGTGAAGCATCCTAGTGTACCAGGCTGTTTCTGCAGTATGTTCCCCCAGCTCTTTACAACTGCCTCCCAGCCTGGGAGAATAAAGGATTAATGAGATAGATTTATCTTTCCCGGTAATACAGCCGCCTGCTTTTCCCCATGCAAGCCCTAAATGCATCCCAGAGTGCCTTGGGAGCAGGTTGCATCATTGGTTCTCATAGATCAGTGCTACGGTACAGTCACTACTCTGCATCCCTGCCCCCCCCCTGCCCCCCCTCCAAACAACACACTTCTGAATACATATCACTTTCTCACCATTTCAGCACTTTAGGCTTTACTTTGCTTTCCCTGACAAGTTTTTTTTTTTTCTTTCCTTTTTTGAGAAAAGCAGATGTTCAAGTTCCATTCTATTACTGTTCTTCTAATTGCTTTTCGCAACGTGCTTTCTCAAAGTCCACAGCGTGTAGTTTCTCGATTAAAACTGGAGCTCATGTACAGTACCAGCAAGAGGAGATTTGGAAAAACCAAAGATCCCTTACAGCAATGTTCCCACCGCCAATTCATCAACCTCAGACTATCGCAAAGTAATGTCCAACCTCCATTCAGACTCATCCACAACAGCCTCCAGGTTTCACTTTAAGAACAAGACTATTACCATACTCTGATGACTGTAGCTGAAAAGGAGCTCGGAGCCAATAATGATTTACTTGTTCTCAGACTTCCCTCAATGGCTTTTTCCTCAGCTAGCATGCAATTTGACAACGCATTGACACCCGATGTATGTTTAAAGCTCTATTGCAAAACAACAATTTTAGCTTCCGTAGCCTCTGATTGAATTAAAACAGATGAAAGAAGATCATGTTGGATTGCAAATGAACACCGGCTACAGTATCGTCCAACAAAACAACACAAATATATGCCAAGACCTGACCACAATTTAGTCAAAGGCTTTGTTTCAAAAGAGACCAAAAGATGGAATGAATGTCTGCTGACTATCCTTCAGCAGGCCTGGAACAACTCTGGACCGTCAGCTGGTGTGCATGAGAAGACCCACACTGTAATTATCAGGACGTGAATCATTCACACACGCCTCCCCACGCCGTGCATTCCTGCCTGGGTGGCAAACCAGAGGAAAGGCTGCTGTGGGCTGGAGGAGCGGCGGCTGGCTGGTTCTGTGAGGAGGTGAGACACAACCTCTCAGCACCGGCGAGATCAGGTTTCTGCTGAGACCTGGGGAGCCCACCAGAGCACTGCTGATGACTGTTACTGCTCTGCTTTTGGCATGTGTGTGTATACGTGTGTTTGTGTGT
>BROE01000009.1:12544924-12605424 GCA_036571765.1 Plecoglossus altivelis
TGTGTGTGTGTGTGTGTGAATGCATGTGGCGGGAGAATATATGTGTGTGTGGGGGTGTGTGTAAGAAAGAGAGAGAGAGAGTGAGAGAGAGAGAGAGAGAGAGAGAGAGAGAGAATCTCTGCCAGGCTCCAAGTCCCTGACCTCCCAGTGTGAACGTCAGATGGGAGCCACATTCACACCAGGATGATTAGCTCATATTTAAATGCGGCTTAGCAGCTAACTTCCTGAGCGTCTCACAGGGGTGAAGTCGTCAGTGTTTAGCCGTCCCTTAGGTAGCATGTCTTCCTGAGAGCGTGTCCACGGGCTTCCATACTGTTCCACAGAGTTCTCCAGGCAAACACACCTCCTGGATCACGCTGCGAGTGGGATCTGATGAGATCATCCAATATTTCTCCCCTGTCCTCTGCATGGGTACTGACCCAGGAGGGGATTTTCTTGGAATGAGTGGGTGGCCTCCGTTAGGTCTGTGCCATACTGCATTCCTTTGCACAACACATCCATTAGAACACAGAGACATCTGTCTTTAGGATCTTCAAGCATTTTTTCCCTTCTGCCCTGACTGTTGCATATCTGTACCCATATACTACAGTTGGCAGACACACAGAACGGTGTCGAAACCCAGTCTTTACACGTGAAGGTGCGGACAGAACGATTCTCAGCCCACAAAACCAACAAACCCCAGGTGAGTGAGTGGAACTCAAGTTGCTAGCAAACGCCAAAGCCACACCGTCGTGGGCACACCTGCTCTGTCTCGGCTTGAAATGGCGGCACACCATAGAGAGGTTCCGCCTCCTCCTCCCTTCACACCTGCCCCGGCCATCAGCGGGGTAATTAAGTGTGAAAGCTGCTCACTTGAAACCTTAAATCACTCCTTCAGCTCTCTGTCAGGAGACGGCAGCTTAGTCGCGTTGATGAGAGGTTCCGCCCTGTTTACCCAACACTGGAGAGGAGAGGGGGGGGAAACGAGGAGGGTGAGAGAGAGGATATGAGGGGGGGGGGGAGACAGGATGAGGGAGGGAGGAAGATGAGGAGGGAAGGAGAGTGAGTAATTGAGTGATGGAGGAGCAGCAGGGTGGAGTTGACGGAAGATGGAGGCATGTGGATGGCACAGGAGATGCTGGGTCAGGTAGTGGAGGACAGGCATGGTCTTATGGTTAAATGTACAGGAAATGACCTTGTTTTTTTCAGATCACTAGTCATCATGCTGCAGGCCTGTTGTGTTTTCTGCTCAGTGGACTCTCTTGGTGTCTCTGGATTGAAACACTGTCCAGCGCACAGCTCACATCCCTGCACCTGTCTATCCTGTCTTTATCAGCGGCAGACGTTTCCCTCCGTGACGCTTGAGACTGGACTCGTGTCGCTCCCAGCTCACCTTGTATAGGCTGAGTGAGACGGGGGAATTCTCAGCATTCCAGAGCGGAGGTGTTATGGAGGGCCTGTGTGAAGCCGGCGTCCGCCTGGCCTGCCGCCCCACGCTGAACTCCCTTCAGCCCGCAGGTCTTGTATTATTCCTACCTTCGTGGGTCATCCATAATACCCCAAATGTGTTTGTACAGGGGGGCCAGTGACGTTTGCCTTGTTTTGCCCCATTAGTCAAAGCCTGCGACGGGATAAGCCTCTTGTTCAGCGCAGGGCCCCAGAGCGGGGCCCCAGCGCAGGGCCCCAGTGCAAGCTGACAAACATGTCTACATGGTCCTGCATCTACCAGGTTGGACACAGGCAGAGGAGTCAGGTCATTTCCCTCTCACAGCAGGGAGGTGACCTCTAACCCCAGACTCTTACCTTTGAGGATTTTAACAACCGAGCATGAGACACCCTGGCGTTTCATCCGTAGTTATGACGATAATCCTTGTATTTTGCGCAGACGGTGCTGAAAAGCTAGTTCAATTTGAACATCTGCCTGAGAAATGCAGTGTGTTTCCTCATTGACTGCTGAGTGCAGACATGTATTGACCACCAAACACAAAGGACTGCCAGCTAGCCCATGGAACTCCTCCCTCCTCTTCCCTTTGTCTAAGATGTCTCATGTCCTTCCCTTAGAAACATTACGGGAAATATCACGTCCATAAATCAAAACATGCCCTCCGTATAATCTCATAAACTTTTTACAGTGTAATTCATGCTCCTCATCAGCATTCTTTGTTTAACATTTATGTTTATTGATAAATGAAGATACGTCTAAATAATTCAAAGCAAACATTAGCTGTGAGCTGGGGGATGAATAATAGATGGCTTGTGTGAAAGGACCGAGGCCACTCTGGGAATAGATAATATTAGCTTAATGCAGGCCCGCGCAGGCCAGGGACACGTAATGGACCCGCTGCCGCTAACGCATCATGGTTATGCTGGCCTGGAAAGTTGTTGCAAAAAGAAGATGAAAAACGTCTCCAAGTGGAGACTGGGGGGAGGGAATGGAGGGGGTTGGGGGTTGAGGGGGGGGGGGGGGGGGGGGGGGGGGGGGGGATAGGGGCAGGCCATAGATTTGGCTCATAGGAGCTGACAGTGCAAATTGTGTTTTTAATAGCTGGAGGTTTACACATTCTACAGAGAGGCCCTAATGGCCGGGCCTGTGCTTGAGAGCAAAGGGAGAAAAATGGCCCTGCGCTATTAAAATGAAACGCGAGAGGGGCCTCCCTCCTGGTCTGCTGTGTTTTCTGAGGTCCCCCCCACCACACACACACACACACACACACACACACACACACACACATACACACACACATACTTCTCGTTGAACTCGGTCTCTCCATCGCTCATTTTGATCCCCTCCTGTCCATTTCCTGCCTGGGGTCTCCCTGAAGTTCGCCCCCACACAGCCCCAACCTCCCATCCGCTCTGCGACCTTTCACCCCAACCCTGGGAGATGCAGGCAGGCTCTGTTAAACAGAACTCTGTTCTGGAGGAAGGCTGTGATCAGGCCATGGGTTGAAGACACAGTCTGCCAAAAGTGAATGTCCACATCAAAGCCCAAACATAATTGTTAGTCAAAACAATCACATGACTATCCAATGGTCTTCAGCAAAGCCAAACGAGCTGTCTGATATCATTGAGAAATGCTGCTTTCTCTCCTTCATGAAGACGACAATAATCACAGCCACCCATTACACAGCACTGTCTCTAGTCATTAGAAGGCCACGCCACAATCCCTTAGAGAAACACAACACAGTCCCACACTGCATTTCCCATTACAGGCTCCATTATACTGGCGTCATCATTTCTTATGCACAAAAGAGCGAGCTGCACAATGCTTAGATATCACCCGTGTGCTTATGTTAATGCCTCCCCGGTGCCTGCAGGTCAGCCTGCAACAAAAGGGCCTCCTTTACTCTCTGAGGGATACTGCCTTGTTGTGCCAAGCTAGTGGAAAAACACGCAGGGATGCTACGGAGGGGTATCAAAGGGCGAGGAGGACCCCTTCATTGTGTGCTGCGATCACATCAGCATATTAGCATCCAAACAAAGCAGGCACAACTGCCTGCAGCACTGCAGTGTTTCAACTGGTCACTCACAAGCCTCGATTCATCTCTCAATAAGCTGCTTTTTATGCTGAGTGGCAGAATTCCTCCTTCCAAACCCCCAAATATTCATACACACACACACGTACACACACAGACACATGCACACACACACACTAACAGAAATCTTAGTGTCCTCAGCACAAAACTATTAAAGTTGCTGCTTCTCCTTCTTTCTTTTTATTCCCCCCCCCCTCTCATTCCCCTCCTCCCTTTCCGTCTTCTTCACCTTCTTTTTCCTCCCCTTCGCTTTATGGCGTAGCCATGACAGCTGTCATCACTCCTCCGAAGGCCTCAGATCTGCACGTCAACGTCGGGAGGTTCACCGGATCACCAGGTTCTGCTTGGCTAGACAAGAGAGGGCAGGAGGAGCTGCTCCCTCTAAACAACCCCCTCCTCCCCTCCCTGAACTCCGTAAGAAACACGGGGGTCACACAAACACACAGACACACAGACACACAGACACACAGACACACAGACACACAGACACACAAACACACAAACACACAGACACACAAACACACAAACACACAGACACACAGACACACAGACACCGCCACAACACAGGGGGTTCAAAGTGAACCGAATTAACATCGGGGAGGCAAGTCTTGAAATCACGTTTCCTCCAGACCACACCGAGTGGCCCTCGTGACATTTCGAAATGGATGTGGAGGAAACCAGAATTTGGTTAAGAAACGTGCATTTGTTAAGGTACAGAATCTTAAAATGTGTCATTGGTTGCGGATCCATAATCTGGGTGTCTTTTTCAAACGGTTAAAATGGTTTAAAACCAGTTTGGTAGTTAAATGTGGACTTGGCAGGTGGAACAATTTGAAGAAGACATCAGCTGAATATAGGGGTAAGAGAAATGGAGGACATACAGAGAGAGCAGAAAGAGAGGAAAGAGAAGAGAAGGGCGGGTGAAGGGGGGGGCGGCAGGGAGAACAGAGGGTCTTTTGCAGGGTCTCTCTGATGTTAAGGCTCTAATGGAGGGGTGGGGTGCTGGGGCAGAGGGGCCGGGGATGGAGTAGGTGGTGGTGGCGGGGGTGTGGTGGGACACTACTTTGTTTGGTATCTTTTCTCCCTGCGTCTTGGGGGACATGATAGGCATTTGTCTGTCACCAGGCCTATCAGCGGGATTCCACTCCCACATTTGGCCTACTTGCGCCGGCTGTCTCTCGGTATGCTGTGACGCAAGGCCTCCGCAGCACCAGAGGAGTAAACACTAGTGTCTGTCATCCTGGATAATTGCCATCCACTCAAGCGAACTACCCATACAATAACAAGGCAGGGAGCGTCAGACAAGTTTTGCAGCCAACCTTTCGATCCAGGGTGTACACATTCAAAGACTGACACCTATTAGACACAAGACCAGTCAATCATTTTCACAGAAAACTTTCTTTCCCCTGGTTTGGTTACTATAGGCTCAGCGCTAGTGAAAGGGCTTCTAGATGGGATGGAAGGGTGCACATTTACAATGGATCCCTGCTACCTCGGCAGTCTTATCTGGTTCACACCCCGGATGCTTCCACCTTTTTCCACTTGCTGTCAGAGAGTTGATGTGCCCTCTATGACAGCAGGGGCGTGAGTGGTCAGTCAGCAGCTCGCCTCCCGCCACCCCGGCAACTAAGGACGCACAACACGCTCAGGTCTACCCAGAATGCCTTGAGGCAGAGTCCGAGAACGTGTTGGGGGGGGATCAATAATCACATGTCGAGGGAGCTGTAGAGATCCTTTGCAGAGGAAGAGGGGGGTAAGAGGTGGAGAGGGGTAAGAGGTGGAGAGGAGGAGAGGTGGAGAGGGGTAAGAGGTGGAGGGGTAAGAGGTGGAGAGGTGGAGAGGGGGATGTGCAGTTTGTTACAAGGGGTTTGAACTGAAGAAGCACTGACCTACAGAACCTTCTATTTACTCGATGCTGTTTCTACTCCATTGTTGGCTGTATCTTTTCTTGATGAAAAAAATATAAAAGACAGAAGATGTTACAGCCGTGTGTGCATGCTGTCCAGACAGAGACATTTGCCACAGACAGTATGTGTTTGATGTCAACACATTGTGCATTTGGTGCTTTGCAACCCCTGGGCAGATGGACATGGAACCCTGTGCATATGTAACTGGGGTAATTTACTCAGTCCTCCTAGCAAGCTTTTACTTAATAATTTACAGGCTCCCGTCGTTTGAACCCTCTCCGTCCTTCAGAGGAGCTAAGTTCTGGGATTGCTCACAACTCCAGTACCCATGCTTGTCTGAATAGCTGGAGGCCTGGTTGGGAAGAGACAATAGACTAAAGGTACAAAGACACGCATCTCAATACATGCATGAGATGGAGCACAGTCAAGAGGTCGTTAGGGGTAACCAGGGCAGGCCTGTTCTAAGACCTCCTCTGATGTGTGTGTGTGTGTGTGTGTGTGTACGTGTGTGTGTATGTGTATCAAACATATTGTCCTTATTGTAGACGTAGAGGGGGACTGTCATTGTTACCAACTCTGAATGAATAGTAACAGCTTGTCTGGACCGAAAATGGTCAAATTAAAGACCAAGACACCAGGGCAGTATTACAAAGATCTTTTCCAACCTCGGAAAACAAAACATTGCAATCTCCCTCTTTAATTATCTCTCTCATCTTTACATTCTACAATCTACGCTCTAATCTGTCAAATCAGAGGCAAGATTGGGACTTTGAGAATCAACATTGCATGAAGTGGTATTTGCATCTAACCCAACTCTTTTCATGCCCCCCAAAACAGCCACTTTCGGGGAATAAATAACCAAATAACCAGCGCCACCTAATAGCATCTTGACGTATAAAAAAACTAACAAGCGAGCGAACATGAAAGGGCTCCACATCCCCTCACATCTCCAAACACTTGCAGAATGCGAAGCTCTGGTTGCAATCTCTTGGTTAAGCAATAAGCTCTGGATTTCAGATCATCGGGAACACTTCGGCGAGCCTTCAAAACAAACTTCTAATCTCTGCATAATGGCTAGCTGTCTCTCCGTCATGCTCCACGTGCTATGCTCCAGGAGGTCGACAGGAAGACGCTCCCCAGTTCTGAGCCCCTTCTAATTTGGTTCTGAGACACCACCGTCAGCAGCCCACAGGGCTTGCCAGGACGCTTAGGAGACGCCATCGCTTGTCACAAGCCATCCATGTGATCGCTCCTTCTTGAACCAACGTGTCACTGTTATCCTGTTGTATTCATCTTACATAAGAAAAAGAATCCAGAAAGCTCCACTACTCTCTTCTCTGTCTCTCTCATAACTGCTCTCTCTCACTCTCTCTTTTCTCTCTCACCCTCTCTCTCTCCTCTGTCTCTCTGTCTCCTCTCTTCTCTCTCTCTCTTCCTCTTTACCTCAACTCTCTCTTCTCTATCTCTTCTCTCTCTCTCTCGTCTCTCTCTCTCTCTCTGTCTTCTCTTTCTCTCTCTCTCTCTCTCTCTCTTCTTCTCTCTAACTCTCTCTCTGTCTCTCTGTCTCTCTCTCACACACACACTCTCTCACAGGCCTTTTTTTCTCTTGCTGCTGCTTTACAAAACCAACCCGAAGTCTTGCAACTATTTCAACACATGCAGAGGAGAAAGTAAAGAGGGAGAGAGATGAAAACGCATCGCCTCTGCCTCGCTGAACGGTGTCAGAGTAGAAAAGTTTGCAAAACTGGGTTCAGAAGTTGGACTTGGAAGGAAAGAGCTGATGTAAAGACACAGTGGGGATGTGTAGAGGACTGGTGGGCAGAAGTGAACTCAGCAGATAAACGAACTCACAAAAGTGTGGACACTCATCATGTGGATGTCAAAACATGGCCGCCTCGGAACTTGTTTGATGGCCTCTATTCTTCTTCTCACTCGAGGTTGTGTTTACGTTTCAACTTTGGAGGCTTTGTGATTCCGGTTAGAAATGTTGATTGTGACAATTACTCAAACATGGATACTGCTGGTCGAGGTATAAAAAAAGACTGGATTTCATGCTGCTTGCATCTCTTTGCCAATGCTCCCAATATATCTTCTGGTCTTTCCAGACCTCTGGTTGGCTAAAAGGACTAGAGGGAACTCAGCTCATTGGTAGTTATTCAAGGTCTGTGGCCACAGAGGTAACAAAGTGAGCAGATAATTATTAGCCTTGGCCCATGTTATTTGTGTCTTGGCACAGGAGTCTTCTGAATGTGATGGAGGAGGAATGTGTCCACGGAGGGATGCGAGAGAGCAGGCAGATGAGTGCATGGAGAGTGGGGGTGTGGGGGGCATGCTGGGGAGGGGGTCAGCGATCGTGTTGCAGAAGGTTTCAGAGGAGGAACAAATGTTCAGAGCCTGCAGCCCAAAGAACCACCAGAAGATCGCTCATCACCGCTCCCAGAGAACTGGGCACAAACCCAGGAAGACTTGCAGTGCGCTGTCAATCCAATATATAACCCTAGACTCTCTCCATTCACGTGGAATGAAAGCCCTTCTCTTCTTCTGTCGAAAACGTAGGTTTCTAAAATAACGTGACCTTGTTGACCATGTGACAGCGGTTTTACAGGGGTCAAAGGTAAACGGAGGGGAAGGAAGAGGCCTGCTTTTTTTTAACATCCAGAGTCAGAAACTGCTGATGGGGCATTTTTTTCCTCAAATGGATCCAGCATCACAACATGCATGTTGGAACAAGTGCTGTGATTGTATGCTAATCTCTTCGCTTGTGGCTATGCATCATCTGCTCAATGGAGCAAAAGATTAAAAAAAGAAGCTCCTTTCACTTGGTGTTTTAGAAGAATATTTGTTTGACAGTATTTTGCACATCTCTGTTAATGCCATAAGGCATTAATGTCAAGTAATGAGCACAGCTAATCTTTCATTGGTTTCTGTGGCTTTAAGCATTAAAACTCGATGCTCTCTCTCCATTTCCCTGTGAATGCCTGTGGACTTCTTAATGTGTTAACCCAACACCCTGCTGGTCTGGTTTGACCTTAATGGATTTGGTCCAACAACAGATACCAAGTGCTCATGAATTGATTTCATCTCTGAAGAAACAGAGGGCAATGATGTTTACAGCGGAGACATCAATGGGAAGTGGACCACAGAAGAGAGATTGAGAAAGTCAATCCCTTTGAAACAACAGACAGTTTGACATGCGAAAGGAAATCCCAGTAATCATAACAGTGCTAATTTGGGGAAATGATTTTTCATTTCAGCTATTCCCATAGGAACCTGATGTCTTTTTAGGATTCTTCTGTAATGCAGTGCAATCTTGATCCAACATTACATGTGCAGTATTTGTTCAGACAGTACAACTGAAACTATTTGGCTACTATGTACAAATAAAGGCTGACAAATAAAACATGAAAACAAGGATTATTATAGTGATGGTGATTGATAGGTGAGAAAAAAAACGAATATATATTTTAAAATATTCTTATTTTGTTTTAATGTTATTATTATGTTACAGGGTGAAAGGTCAAAGAAACATCTAATGCAGTGTTACCTCTATTTATAACAACAGTCCCTTGGCCATAGTTGTACTGCTCATAAATTCGGCATCGAATCAAGTGATCAGATTACATTAAATGCGTTTTCTGTGTGTGTGTGTGTACGTGTGTGTGTATGTATCCACAGCCCTCTGCCATAAATTAAAACCATCTGAAAGCGTCTGGAGTGCATTTCATTTTGCCTTGATTTATGCGCTGTAATAGAACCCCTCTCAGCTTCCCCGGAGCGGAGCAGGACGGAGAGGCGAGAGGAGGCGAGCGAGGGGGCTGAGTGCAGCAGGAGATTAAAACCCCCAGACGCAAGATTGGACCAGGGACGGAGGCATCAGATAATGTAGTAGAGATATAATGAAAGCGTAAACAAAAACCTGGTGCAAGAAACGACTGCTCATAAAAGCGCCCTCCACTCTCGGCCTGAACAAAAGGGATTTCACGAGGCTGGCGCCTGGAAAGTTATTAACAGTTGACCGAATTACACAGTTCAGAACTTGGAGTAATTCCACTTTTTTTTTTTTTCCTTCGAAATGTATGGCAGTGAGGATAGCTTTACTGCATCACGGAACACGTCTGAATCCTTTTGCAGTGAGGCCATTTTTCTTCGAGCATAAGGTGGAAAAAGAAATGGCACGTTGACGTAAAAATAATTTTCAAAAGTAGAATATTACGAATTAATCAGAGAGGTTCTCACACTCCTAATCAGTCTTCTGACCGAACAAGTTCATACGCATCAGCAGTGACAGTAAGGCGTTGAGCCCTCGCACCTCCAGACGCCCTCATACCAGCTCACCGCTGAGCCCTTTACACCTTCGGATCCTGGTGCGCGCGAGCCGCCACGGTGATAGACGATCTGTTGTCATGACGTTGGGAGTAACGCTGAGTGACTGGCCGGCCAGACAGCTGTGTTGGCATGGCCTGCCATCCTGCCTGCCAAGGCAGTCCCTGAGCACTGCTAACCCCCCCCCCTGCTTCTCTGTACTGCCGAGCTACAGCCACGGAACAGACGTCATGCTCTCTAACATCTCTCTCCGCACGCTACACTGGCTGCTGTCCATCTCTGTAGTTACTGGCTGAGTCTCGCAGGTCTACACTGCCAGGTCCTTTTTCCCAGGCAGATGAAGATGCTTCTCTTGACATGATTTTGATTTGTTGACTGCCGAAGGTCCAGAAGACACATACGGTAGTTTAAAGGAGTGTCTGCATCAATGGCAGATTTGCATTGGCTTTGGTATTTCATTTCCAAAGGAGTTGGTTGTAGCTACTCACTGCTAATGGGAAATATGTTGCATCAGGGCCTTGAAGACCTTGAAGTGAGATATACGCTTACTTACAGTAATTGAAGAACTTAGCATGAAAAATGGAGTGGGATGTAACGTGTGATTAGCATTGTGCTCTGGCACCAGGCTGCATTAATAAGAGATGAGAAATCAATAGTAGTCATCATACCAGCCTCATGCAGGATAAAATATTAACTGGTTTGGAAACTGACCTGAAAAAAGCTCCTCCTTTCTCCAGTGGCTTGGCTATGCAATGGTTATTAGTAATAAACACCTTCAGTGCTGCAACCAACAGAGGAAATATCATATTTACCTTAGACCTGGGTGAAGATTAGCAGTTAACCTTGAATACAATACAAGTGACCTGCAGCCCTGTAAAACATCAAATCCAGACACATGGCTTGATCAACATATAGTAAAAGTCCTGTGTTTGCATGTTTACATAGACTCCAGACTTCAGGATCTCCAAACTGTCTGGATATCGCAGTTTGGTGCAAACATCTGTCAGTCTGGCAGTGTATCACGTCATTGTGTTTTGTGTAGATGCCGTTTATTTGATCAACCAGCAGTACTATCAAGTCGACAATGTGTTTCCAAGGGCTGTTAGGATTGGCTCTCAGATGTCTGAGAAGCGTACACTTCTTAAACAGGATGCAGATGATGTTAACGAAATTCTCCATATATTGTTTCCTTCTTTGGACTGCAGTCATCATCCCACA
Source organism: Plecoglossus altivelis (assembly GCA_036571765.1). Taxonomy (NCBI): domain Eukaryota; kingdom Metazoa; phylum Chordata; class Actinopteri; order Osmeriformes; family Plecoglossidae; genus Plecoglossus; species Plecoglossus altivelis. The sequence continues at coordinate 12,555,888 of BROE01000009.1, forward strand.
ACTCCACCCTCTCTCTCTCTCTCTCTCTCTCTGTATCACTCTACCCCCCTCTCTCTTTCTCTGTATTGCTCCCCCCTCTCTCTATCTCTCTGTATCGCTCTCCCCTCTCTCTCTGTATCGCTCTCTCTCCCTCCTCTCTCTCTCTGTATCATTCCCCCGCTCTCTCTGTATCGCTTTCTCTCTCTCCTCTCTCTGTGTCTATCCCTCTCTTTGTGAATGGATTCCCAGCGGTAGGATCGACAAGGATTTCACAAACAATTTATCGCAAATTGCAGGAAAATTGGCTGCAGATCTTGGGGAGGGGTAGGGGGGCAGAATGAGGTTAAGATGATCCCGTGGTATTCCTCCTCTCATGGTCCTTCCACAGGGTTCTCCCCTTTCAAAATAACCCGCGGCCTCCCCAGCCCATGCCGGCCGCACGCTCCCCCCCCTTTTCATTCGCCGTTTCAAATGTATTAATGGTCCGGAACCATCCTGGAGGATCTTGGCCCTCTCCCTAATGAAAACTCTCTGTTGCTGGGTCCCAGAGCGCTAATCAGGGCCTGGCCTCACCGTCACCAGGGCCTGCTACACACTGGGCAGGAAGAGCCCCATCCTGACCCCATGCTCTGTCCCTCCAGCAACATGTTTGCCTCGCACGGCCTATGGGTCAATAGAGTGCCAAGTCTCAGGCTTTAATAGTGCTGGGGTTAGGATGAGACAGGGGCTGGGGTTGAGGCTGGGGTTTGGGCTGGAGCTGGGGCTGAGGCTGGGACTATTATAAGGCTGGGGTTTAGATAGGGCTGGAACTATAATGGGGATGTGGGGCATGGATCCCTGCAAGTGGTGAAGAATCCAGTGGCTTGATGGACTGGAAACATTTCCTTTCACCAAGTTCACTGTTTACGTAAAGTCAATGATTTGTGAAACCCCGAAGTAGGACACTGGAGGTTCGTTTTTCCGAGAGCCAGGAAAGAGAAAGAATACAAGACATAAAGAGAGCAATGGCTTGACGGAGCGAAGTTCAAAGGTGTTTGAACGTGTTTCAGATGTTAGGATGCTGTCACAGGCAGCTACAACTGTAAAATAGATATGGTGAGACTTTCGTCCCTAACTAGTTTTTTTTTAACTTTCTTTGCTCACTTTTCTAAATGTCTAAAGTTGGATTTGCTAATCGTTATTCTGTGAAGTCAATTCTTTGCACGCATTTCAAACGATTGCATCAACCTTGACTGTAGAGATGTGAGTGCGTGCATTTTTCCTCTGTATCTCCGGTGCATCATAAAACCAACAACTGTTGCTAACGCAAATAGATGCTAGTCACGTCAGTGCCTGAACGTTGTCCTCCATCAGTACAATCCTGTGAACTGTCATTCTGAACGGTCGTCTTCTTACTCCTGTGGATAGAGATTAGTCTATCCTTCCTTCCCCCTCCTCCCTCTCTGTCTCTCTCTCTCTCTCTGTCTGTCTCTCTTTCTCTCCCTCTTGTAGGTAGCAGGGCCTTTGTTTGGTCTGATCTGACAGATGTGGTTTTTCGTGTCTTCTGTCTTCCCAGCACTCCCGCCCTCCCACCCACCCCCCCAACCGCCCCTCCCTCCTTCCCCTCAGGGTAAGGGGGGCCTCGCCCGGGGCTCCAGGTGAGCCCAGGGCCAGATGTGGCAACCCAGGATCCTTTGCAGCACGCTGGGGCTGGAGGGCACGGTGAGGGGGCGTAGGGGCGACCCATCGTCGCTCGCATCATCTGTTTTAACTTGTCTGTCTTCCCTGACAGACCTGACGAGTGCTGTTTTCATTCCCCTCCGATAATATCTTTTACAGTTTCGCAAAACTGTTAGTGAGCCAGGAGTCCCACCTGCCTGCAGAGCAGTCCATCAGCCCTAATCACTAGCAGACACCCCCAGAGACAGGCCAGCGAGGTGCTAACTACCCCACAGAGCTGATGATGCACAGCCAACTCTGGGCTTCCTGTTGCCTGATGGGACGTTTGCTCAGATCCTTCCAGAGAAGCAGTTCAGCCTTTCCGACTATCCCCGCTTCTACTTTCCCACTCATACATAAGTGTGGCACTTATCTTTGATTTGATTTGAGGCTCAAATGACTTTTGGGGCCTGTTTTAATCTTCTCCTTTTGCATCTCGAAACACCTCTCCGAGGGCTGTGAGAAACATTCAAATTCCTCGATCTGAAGTCATTTCAAGAAGGGCTGAAGTCACTCAGGAGAAATATGATTAAAGGGAGGTAAACTCCAAAGGGCGGTTTTCTCTAACGATGAAAAATAGCCCTCTTACCTCATCCTGTATAGACCACTTTTCTGCAGGGGTAATCTTTTCATGGCAATTTATATCTAAATAAAAAAGAGACGGCCTTCAAACGTGTTTTAGTGTGTTCCGTTAAAAGACTGGCCCAGTATGTGACAACTACACTATGGTCTGCATTTGTTTTTCTTGGGTACCATCATTTTCTCACTGACCTTGGGGAACAAGGACCGGCGGGCAATTGTCTATTGTCTCGACTAGTTAAGTCAGACATTTCACGGCTGTGAAAAGAATCGCAACCCCTTCTAGAACTACAACTAGGAGAAATTATAGACAAAAATAATACAGGGAAGTCTGTCAGATCTGAGGTAGCTTCAACTCTTTTACTGTCAGTGTTCAGCCAAGCGCAAAATGGACCGTTTAGCCTCCTCTCCAGAAACAATGGCCTCTCTCCATTTCGCCCTCTCTCTCTCGCTCTTTTTTCTTTCTCAGGTAACTGATTCCCTGTGGAACTCGCTGGTACACTTCGTGGAGATTTTCCAATAGTCGGTTTGACTCGCTCCTATCTCCACGCGACTTGTCGCAATTCCGGAAGCCCAACCCTGTTCTCGTTCGAGACATGGGCCGTAAAGCTCACCAGTCCGTCCTGGACTTAAGAATCAAATCTGTTGAAAAGCAGAAGGAGGTGAATCATCTTTAACAGCCCCCATCCCCCGCCAACCCCACCCCCTGCAGAACCACATAAAGCAGGCTGGGTTTCCATTATCCAGTGGGTCCGTGTGCTTGTTTACAGTGGAGCGGGCCGTGGCTGCACCTGCCCTCCACATACCCACCTGACAGCTTGATGGTCCCTTTAATGGTGATTCACTGGCCACATCTATGGGGAGAAAAAAAATGGAATTCTGGGAGAGCAATTTTATACGAAAATAAAGTGTTGAACGGTTGCCACGGGCTTCGGAACGGGCTTGTTGGGCTGCGTTCAGAGACACCGTTCTGGAATGACGTCCAAACTTTGATCTTGGGTTTTTATGGTGGTATATCACTTGTGCTGTGAACCGCTCCGGCCGACGGTCATGAGGTCAAGCTCAGTGGGATGTGGCGTTAGCTCTCAAAGCTGGACTGTCACTTCGGTCTTATGACTCTCCCTGTAAACACTGTGCTCCATCCCAAGGTATGTTGAGCTGTCGTTCAACAAAGTCAATGTCAGAAGTTTACTGGATGTTTGATTACGGACCAGGCTGTCTGATGTCGTTGGCCAATTCAGGAGGGCTGTACACTGCCTGTGTGTGAGGAGGAGCTGAAGGTCGAATCACAGACAAACCAAGGTGAGATCCTTGATAGCTTGCATGGATTTTAAAAACAATCGGTATATACGTTTTAAAAAAACTGGATCAGAAAGACATGGAGAGATACCCTGTACGACAAAGGCAAAACATTGACTGAGAAAGCCAAACTGTAAAAAGTGTTTTGATGTCAAACCAAATGATTTATAGGTAGAATATTGGAAATTTTTGTTTGTCTTGAAAACTATTATTTCTCCTTTTTCAACTCAAACTTAAAGTACTTCTGTCAGAAAATGCATGCAGCCTACTCTGCTAAATCAGTTTTCAACAAAAGGGCCATAAAGAGCAGGGGAGCTACCATCCTTGTCCAGGTTTTCAATCCAGCCCTGATCCAGAACACCTGATTCTAATAACCAAATGGAAGACAAGATGAATTAGACTTGTTTCAACAGGGGTTGGAGGAAAACCTACATGTGAGTAGATGTCCAGGAGCAGGCCAGCCCTGGTCGAATCCCCATAACACCCGGGACTCAACCTAAACCCTTGAGGAATGCTTCCAATTGGCGATATAAGCTACTTACCATGTAAGTGTTAGCGTATCTCCTCGGTCTCTCCTGTTGAGGGGTTAATGGATCCAGAGTCAGGCCTGTATGATGTTGAACAGCGTGTAGCCATTAGAGCCAACGCCTGGCTCTCAAACAGGCCTCTAACCCACAGTCTGCATTGATCTGCCCTGTCATATATCATTAATGAGGGGATTCAATCCGTGTTAGGGAAGAGCAGAGCTGGGCCTAAGTGGGGTGTGGGCCCGATCAGAGCAGCTCACAACACCAAAGACCCATGGAGCAGCGTTTCCCCTAAGGCTAGACCCTTCTCTCTCTCTCCCTTCCCTCTCTCTCTTTCTCACCCTCACCCTCTCTCTGTCTCTCTCTCCCTCTCCCTTTCACCCTCACCCTCTCTCTGTCTCTCTCTCTCTGGACCATGACCATGACCAGGGGGTTAATGGAGTGATGTCACAGAGCCTCAGATCCCCACAGCTGGTGCCCAGGGACCGCAGCCACTGGTCTCACGTCAGCTGAGACAAATACTCCCCACAGCACATCTTTAAACTCCGCATTCAGCGTCTTTATTACACGTGCTGCAAGCGTATTTATGGCGCTAATACTGAAATGTAGCTTCATGATTGGAGCCATTAAAAGTGAATGCGTTTAACATACGCACCCCCACCCGGTGCTATGAGATCATAGAGAGAACTGGCGGTGGTGCAGGAGCTGATATGGTTGAGGCCCCCAGTCATAATGCACACCAGTGGTATTGATCAGGTTAAGAATCTCTCTTCCGTGTCTCACCCGCAGGTTATCACTGCATCGCTACCATCCGGAGTTTGGGATGGAGCTATGATACAGCAAATGGAGCTGCTATTGATTTGACATGATGGAGGGAAGGGCAGATGGAGTGGGAGAAGGAGCGTGAGGAGGGGACAGGAAGAAAGGGGGCGGGGTGTGTGACGGAGGGGTGAAAGAGAGTGAAGAAAAAATGTGTGCAAACGATGAACTGTAGTGTCTGGTAGATGATGAAGTCTCATTCGCACGATGAAAGGTTTCAAAGGACCAAATCGTTTTCCGTATTTGTATATATAAGTGTAAGGTAACAAGAACATGCATGTCTCTTTTTGTGATCATCCACAATACTGTTGTTGATCAATCCATAATTGTGCAGCTCAGTGAACAAAACGTTTTAACGTGGGAATTACTGAAACTACTCTGGAGTGATGCTGATGTATTAAAGGGATGAGTACTCTGTTGAAAAAATATTCAATGAGCAATACTTCCTTTCAGGAAAGGGATATCCTGAGGCACAATCATATAGACCTTAAGTGCTGACAAAGAAGATATTGTATTTTTCCAGTAATCCTTTTTATACACCGCCAGGCAAACGGCAATGGGTCTGTTCAGACTTTGCAATAGGCCTAACGCAACTGTTAGATTTGATTAAAACATTCCTGTATGGATGGTTTCCTGCGTCCAGAGGCAGACAGGAAAATGTATGAACAGGGACTCAATGACCAGCCACCATGTTCCTGTAGAAACGACCCATCAGTAATGAAGTGAAATGAGGACATCCTTATGTAAAACCAGGTCACCCGTGTGCCAAATGCACGATACTCTTCTGTCTTCGCTTTTTTTCTCTCCCCCCCCTCTCCCTACGGCTCGTTTGTTTGGTTCCGCTTGATTAGCAGAGAATGCTGGAAACTGTGTATATTGTTTCCGCGCCATGAACAGTGTCTCAAATATTTGCAGTGAATTAAATAGTTTAGCAGACAATCAGAATCCTTTCAGCACTCCCTATGCCCGCGGACTGGTTTCAGGGGAAAATAAACGTGCGGGGCATGCTGGTTTGAAGAGAAACATGTCAACAATCCATCGTGTGTGGAGGTCTGACTGTCAGGTGGAGCTTACTAGGGGCTACGATTAGGATGGATTTGTGGGACGCGCTGCAACCTTCATACTGAACCGTGAAAAGGCCTCACGGAACATTCCGAAGCACCTGTCAATCAACTAACACCCATACAGATAAACATCGACGTGTCAGAGACGGGGTTTTTTGGAAAGAGCCGAAGGTGGATATATCCATGTTCTGTCTTCGATGTACTGTGCGTCATGCTTTGGGGAAGTCCTGGATTCGATTGAGCAAGTAGCTCACACACTACTGCCATCCCATGTCGGTTCACCGCGACCCTGCATGGCTGTCAAGTTGACCCTCGACATTGTTAGCTAGGTATTCGTCAGCTCTGAGTTGCAGTGTTGTTGACTTGAACAGGTAGGGGAAAATATGTTTTGACAAATTCCTACACGGGACCACCGTAGCTCCATCACCCCCCCCTATGCAACCCTCATTCGACTCCCCCCTAACCTCCAGCGCCCCCAGGACTCTTTCTCGGTAAGGACCTTGAGCGAGAGCCGTGTCTGAATCTCTCATCCAGCTGCATCGGATGTTGGCATGCCTGATCGTCGTCCCGTGGACGCCCGCCTCTCCCGTCGCTCTCCTCGTTCCAGACAACACAGGTGGATCCTCACGCTCTTCAGGGGCTGTGGGGGTTGGGGGGGGGGGTTTCCCCCTCCAATTTTTTGTTCTTTTTTCCTCTGCTTCCTGCAATGGGCGTTATTGCCGAGCGAGCGGGAAAGGTTATGTGAAATAGGATGGCAGGCAGGAAACACATTTTTCAATACATTAAATTTCGGGAAACATCTTTCACAAATGTCTCCGTTATTAGTTGACCTGCATGAAGGGGTCATATGAGTTTGAGCACACGTTCAAGGTGAGGTAAAAGTACTTAGGAAGGGTGTGGGTCAGGGAGCATTGCCTTTCATAAAACTCTGACTTTAATTATCCTCCTGTGCCAGTTGTGTAAAGGCTAGACTGTGAACAAGGAAAATAAGGGAGAGAGATAAAAGGAGAGGGAGCGAAAGAGGGGCAGTAAATCTTTCACACAATACTGCAATATCAGCATTGTGATGTGCCCTGTTTTTAACAGATAAATGGAACTCCAGGATTGATATATAAATTGCAGGTAGCCAACCGAAAGGAGAGCGCCCATCACCAACATGGAGTAGTCATGTCATTATGTTCGTATGTGGTTGGTGTTAAGTGGAGTTTTCCCAGGCCGGAGAGCAAGGATAATAGACTGTCCTGCACGTGTATTTCTCACGGACCAGGAGAGACAGGAAGTCTGGTTGCGAGGCCAGGGGAAGACCAGGGCACCCCGCAAAGGTGTGGCTGGCGGCTGGAACATTTCACGGGGGATATGAGAGGATATCACACCACTTATGGCTGAAGGTTTAACCCTTAACCCAGCAAATGGCAGGTTACCTCAGCGAAACTGCACCTCCCAACACGCCAAGGGGCTGTGTGACTGCAAAAAAAAAAAAAACATATGAAAAAAAACCAGACTAAAAAGTCAAAGAGCCTTTCCAGCTTACGACAGAAGAAAGACTGTTGCCGTCGACCTGGCGAACGCAAACAGGATTACTTCAGCCTCACTCCACCCTGTTCCTGCAGGATTAGGGTTCTGACAGTGCTCCAGGCTGGCTGTCAGCAGCATGCCTGGACACATCACCCCAGTAATCAGCCGACTTTATAAAAAGTCCCTCTCTCTGACAGGTGAGGATGACTGATACCTCGCAGCGCCGCAACCCTCTGTCTCAACACGCCGTGTCTCTACACGCCATGTCTCAACACGCCGTCCGAACACCATCAGGAGCTCTGCTATCAAAACAGGATGAAATGGCTACTCTGGTACAACGGAGATCTTAGAGATGTCATTTCTCTCTGAGTCTGGGAGGCGGGTGGATATAGGGAAAGGTTGGAGCCTCGATGGCGATCATCCTGACAACAATGACAAAGGCTGGCGGTCTGAGTGACACCTCTTCATCCTAAAGGGGGCGGGGTGGAGGGGGGGGCGGGCGGGGGGGGGGACCCGTCGGGGCAGGAGATGAGTGGCGTGATAGGGAGGATCAACATCCACCAGTCAGATGTAAGGGCAATTTTTGCTGGGTGTCATGAATATGCATACTAGGATGTGGGGCATTCATGCCAGGGGCATGACAGGGAGTTCCTCTTTTAAAGGTCATCTACCTGTCAGCCTGTGTGACAGCAGAGGACAAGCCAATGAACAGTCAGACAGCCTGTTGGGTGGACATTCGACATGCGCCTTCAAGGCTCTCTGTGGTTCAGGCTCTTTTTGGATTTAAATACGAGGCGTGCAAGTGATTTACGCGGAACATGTAGAAGCTGTGGCAGTTAGTGAAGTCGTAAAATCCACACAAATTGTAGGTACAAACATACATTCGCACAGACTCACGCACGCCAAGAGGGTCATTTAACACTCTCCAAGCCCCCCCCTCGCTCTGTCTGACCCTCCCTGAGAATCCCTCTGTATGTTGTAGTCATGGAGCATGTCAGTGGGAGTACTTCAGATGTGGTGTCCATGGGGACGTTGAGAGGCATACAGGAAACCAGAAGAGGAGGAGGAGTACGAGGTCTGAACGAGGTCTGGAGGAGGGATAAGGGGAAAAAATGACTCCACTAAGCATTTCTAATTCTGGCCCCAGGAGTATCAAAGTACACATCGTAAAAACTAGCCAATCAAAAGTAAATCATCGGAGAAGGGGCAAGAATTCAGGGCATGCGGAGGAGTGTTCCCTCTCTTCTTATCCGTCCATCACTCTTTCTCTCTCTCCTCCGCTCCCTCTCTCTCTTGCGAGCAAGAGCATGCGCCATCGTTGCTCCTAATGCTCTTGTTCTCTCCTTCTAGCTCTCTCTCTCTGTTTCTCACTCTTTCTCTTAACTTTCTCTTTTTTTCAGGAGATTCTGTCCCTAAGCTGATTGGGGTTAATGCACCGGACAATGAGCGAAACGCCGCCCTTCTGTTCCACATTACGCTCTTCTCTGGGGCGGAGCGCTGCCTCCACAGAGGGTACATGAGCCGTCCTCGCTTCCCAGTAATACTTCCCAGACGCACAGAGCCAGAGGCAAACCTCCAGTGCTAGCACCGGCCCAGACTCAGCCCAGACCTGGCCCAGACCCAGACAAGACCCAGACGCAGACCCGGACCCGGACCCAGACCCGGACCCAGACCTTCACCTACTCAAGACTTGGATCCAGACACAGACCCAGACACAGTAAGACCCAGACCCAGACACAGTAAGACCCAGAGCCAGATTAGATCCAGACAAGACCCAGACCAGACTAGTCAGAACCAAGTTAACCTCAACCCAGACCTACCCCAGGAAAGCAGAACTGATATCGCTGTCATGAGATATCTCAACATATGACAGTCTGAAATCATTATGGAACACCTCATGTCATGACGTCTCCTGTTTGCTCTCTGTGAACGTTTTTATCTGCAACCCCCTGCCAGTCCAGCACCCCCATCTTACCCTATTTAGTCAGCGCAGTGATGTCACAGGGGGGTGTTATGGTGCTGGTGGCAGAGATAGATGGACCTCTTCCTGGGTCACCTCAAGGTCAAATCCTGCAGGGAGGTGTTTCTCGGCCAGGGTGTCTTCGGAAAGCTATGAAAACACACCCCATGCGGACGCACACACACGCACAGACACGCTCATTTGCGCACACCAGGACAGACCATGTGACGGGCAGAGCTATGTCAAACAGAACACAGGTGCTCTGATTAGTCTTGCATGTTCCAGCAAAAATCCAGGCATCCAGGGAATCGTCCGCCCGCCCCCCCTCCCCTCCACCCCAAGACCCTCTGCCCCCGGGGAGACACTGATCCTGGGGATCCTATGTCAACACCCTGGGCCTGTTTTCCACCGGCCCTGGAATCCCACATATGAAGAGAGTGGATGGGGTGTGGAGGGACTAGGGGAAGTAGGGATGGGAGCAGGCTGAAGGGGAGAATCTGCAAAGTATTTCACCCATTTTGAGTGGGAAAAAAACCCTGCTGCCAAACACCACAACAGAAGTATGTTTTGAGATATGGGGAAACAGTTTCCATGTCCAAAACACAAGGCCTGTGTTGGGAAGGCAGATTTCTCTCCCTAGATGGATGTTGATTTGATAGCCTGAAGAGTCTGCTTAAAAAAAAAGCTTTAGTTATTAAGAGAGCATCTCTTCAAGTTCAGTAAAAGTGTCAACAATGAAAACGGATGAAAAGAAGGTGACAACTGGGAGCTACTGGAATGAACCTGCGACATTGACTTAGGATGAATGATCTTCTCACAAACCGGTAATTCATGTGGGCCAGGTAGATCAGAAGGAGGTGAGGAATACCTGAGTCCCACCCTGCTGTGGCCTGACTTACAATAGACCAGTGTTACACCCCTTACACATGAACTAACACTCTAGGCTGCGTTACAGGGCAGTGTGGCACAGACCCAAAACTCACCCTGTTGCACGTGAACAGGAGAGGGAGGAGGAAGAGGAGGAGGAGGAGGAGGAAGACGAGGAGTAGGAGGAGGCAAGGAAAGCCTCCTATGAAGGGAGGGTAGGGCATTCTTCCTCCCATCCAAACGGGAGGGAATATTGATGAACTCACGCAACACAGGCTGTATTTTTCTCCCAGCATGGCTCCCCCTCACTCCCCTGTACGAAGCCTGCGAGAGGCAGCATGGAGCACTCAGACACTAAACCTTGAAGTTCATTTGGCAAAGCAAATGAGCGTGCCGCCCGTCCACTTCAACCTGCTCTGTCCCTGTAGGACACAGGTTTTTTCAGCGTTGCACTTTTTTCTCTTTCTCTCCAGTCTTGGGCCTGGGGGAGGAAGTGAGGGAGGAGTGAGGGAGTTGTGGAGGGGTGTGGGGGGTGTGTAGGGGGGGTGTGTGGAGTGAAAGGACACCAGCCCCAGACTGAGGGCTGGAGTTAGTACATTGTCTTCATGTCGCACACCACCAGGCACAGACACACTGTTGGGGTTAGAGGTGTTTTATTACGGCAACACTCTAAAAGAGAAAATGCACACGTGAAGGTATGAACTCATGTCTGAGTCTGCACAACATCTGTGTGTGCGTGCGTGCGTGTGGGTTAGAAGAGGGGCACCGTGGAAACGACGAAGGGTTGTTTGAACTATCCTCCCCCTCCCCACGCGCCCTCCTCCTCCCCTCCCTACGCCCCGGGCAGAGCTGTCATGGCGAGGGCCTCCCGGTCGTACGAGTGTTTAATGTATACGTGGTACGCTCAGCGCAGAAACACTCAGCTTATCGGCCTCCATAATAAATACACGTCCATCATCGGCCCGGCTGAAGGAATCATTAGCGCCACAGGGTCAGAGGAAAAGATGGGGGGGGGTAGGGGAGGAGTACGGGGGCGTGGAGGCTGGGAGGGGGCGGGGGGGGGGCGGCTGGAAGGGGAGGGCTACAGAGTGCAGGATCAAGAGGTAAAGGAAATGGTCCAAGGCTGGAAAAAGATAAATTGAAGGTGACACTTATTTTCACCGACCCCGTGGCTATAAATGGACTGGAGGTCGGCGACGGCCATGAAACGTCAGCCCTAGTGTGCCCCTTGGAAATGGCCCGTCCCTAAATATAGTCCTCCATCCACGCCGGACGTTATTGTCTGAGTTCCGCCTGGGATAAGGATAAGTTCCTAAGGGTCAGGATCTCATGAGATGGACATTTCCCTCTTGTCAATGAGACTCTGACCAGAGCTGTCTAAAGAGCCTCGGGGCCCTCTGATGTTCTCNGAGAGAGAGAGAAGCAGAGACAGAAAAAAAGTGAAGACGAGAGGAGTTGAAAAGAGAGAGCGAGAGAGAAAAGTACAAAGAAAGCCAGAGAGAGAAGAAAAAACACACATCAAACCTCTGTGTCAGTCTATCTGTGGCTGTGTCTCCATAAACTGCTGGATGCAGACAGGCCCAGCGTGAGGCCCGGGCCCTCGCTCTGTGGACCGTACCACTATAGAGCGCCCAGGGGAGGCCCCGGCAGGGGTAAAGTACTATCCCAGCCCTGGCCCAGCACATCCTCCACCTCCACCCCTGTCTCTCAGACTCATTATCAGCCTTCACTCATCCAGATTTATGTCCTCATGATAAATGTATGTGTGACTAAATACAATAAAGACACTTCCAAGGATAACAGTTAGTTTTGGGTTCTAGAGATTGACTTGGTTCTCCGGCAAGGCCTGCAGTCAGACTGTGAGGGAGTTTAAGTGGCAAATATTTGTCTTTAAGGAACATTTGAAACCGTTTATTGAGTAATGACAGAGGCCTATTCTCCTTCCAGTGGAACTTTTAGGAATGATTAACTCTTGAAGGACACTTCATTTCATGGCAGACCAAACAGGATGTAGGGGAAAGGAAGCAACACCAGTTTGTCTGTGTAATGTGAATAGCCTTGCTACAGTAAGTACCTTCTTCCTGAGTATTTTGTTTCAGTACAAAGAGCTCTCCCTTCTTCCCACCCTGGCCCAAATCCTCCACCTCCAACCCCGTTCTCAACTCATTATCAGCCTTCACTCATCCAATCTTATTCTCATATAAAAAGTCATGTGTGACTAAAAATCCAATAACAGACACTCAAGAATAACAGTAGTTTAGGGTTCTAGAGATTGACTTGGTTTTCCGGCAAGGCCTGCAATTCAGACAGTGAGGAATTTAAAGTGCAAATAATTTGTTCTTAAAGGAACATTTTAAACCGATGAGTAATACAGAGGCCTATCTACTTCACAGTGGAACTTTTAGGAATGATTAACTCCTTGAAGAACACTTCATTCATGGCAACCAAACAGGATGAAGGGAAATGGACAACACCAAGTTTGTCTTTGAATGTGAATTACCCGTGCTACAGTAAGTACCTTCTCCTGATACGTTGTTCGTACAAAGACTCTCCTTCTTCGCCCTTACTCTTTGTGCTGTCTCTCCATTTCTCTCTGTCGCTGTCTGTCTGTCTTCGTCGTCTCTCTGTGTTCTATCTCCTTTGCTTACCGCAAGTGTCTTCCTGTCTTCTGTCTGTCGTCCGTCTTTCCGGTCTACGTCTTCTGTCGCCCTGTCTTCGTGTCACCCTGGAGCCCACACTGAGCCTCACCTGGCTTCAGAAATGCCATCACCACACCATCCATCTATCTATCCATCCATCTATCCATCCATCCATCCCTTTCCAGTTCTGTCTCTGCAAGCTCATCTGATCCCTCCCTTCAGGCACTGCAGAGAGCCACGCCGGGAAAAGGCTCTCCCCTCCTTCCCCTCCTTCCACTTCTCTCCCCCCATCCTCCCTCTCTATCTCTCACCTGGAGGTGCCAGGGGCTGGTGGGGTGGGGAGGAATGGAGGAGGGAGTGCTGGTGCTGGGATCTCTAAAAAATGACATTTTTCCACAGGAGGGTTGATGCTGCTATTCCTGGAAAACAGAAAGAGCACCTTTTTTTTGTTCATTTTTTTTTTGGGGGGGGGGACTGTACTTGGCTGGAAAGAGACTGTTGAAGAGCTGATGCTTTGGAATCCTTGGAAACTTAATAGCAACTTTAGCATTTTGTTCCAAAATGAAACTAATGTTCCAGTCCTGGGAGCTCCAGTCCAGGATAGGTCTGAGTGGCTCCCACTGTGGGCTATCGGTTTCAGTGTGTTTGGTACATCGTATTGTAGCGAACATCATGTTTAGTCTGAATGTCTCCCCAGTGCTCAGCTCTCACGGCTGCTGTCAGGGGAATTGCATCAACAATATAAGGGAAAAAGCAATATTACAGTCCCTATCGTCTTACTGTGAACCAACCTTTTAACTCAGGGTTGGATACAGATAGGATAGACAGAAGGTCTGGAGAAAAAGAGAGAGACAGAGAGAGAGAGAGAAAGAGAGAGACAGAGGGAGAGAGAGAGCAGAGAGAGAAAAAGAGGGAGAGCGGGGGGGAATGCTGTCCTCCAGATTGTGGAGGAGAGAATGGTGGGATTACTTCAGCTCATACCGCAGAGGAGAGAGAGAGAGAGACAGGGAGAGAGAGAGGAAGTTGTGGGGCTGGGATTGGTGAGCAAGAGAGAACGAAGCTAGAAGACTTTTACCATAACATATTTGACTGCCAGGTCAGGCTCACTGGTTATTAATGAGAGAAGGAGATGGGAGGAGGGGAGGGCTGTTCACTTCAATAGCTGGAGATTTAGTCCTAAGTCCCTTTTTGCCTTAAGAACGGACTCCCAAATTTGCTCCGCTGTCGTCATTCTGGGTCTGAAAGGACAGATGAGAATGATTTTCTGTGGATGGTTGATTGTACACGGATTCCTGTAAGGAGATGTATGGTTGAGTCTGGTGTGTGTGTGTGTACGTGAGGGGTGCAGCGCATGTGTGCGCGTGCGTGCGTAGGTGGGTGTGAGTGTGTGATTGTGCGTGCATGAGTTTGCAGCCATGTGAGTGCTTGTGAGTTTGCATGCATTAGTAAGCGTGTGCGTACATGTGTGGCAAGATTTTCTTTGGGACTATAAAAGTCCTCTGGGTGATGTCTTCATCGGTGTTTCCAGAGGCTTTTGCTGCCTCATATCACATTCAGTAACCCTTAGAAAACCTGATGACCACGTGTACTGCAGTGCTGATCTGAGTATGAGTGGTCCACATAACACACACATGCACACACCAACAAGCACACACACACATACAGTGAAGAGCAGTCATAATGTTGTCAGCCTGTTGGTTCTGGTAAATATATTGTTTATGCACAGGCAACTTGATTTAGGCCAAACGGACAAATAAAAGCCTTTCACCGTACAAACTCAGAGTCTATTAGGCCCTTAAGCTGAGCCAGTAAGAATAAATCACTTTGTTGATCAATGTCTTCAATAATTAAATGCTGGGCGATAGCCTTTCTGTTTGGCTCCTGTCAATACCGTTGAAATTTATTTCTCCGACCCTACAGGAAGTCGATTTTTACAGCTCTTCGATTTTCGACTGGGAAAGCAAATAATTTGAACGTGGTGGTGAGGGGGGAAATGAGAGAGTCCCCCCGTGGACGCACAGACGCTGATGTCTTAACGCTCGCTCCTCTCTCTCTTTTTTTTGGTCTTTCTCCGCAGCGGGGGGGGCTAATCGATCCAGGAACACTGGTCCACCCAGCGGGTCTTTCAGGCAGCACTTCCTGTGTCGTGCAGGAGAGAGGGAGAGAGACTGCTAAAACGACTGAAGATGAACGGGACAAATATGAACTGATGCCGTAGTCTGGATTTATAATATAACTTGTTTTTTCAAAGGAGAGTTTTCAAAGATGTGTGTGTGTGTGTGTGTTTGTGTGTGTGTAGCATGGTGAGGACTCCCCAGGACCTCATTGTATGTGATCACCTTCGTCTCACCCCGGGCTGTTTAGAAGTCTTTACACTGATGAAATAACCAACTTTCAACAAGCAACTCCTCACAACCCCTGCGTGAGCAAAAGTATCAGACTCTGAACGTGAGAAGTGTTCAGTGATGCCCTACCCTGCGTATTCAGGCCGGCAGAAGGGCAACAGAGCTGAGATGTGATGAACTGGTGGGTGTTACAAACATACGCTGAAATCTCCAAACACAGTTGACAGTTCACACAATCCACAGGCTAGTCAAGCACACTCAGGCAAACACAACAAACAGACGAGCAAGAGAGCAAGCAGGGACAGGGACGAGAGGGGAGGTGGGAGATCAATCCTGCTTGTATCGAATGGTCATCCTACAACGTAGACGGGAGGTACCAAGCCACACTGCAATCCTCAGAACTCTTCTAGCTATGTTACTGTTCCATCCCCCCACCCTCTCACACCCCCTGACAGACCAGACTCCCTGACTTCCTGAGAGGGAGAGAGCGATGGAGACAGAGACTGAGACTAGGGGTTAATATAAAAAAGCATGGGAGGGCCAGAGAGTGAGAGATGACAGGCTTACAGCAACCCCACAGTGCAAGTTTGAACAGCCATGTTGGATTGGGCCCTGTGGAGGAGCAGGTCTGGAGATGGAACGCAGCCATGGGCCTAATTCCTTCCCCCCCTCCCCTCCCAATCCCCCCCCCACCCCTCCACCGATCCCGAACCCACCAACCCTCCCAGGGAGGAAGCCCGGAGACAGCCCAGATATATGGCCACTTTGTTATTGTGAATTCCAGATCCTGTGATTATCTCGGACTGCAACTTCTGGATTTTTTTTATCTGGGATTCCTGAGGTGGTTCACTTGGGGCGCTGACGATCAAGGCCCTCTCTGCCTCCAGCTCACCTTTCTATGACCCACTCCTGCTCAAGTCAACCCCCTACATCCTCCTCTTAACCTTCTCCAACCTTCCTTCTTCTAAAGAATGAAAAAGAAGTGAGGAGGAGAGTACGAGAGGACTAAAATTCCCTGTGCCCTACAGATTCCAGGGCCAGGGTCAGGTTTCGTTTTAATGTCCGTTTACATGTGAAGGGGGTGTGGGGTGTGTGTGTGTGTGGGGGGGGGGTTAGGCGGAGTCTCCTCCCTGTCCCTCCGTGTCAGCCGTCCGTTCTCCAGCCACGCGCGCTGACGTCACGCCTACGCACGTGTGCACAAGCGCAGTCCTTGGACGAGGGGCTGCGTTCCCGCCGCTGGCCTCTGTGATGACGTCTCCTCGTCTGGTGAAGGACTGAGGAGGAAAAGCTCCTTCTGTTAGAGTTTGGGAGGGTCAGGCCAAACACTGGAGCCCAGAGAGTTGCGCCCAGACGCCACAGTCATCTAGACAAAAGGAATCAAATTTCGAGGCTGCGCTCTGAAAGAGAGGCGGCTGATTGAAACCAGATAAGGCTCAAATGGAACTGTTAGGTCCAGTAATGAGATTCCCCCAGTGTATGTTTGGATTAGGTGATTACAGACCTGGCTATGCCCCCCCCCTCCTCCACCCCTTGCCCCCCGTATCCTCCCCAACCCACACACAAACACACACACACACCAGACCTGAGTAGATGCATGCGTGCATACACACGCACAGACGCACACACATATGGACATGGACATGCACACACGCTCAGCTTAGTAGACACCAGGCCGAGAGAGGCGAAGAGGTCATGAAATGGTGAAATACAACTACTTCTTCCTCTCTCTGTACTTTTATAGGGAGGTGTAGTTGAACAAAAGGAAAATGGGTTATGAAAATAGACACAGCTGGCAGATCCTAAACAATGGGCCAGCTGGTTCTTCTTGGAGGTAATGATCCTGATCTTCTGGCCAGCAGAGGAGAGCGAGGAGAGAGGAGAGGAAGAGAGAGGGAGAAAGAGGGAGAGAGAGGCAGAGAGAGAGAGGAAGAGAGAGGGAGAGAGAGGAGAGGAAGAGAGAGGCAGAGAAAGGTGGGGACAGGCTTGAAAGAGTTACCGCTCTAATAAAAGAGCACAGCCAAGATTAAAAGAAAAAAGAAGAGTTGGAATCAGAGGCAGGATTGCGAGCAACACCTGCTCTGGTGATCCTGGAGAAGCAGCCCACTCTCCACCTGGGGGAAAGGTGAGGAGCTGAGGCCCAACTGGCTAAAAATGGCTTCCTTTTATGGTCCTGTCTGCGACACCTTCAAACCCACCAACCCCACCTTCACTATCCCGACCCCCATCCCTCGCTCCCACCCAGGACCCCCCTCCTAGTCACCTCCCTGAGACACAGCTCCTGCCCGTCCCCGCCCCGCCATCACCACCGTTTCGTCTCTGCGGCTCCCGGTCGTACGTCGACGTTTGCGGGTGCGTCTGGAGGTGTAGGCGCGCCGTGCGGGGTGCGTCAGCTGATGTTTCCCGCTTCTCTGAGTGCAGGGCCAACTCTGGCAGAGTGCCACACAGCTCACTTCAACAACCTTGTGTGTCTGCACATTGTTCTTTGGAATAGTTTGTCACGCTGACAGCGTCACGGGGGTTTCTGACATTGCCTGTCACACTGAAGATCACTCTCGTCTCTGTAGCTGTCAGTCCTTATCAACGCTCATTTCTTAAGTTTGCTCCCCGCAAATATTCAAAACCCCCAGTATTACCATAGCAGGCAGCTGCCAGAGGGCCAGGAATGAAAGGAAGGCAATAATCTCTCTCTTTCCCTCCTTTATCTGCAAGCTATCCTTCAGCAAAGTGCTCTACATTAGGAACGTCTAGCCGTCACTTCAGTGCCCAAGACGGATATTAATGTTTGATTTGTCATCTCTTTTTTTTCTTCTTTTTTTTCTCCTTTTTTTTTTTTTTTAGAAGCGGGGGGGGTTGAAGCAGGTTGTTGGCTTTCCCTGAACAAACACACTTAGGTTAGTCTTCAATACTGCTCTAGTTTCTGCTGTTTCACCTCAGGTTAAATGGCGGCATCACAAAAGAGCGTCAATAAAATTATTAAATGAAGCAGACAATAGTTTGGGAAGTGCGTGGGTGGCTTACATGCGCGTTTAATTGCATTACAAGATAAACATTTAGCAACATAATGTAAAATCACAGCGGTACAATTTCACAGCACTTCCACACGCGCGCGCACACGCACACACACGCACACACACATACAAAGAAAACAGAGCTTGGCATCCAGTTTGGCACATCCATCACAGGGGCTGCTATCTGCAAGGTGCAGGGTAACTTGATTTAAGGGCAACTTATTGGATTTGTGGGAGGGACAGAGAGAGGGGTGGAGGGGGAGAAAAAAGCAAAACAAAAGCGAGGGATTAATCACGATGCGGCACTATGACAGAGCCTACAAAGGCGGCGGCGAAGCGTTTGCTTGACGAGAGAATGATTGCAGGATCTGCAAGTAACCGCCTGCCACTGGCGGTGTTCTCCCTCCAACTCAACTTGTCAGGTGTAATCATTTTGTTCGGCTTAATGTTTTATGCAAATGCACTCGGGGTGAGTTTTGTCAGGGGGTTCTTGTTGTTGTTTGTTTGGGAGAGGGGTGAGGTTGCGGGGAGGCGGGGAGGTGTGTGTGTGTGTGGGGGGGGGTTCTGTTGTGTAAAAGTGTGTGTGTGTGTTTATCTCGGCGCATGTATACGTGCGCGCGTGCCGTGTTGTTTTTTTAAGCGCTCCGAAAAAATATTTGCATTCCTCTGAACGTTGCCTGTGTTGCCCTGATTATTTCCTGTAAGCATCAGGGCTTTCTCTGGTGGAGATCACAGGGCGTGTGTCACATCACACACAGTGCTGGGAGGGCCGGGGCCAGGACACACCAGGCCCCGCTCCTCTCAGCTCCCTCACCTCACTGGAGAGGAAGAGAAGAAGAGAGGAGAGACCAGAGCAGAACACTACAGTGTATCGACAGCACCCCTCTGTAATGTAGGCTTCCAGGGAGCGCCATGAGGTTTTAATACGATCTAGCTGTGGAACAGATAATCAAGGTGACTAGAAATTTCTCATCACTTTGTGTTTCAAATCGATACATGCACATCTGCCTCCAATCCCGTAGCTAATTAGTTGCTGTAATTACTTGTTGCAGCCGTTTGAATGCGCTAGTTCTGGCTCTCAGTACATAATTGGATTGACCCAGTTCTGAACTTCACCAGCATAACGCATGACACAGTGCAGATGCAAACTGACTACTCTCATGTCTCAGAGAACAAAAGCAATTCAGTGAAGCCTTTAAGTCAGTCCTTTGACCGATGCAAAGCATGCAAAACAGAAACGCTCCACATCAAACGGTTTGTCACGTAAATAAACATCGACAGTCATCTCCACAGACCTCACGGTGAGAGGGCAGTCTCACCTGAGTGAGACGCCGCACTGTGCACTGTTACACTTCTGCCTGGGGTATTTCCAAGCATGGCTTGATTTGATGCAGTCCTTCAGAGTGAGGAAAGTGTGTGCGGGCTGAATGATGTTGTTGGGCATATCTGTGTATCACCGTTCAACACGCGCAGCCAACTGACTCTTACAGAGCAGCCACTCTCTTTCTTAGTTATGTATTTCACTAAATCAATGCAGAGGGTGTGTGTGTGTGTGTGTCTTTGCGTGTTGCCACGATAAAACGTTTCCTTACAACTTCTTTTAACTGCCTTGTATTTAAGTTCCGTTCCATCATATTTACAACTGCTCAGTCTTGTCCAGATAGTCTTCGGTTCACTTTGCTCCATGCGTGCGCCTGCGATAGGAGTTCAGGCTGATAGTTAATGTATCGTGACTAGTAACATGGAGTTTTGCAAAAGTAACAAGAAAACACGCGATGACCTTCGACCTCGCATATCCGCATGCGTCCTGTGTGACCATGCGTCACGCTGGAAATATCTGGAGATGAAGGGAGAGAGAGAGCTGGGGGGGGGGAGAACCTGAATATACGAATTCATGTTCTTAAACGGTATGAGAGTGACAGGAAGAGAGTGACAGGGAGAGAGAGTGAGAGGAAGAGAGAGTGAGAGGAAGAGAGAGTGAAAGAGAGAGAGACAGGGGAGTGAGAACGATGAATAGAGAGCGACCATGAGCCAGAAAGGAGAACTGTCAAGGAGAAGAGAGAGAGAGCGACAATCTCTTAACCTTGCCGCTCTCTGAGTGCCTGTCGCTTGTCTCCATGTCTGCCTATCTGCCCCAGGTCCTGTTCCACCATCTGATACCAGACGCTGGAGCCAATGAGAAGAGCTGCACACTCAAAACATGCATTTCAAAGCATAAGAGGACTTCAAATCCATCAAAAGATGGTTACCCAACAATGGTACAGTAATGCTTCTGATTAGTCGTTACGTACTTAAAAAACTGCTGCAATCTCCACCGTGACAGCATCCATCTTTTCCCTACACTATGCACATTAGAGTCTGTGTGTCTGATCCTTTAGTTAAACACAGTTTTCAAACACTGGAGGTTTCTTGAAATGTTGGTTTCTGGAGCTGAAATACAGATTGTACTAGCAGACCCAGAAGCAAGATAAAGCCCAAAGGCAGACAATGTTACAAACACACGCACACACACACACAAACATGTAAACACATTGTCCTTGCTGGCCCGCCATGCTGGTGTTTGTGATGCTTAACATTCATTCCTTTTGCTGGCTGCTTCTGATGTCCCTCCACCCAGAAGTAAGCAATGAATAAACTGTAGCTTCCAATAAAGGCTGCATGGTCTAGGAAGTGAAGCTGAAATATGGTAATGACAAGCTTCCCTAACCCCTGTGCGTGTTTGCGTGTGAGGCATTGTGTCTGCCTCTGTGTCCAGCGTACAGTACTCGTCAACCAGTGACTACAGTGCACACGTCAGTATGCGTGTGTGCGTGACTCCTATGTGTGTGGTTGCGTGCGTCCGTGGGTGTCTACGTGCGCATGTGCGTGCAGACACATCCGTGCATCTCAAATTGGGTTCAGGGCCCGGCAGCAACAACAATGGCCCCCACAGAGGACGAGCAATGTTGCAAACGCCCAACAATGGGCCTCAATCGGTGCCATCAATAAAATAGCGCGGTCACAATTACTCAATTACCCAGGCGTCGTGCTGGCTCTTTCTCATTAGAATGTTACCTCTGGCTTCCCCCAGCAAGTTGCAAGCCATTACGATGACCTTCAGTCGTACGCTGCTCATTAAAGGAGGCTAGATCGCTGCTTCCTCATCTCCCTCTGAAACGAGGGGGACCGGTGGACACACCGATGTGTAATCTCATCAAAGAGGGGGACCAGGCTGCAATTATGAGGACCTTTGGAAAGTTCACCTCCATTATGGGCCCCTCTACCACTGGTAATGACATTGTGGCTACAATCGTTCTCCAAGTAAGTTAATATCAAATATGAAACGGCCCGATCGGGGGCTTGGGTGTCCACGTGTGTTTGCGGTCGTCTCCGTTCGGGAGCACTTGTGTGTGCGTGCGACGATCCATACCGTTGAGCTCCTTCTATAATCTTTTGATATTACAAGCCATTCATCATCTTAGCCTGACACCTTCATAAAATAAAACATACAGTAATTAATTTTGTTAGACACAGAGAGATGTTGAAGGGATGTTGGAGGAGGCGAAGAACACAGGAGACAGAGGGGTTTTTTTTTTTCAATGTCCCTTATCAAAGTTCGAACACATTTTCGAACAAAATGAAAGGCGGTTATTATGCTGTCAGGAAAGTTTGGCTAGTATTACCTGTGGAACCTCCATCTGATACATAGTGCTTTTCAGATAGCAGACGTGTGAGGAGAAGGAGGTTTCCATTCAGTCGAGGCCGCATGCTGACAGAATCCACTGATACACACACACACACACACACACACACACACACACCGGAACAGCGGAGCTAGAAACATATCATTTTCCCCTCCAAGACACCAGTAATTCCTGAGAGACCCACAGAGACTCTGTCGACAACAGCCTGCAACATCACCATGTTGGAGACGCAACTGTCTGCCTCATAGTGCGGGCAACCACGAGAACTGCAAAGTTTCATTGATGCTCCTTGACTGACTGTCCTCCAAAGCTATTCCACTTGGCTTGAGCCATTAGCCGTTCAACGACACTTTAAATATCCTATATGCAGATAACATGGCGCTCTGCATGTATGTCTAATAACAAGCTGGTATATTGTCATATCAGGAAACACCACGCCAGGGTGTCTGTGTGGCTTGTTCAATCGAGCGTGCTACAGTGGAGATAAAATACTTCAAATTCAATGACAGGTTTCCATGTAAATACCTCCATCATCATTTTAACAAGACATTATCTAATATGTCTGGATTAAATTGATACGCTGGATGTACAATAAAAGAAAAACATGCATTCTTTGTCCGTAAAACTGTGCTGTATACTATATACACCGTGCAGTCTATTTACATACGCGGTGTTTAGATCTGTTTATATAGTTAGTGTTTGTGGTTCAGCCGAGTTCTTCCTTCATAAGATGTCTCTGGTTGACATGCTCACAGGTATGCTGCTCTGTGGTACAGAGAACCTTCTAGAAGTTGAGCACACAGAGAGCTTAGCTTGGAGGGATGAGGGTTAACGGAGGATACCAGGTCAGGGTAACTGACTGCAGCTCCTTCAGAGTGGAAAGCCAGGAGCCTGGAAGCTGGAGGGAGGGAGGGAGGGAGGGAGGAGATGGACAGATGAGTGGATCGGCTATTCTCCTACACAGTAGAATAACAGACAATATCTGCCCTGTTAAAGTATGGTATCAATATATAAACAATATACTGTGCTATTGAATTTGCAGAACACAGTCGAAAACCATGTTTAACATGACAATTTTGCTTGTTGGGAGGAAATGCAACCGTTCTATTCAGCAGACTGTTCATCTAAGCGAATGCCTTTGTCATCCTATTTCTCCAATTGACATCAAAGTTGCATTTTCCACTCGAGATTGGAAAAGAACATTCCTCTGGGTGGCGGCAGCTTAAGAGACTGCAGGGGTATGCCATAAGGGTCAAATGGTTCTAATCAAAATATCTCCGCATCGTGCCGTCATTTCTCTGGAAGTTGGAATACAAATCAAGAGCAGATAAAAAATGACCCCTTTTAGAGAGAAACTGCTTAAAGCAGCCGAAAATACAGCTGAGGGTTTCTAATATAGAAACCAGAAGCATTGTTATGTGGCTGCTGGCCAGGCTTCCTTGGAGAAAGTGATTCCTGCTTTTAGATAAGGGACTCAATCTGTTTCAACATTGCCTTAGAAAGGCACTCAGATCGCATGATAGCAGTCTGGCACTGTAGCAGTTGCTTAGCTGAAACATTGAAAACAGAGGACAACGCTGTAATAAAAAAAATCCCCAGAAATACAGTAGTCTGTACTCTGATGAAACAGTCCAGGGATCCGGTGGGTCCAGCTGCATCCTGGGTGTGCAGAGGCCCTAGGCTGCTCCTGGCTCAGAGCAGCCAGCCAAGGGAATGACTCAGACCTCAGGATCCCATACAGCGCAGCCCCTCAGTGTTTACAGGGCAACAAATGAGACAGAACTGGAACCAAATTCCTCATACTTCCACCTCTCAACACCTAATGGGCAAAAAAGGGGGGAATGGCCCCTCGGGCAACCCTTCCCTCCCTCCCTTTCCTCCGTCCCCTCCTGCTCTGACTGGAACATGGGGCAGGGAATTCTCCCCCCGGCGTTCAAGCTCCAGCTCCTCACCCTTCCACAGGTGTTTCCCATTCCCGGTCCCCTCTCGCCCCAACACCAACATTGGTTTAAGGCGAAGGACTAGGGGCTGTGTCCCGAGGCCTGGTCAGAACTGGAGCACAGAGCCAGCCATGTTTATGCGGGAGTCTAAAACAGCCCCGCTCGAACCCCCCGTCTGCTCGCACACTCTTCTGGGACGGTACATGGTTTTCCCATCATGAGTCGCAGACCATCCCCGGCATCAGGTGGGGAAGGGGGAGTGGAAGAAAGGGGCGGAGAGACGCTCACTGGCGAGAGGAACAGAGTAGGAGAGAAAAAGAAAAGAGGGATGGAAGGAGTTGAAGTGGTTGATGAGATTCAGGCTGTGGCACTGTTGCTCCCTGTGGCAGGCTGCCGTGACGTTCTCCTGAGCCTGCGTGTGCAGATGAAGGGGATATGTACGGTGAGATCAGGCCAGCCATTACCATACCTGAGTTAATGGAAGACGCATGCACGCAGTCATCTTGATCATTTAATTTGAGTGTGCCCTGGGGTTGAGCAATCTCTACTTCATCTGCTCTGAGCAGTTGATTTCATTAAAACGTCGACCTGTCCATCAGTTAGACCCTGTGCCTTTTGAGATAAGCTGCAGAGTTCATCATAATTGCAAATGTTTGCACGTAATTTAAAGACCTTGTGGGGTCTTGTATTCCTCCAGATGAAAAAGGTTGTCGTGCATACAAATCAGAAAAGAGTGACAGTAATTCCCCACCAACATTTTTCCATTAGTACTTATTCAGGAAGGACTGTCAAGGGTACTTGGAGTCACACTGCATCCTAATTTGGCCGGTGAAATGGTGTTGTTCTCACTTCTGGTGTGTGTTGATGTGTGTGTCAGAGGCCCTCCGGTTAGGGCCTGTAACTACCTCCTATCAGTGATGTCACCGTCAGAACAATTCACCGTGGGAGGCCTGCTGCCATTCACAATGTCAAGGGTACACACACACGCACTCAAAAGCACACGCACACACGCTGGCTCAGAAGCATGCACACACACACACAGAAAGTCGCGAACACGCAAGCACGCACACGTGCAAACACACACACACACACACAAAACTCCCACAAGCCTCCCACAAACACCTCTGGCAGCTAAGTGAAATGAGGAGCGAGTGACAAAGATTGCGGGGTAATTCCAGCCGCAAGATTGACTTTATGAACACTTTAGAGCCATAACTAGTCGTTATGCTTTCAACTGATGCCAAAAGTTTCCTGTGAAAAAGTGACAGGGAGTGAAGGGGATGGACAGACCAAGCAAGGAGAGGGAGAGAACCTTCACTGCCTCCCCTCAGACCCACCTCCCTCTCCAGACCACACTTTTAATGGCATGGAATTACGGCCCCGCGCCAACCATCAACAACATGTCTAAAGCGTAATACTCTGACAGGAGTGACACAGCCATTTTCACCTCCTCCCCCATTAGGGTTCAAACGTGGTTGTCTCACCCCCCCCCCCCTCCATCCTACCGGACCCAACCCCTCTTCCCCAACTCCCCCAACTCCACTTAACACATCACGGCTAGCCAGCGTTTACTTCTCTTCACTTCACCCACGTGATAGCCGAAGTTTCTCATCGAAGTCCGTATCTGCGGTGAAGACGCGATGACCGGCAGAGGCTGCAGTCACCTGTGTGGACGAGTGAGGCCAGGACGTGTCGACCGGCTTCTAGATGGTCTTGAAAAGTATATAAATATCAATAACTCTTAATCTCAAATCTCAAACAGGATAAGAGCTGAATCAATTGGAGTTTTCTCAGGAGATGGAGGATCTGTGTCATCTGCTCCATACAATACCCACATTGAGACAAAACAGATGGTTATCCTCAATATGATGAGGTCATCCTTCATGCCTGTCAAGAGGATGACTTCATAACCAAGATATTATTGGTTTTATTGGAATGGTTTTATCTGTAGTCTCCTTCTGTGTAAAACTACATTTTTCTGAACGTACTTTATCTGCAGAGGACTGGGTGGAACAATGTGACCAGGTCTTTGGCTTATAGCCATAAACATGGCTGAGGAAATCAAATTGGTTTTTGCTGCAGGCCCAGACCAAGATCCAGACCCAGAACCACACCTAAATCCAGACCAAAGACCAGACCAGGGCCTGGTCCACTCACAGTGTAATCCTGCTCATCTCTCCCCCTTGTCCTGTCTCTCCAGTCACCAGGGATGCTGGCCTGTGCTCTTATAAATCTCTCAAACGTGTCGCCGGCATTCCCGATGACATCATAAACACTGTGTTGAAGGATCTCCCCCAGCACCGTAGGACTCCGGGCCCAGTCCAAAAGCAGCCTCAGCCCTTCCGACGCGGTAGTCCGAAGCATGAAATCTGTCCCACAGCGCCGGACTCCAGCTTCTGAAACCGTAGATCTATCTGTCAGCCCGGAACATCCAGTGTACAGTACCTCTCCTCCACGCTACAGTAGGTTTCCACTGTGGTCCAGAGGAGAAAGAGGTGGGGGAGAACAAGGGTGGAGAAAACAGAGATGGAGTGGGCAGCAGGAAAGGGAGAGAACGAAACAGAAATTTAGGGAAAGCGCAGGAGAGAGGGAGCAATGGGGGAGAGAGAGAGAGAAATAGAGAAAGGGGAAAAGAGAGTAACATCTATAATTCAAATAAACAGGAAGAGGATTATCATTCTAGCCCCCTGAGGCTGCTCGTGGGGACTGTTGGTGGATGTTAAGAAAGTAAATAAACACCATCTCTGGGGCTTTGGGGGGATTTGAAAGGGGCAGGACCTCCTTGTTCTTGTCAAAGAACAGCGTAAAGTTAATATGAGCAATGTTGTTCTTCGATGGGGCTTCTCCCTGATGGGATGGATAGCTGCAGCCTCTTTGTTTGGCTAATGTCCTGTGGAGTCCTCTGATTGGTCTAAATGACCTGTGACACCTCATTAGCTCCTAAACTTTGCCTTGGCGGCACATTGTTAATGAGGACACTGGAAACGGCACACAGATTAACCAACTCACACTTAATGGTGTTAGTTTTGATTAACGTCACCACCACTAAAATGACAGTAATGCTATGCATGCACTGTGAGGCTGATGGGAACTTTGTGCACACACACTAACTTACACAAACACATATACCCACACCTACACACACACACACACACACACACACTCATACAAGGCTACACACACTCAGATAACAACAGACAGACACAAGCTCCTAAAGATACACACAAGCCCCCCCCCCACACACACACATACATATATACTCTCATACACACACACACACACATCTCCCTCATCTGAGACGCTATCACCTTACCAAGGATTTCGGTGCGAGCGTGACAAATGTGAATGTGCCACACAAGATGGCTGCCCTGGCTTGTCAGTGCCGGGCCTCGTTAGAGACAGTGATGGATGGGCTGGTGCCACCACCTCACTCAGCCAAGAAAGCTCTGGATACCATAGCTGTTTGCGTGTAGACAAAGTGTCATTTAATTGCAGGTGCAGGATCGTAGCAGACGTATTAGCGACTTACGGTCCGCTGCAGTGACCTGCCACAGCCTTTTCAGATCCACTGGTAACAGAGGGAAAACTTGGCGAACCAAAAACCAGTCAGTGTTTGATTTAAAACTGAGATGACGTGAAAAAAAAAGAAACAAACAATGTCACAGGAGATTTGCCGAACTTTTTTTTTGCGTGATTTACTGCAGGAAATATAAATCATAGGTCCCCCCCCAAATTAGAAGTGCTTCCCATTGCGTAAATAAATTAAATTAAAGGCTTTGAAAGCTGAAATACAGGAACTGGCTGAGGGCAGCAGTCATGCTTGTTTCTTTCCATCTGTGTGAACTCTCAGCTTGTCGTCTTGCCGCCCCCCTCATCCCCACCTACCCACCCACCTCCACACACACACACACACACACACACACACACCCTCCCCCCCTGCGCCTAACCCCTCATGAAATGTTGCTGACATTTCCCGCGAAGAAGAAAAAAAAAAAACTGATGCGTTCTAGTTTGCGTTTCTTTATCCGAGAACCGTTTCGTCCTGTGTTTGTGCGGAAGTCGCCGATGACGGAAAGTTTCCCTGTTATTAAAAGGCTTCCTCAGCAAACGGAGAAGCAGATTGGCGAGCTGCACTGTCACTACGTTTCCCAGGTCTGCCAGCGTTGGCCAACTGTTTTATTGCTTCTGTTCGGAGCCAGGTGCATGCGCAGGTGCTGTCCTGTTTTCTAGGTCAGCTGTGATAGGATCACCTCGTCTCTGCGACTCACGGCACCAGCTGGATGCCAGTAAGATCGCTCAGGTAAAATACTTCACTTTTATTTATCGATGGGAAGAAACGGAATCAATCGTCATCTTGTGACGAAGGAGCACGTCTCAATTTCCAACACGTTACAGTAAAGAAAAGGGTATGTGCTCAAGGTCACATTCCAAATGAACATGTTGCTGCTCTATAGATAGGACTCCTGCGGATGGGGCTTAGCACAAGACGCTGGAGTTGTGCATTGGGTTTACTACACATAGTTGACTTTTACTGTATATCAGAAAAGGTCATACGATACGATATTTTCTGTTTCCTAAAATGGCCTCAGTCAAGGACCCAGACGTATAAAACATCTCTGTGACAGCGATACATTTCATGTGATGACACTACTCTCAGACAATCTCCATATTGCCTTTCTCTATCGTAAATAAAACCCAACCACAGTCCTGTCCTGCTCTCCGGTGAATATGTGCGTCTGTGTGTTTGTCGTCCGTGCATCCTTGTGTGTGTGCGTGCGTAGGTGGATGCATCTGTGTGTACGCGGGCATGTTGGTGTGTCTGTGTGTTTCCGGTCCTGAGAAGCCCAGCCACTCAGTGGTAGATAGCATAAGTAGATAGTTCCACTCAGGGGAGAGCACAGGGAACGGTTGTTAAATGTGGAGCTCCACGGTGACTGGAGTTGTGACACTGCAGCAGGGGAGAGAGAGAGGGAGAGAGAGAGAGGGAGAGAGAGAGCCGAGGGAGGAGAGGGAATGAGGGAGGAAGGGAGGAGAGCAGACAGACAGAACAGAACGGACCAGACAGGGGGGGAATGCTCTGGCAGGTGCTTCATCATCTGCTTAGGCATTCTCTGGGCAGCCGTAAACAGTCCCAGCGCCTCTCTAGGGACCAGGCCGCTCCATAACTAGCACAGGTATAAATCTGCCACCCTCCTCTATAAATTAGACACATTCTTGTGAGGGGGGCAGCTCTGCAAATGCTGCACAAAAAGTGAGGATGGAAGAAAACTAAAGTAATCTGTTGAGATTGAAAAGTGTGCGCATCATTGTAAAATGAAGAGTGGGGATTGGAGGTTTTTTTTTAGTTTTCCGTTATTTCGGAGTAACCAGCTGAGGGTTTGACCAGATGGTCACTTAGATCCAAATATTAAAATGAGAGCACGTTTTCCAATACAAACACTTTATGAATAGTTCTTCACATGGTGGATTTCTTCATTTTCCTGCTGGCATCTCCAGGCGCTGTCATTGCATCATGCGTTGCTGCCTGTTAAGGCTCAAAGGTGAAGTTCACATCGAAGGTCTGGATTCTGTCAGGCTGTCATAATATTTATTCTTCATTATGACTTTGAGGAAGAAGTCACGTGTGCGTCAATATTTGCAGTGAAATCCTGTAAGCTGTGAAGCAGTGATGTGTGGTGTGACAACGCCGCCACACTTGCATATTGCTCTTACACCTGGAGGTGTTGGTTTATATAAAGCACCTGATGGGAGCGTCAGGCAAATCACATCCCTCCCTGAGACTAGGAAGTGTTCTGGAATGTTCTGTTCTGATCGCTGTATTTTATCACTGCTGCGTGCGTGTGATACGTCGCTGTCAAGGACATAAAGTTTCAAACCCGGTGGGAATATGCTTATGCCAGGAGATAAGAGACATCTTTGACTTGCGTCGTTGTGGAAAAAAAAAGGAACGTAAACAAAAAAATATATAAAAATATGATGTTCCATCATCAGCTGTCAGACGTGCACATAAAGACTGTAGGACACGCACACATTCATCTAGCACACGCATCCATGCACAAACGCAAAAATGTGCAAACACACACGCATGTGCACAAATGCAAGCATGTACACACTTGTATCAATAATTGATACAAGTTGAATACATACCAAACAAACCTCAACATTTTCAGACGGACCAGGAGAAATATGTTTACTTGGCATATTTGCACATCCATCACGGCACCAATGAATGCAATTTGTGTCTTTGAACAGCACTTCTGAGGTCAGAGGTCACCCCTGTCAAATGAAGCTGTGAAGACAACTCTAAAAGTGACATGGTATTCTAATCTCCTTTACAATCAGTCTCTGTGTTTGTCAGCACCGTGTTTTACTTGGTTTCGAGGTCTGCATTGGTTCTACAAACCGTGAGGTGTTAGGTAAATTCATTGTTCCTCAACGTTTAAGATTATCTGTATTGTCCCACCGGGGGGGGGGGGGGGGAGATTTTGCCATCAGTGTTCACACAAGAACACTATACAAATACAGCATCAGTGAGAATTATCTCTTAAACTTTGAACATCACAATCACTGGGATGGGGAACAAATGATCTCCGTATGTCTCTTATTTAAAAAATATATTTCTGGGGTGGAACATGGATCAAGCAGTTATTGTAACAGTTTTTAATCGTCTTTTTAACAGATGAGATAACTGGCTGTTTTTTTACGTTGAAAACACGTTAGTAGTGCAACCAACAATTTTGTGATATGATTTGAAAATAAAACGTTTACAAAAATAATTGTTGAGTAAAACAAATATTGGATACGAACAGCAATCGCGTCAATCGTGAGGGGACAGGTCGTAAAAAGTGTGAATGCTGTGTGTTTAATCCCCACTTCAGTGTGGGGCAGAGCCTGATCAGGCCCTCACTCTACTGCCCCACGTCAGTGTGGGGCAGGGCCCGATCAGGCCCTCGCTCTACTGCCCCACGTCAGTGTGGGGCAGGGCCCGATCAGGCCCTCGCTTTACTGTCAGGACCTCCTCTCCAGAAGTTGCTCGGAAAAACCCCCAAGGGATTTTTAACATTCCAATAAAAATGATTTTACAGAGTGGTGCATGTGTGGATCTGGGAGGTGTTACCACAAGGAGAACGAGAGAGACAGAGAGAGGTGAGGAGAGAGAGGGACAGGCATGAGTACAATATTGTTACAGAGAGAGAGAGAGAGAGAGAGAGAGAGAGAGAGAGAGAGAGAGAGAGAGAGAGAGAGAGAGAGAGAGAGAGAGGGAGAGAGAGAGAGAGAGAGAGAGAGAGAGAGAGAGAGAGATAGACTGGGACTATGTTGTCGAAGCGATCCGATGATGCTTTTTGAGGGACATGAATCAGACATTGGGTGCTTCAGCCTTGTGGGTTCAGACACAGGGCATAGCTACAATGAACCACGGATATGTTTACAAGGAACGACCAGGTGCTGCTTTATCTTTTAATGCCTACAAAACCCGAACACATTTGTGCATGCATAAATATTTGGCCACAAACGAGAAATTGTTTGTACGTGCAGTGCTTGGATGTATATAGACCGCAGATTTGTGCTAAATGTGAAGTTAGGCTAAACAAATGAAAATGCATGAAAAAAGTGCGGAGCTGTTCCACTTCAGAGTTCTGAATCACATTAGCTTGTCTGTGCTTAAAGGCTTACAACATCAGAATAATAATAAAAACAATCCAAGTCTTAATCACCCTTTAATACAATAAGCTTTTTATTTTCTCAACTAAACCAGAGGCTGCCTCCTTAATGAATAATTGATAGGCATCTTAACCTAATGAATGAATGTGATTGGAGGTCTGAGTGATAGGTCCCTCGTTGGAGGGCTTTCCCAGGAGGCACCGGGGCACTGGAGACGGACATGCCATCCCCTATAACTCGTTTAATTGGCCATTTGACATGAGTGACTTGACTGGTTGAGTGTGTCCGTGGCTGTCTATGTGCTGCCAGGGCAGGATGACCCTCTCACCCCATCATTTCTAACTCACGGGCCCAGGTAATCACACTCATTAAGGCTGCAAAAGCAATGATCAGGACAAGAAAAACAAGTGAGTGTAAAAAAGCATTCTATTAGTGGAGGGGTATCTGCAGAAGGGACAGCCAGGGGGACTCGCCGTTCCGGGAGATGAAGGCACGCGAGAAGGACGCTGTTTTCCATCGAAAGGGATTTGAATTGTTTTTGGAAACGCAGTCGCAACACAGGAGACGCCCATAAAATCTCACGTTCTGGCTGAGAGTCATTTCAAATTTTACCCTTAAAAAAACCCTCCCGCAAAACAAACGGTTGTGTGCTGCTGTCCAAGCCTGTTCAGTGGTGACCGCAGCGTCCGGTTCCATTCCATGTGTTCCATTTGCAGAGGGCTTGTCCAAACACTCATTCTTACATTTTAGCACAATTATCAGCACACCCTATTCCACAACTCTGATAACATTCTCAGCAAGGTTTCGGTGAGACGCTCTGAGGAAACGATGTTATACATGAGCTCCTGCTTCACAATGGCCTCAAAACATCAGGTTCCTGTTTTTGTTGACACTGTTTAAACCCTCCGTTGAACGCAAAGCTAGTTGTGGACACAGCTATGCATAATTGGAGCTCCCTGTCATACAACACAACAATTCAGCCCTTTAAATGTTTGCTTATGATAAGAAAGAGAAGGGCAGGTTACAGAGGGACACAGGTAAGGAGTAGAAGAGGACTGTCGAAAGAGCAAGAGAGAGAGAGAGAGAGAGAAAGAGAGAGAGACAGAGAGAGAGAGAAAAAAGAGAAAGAGAGTGAGAGAGAGAGAGAGAAGAGAGAGAGAGGAGAGAGAAAGAGAGGAAAGTCAACAGCCACTAGGGGACAGTAGTAAGTCATGGACGGAGGTGCCAGTGGTGGTGCGTGTGCGGCAAACTGTGAACAAAAGACTTTCTTTGTTGCACTCTCAGATAATAAAAGAATTCAGAAATAGCTACTTGACTGTTTTACAAAAGATCTTGACAATGTGTTGGCCTGTAATGCACAGGAACAGCTCGGCATTTGCATAATCACATGAAATGTAAACCTCAAAGCACCCCGACCAACAAACAAACAAGAGAGAGAGAGAGAGAGAGAGAGAGAGAGAGAGAGAGAGAGAGAAAGAAAGAGGATCTTCTTTCCCCCTGTGTACCAAGTAAAAGAACATTCTGCATTATGTACCTTCTTACAACAATGGGAAACATTTGCGAATCTAAGGGTCTTTTTACCTGCCTGATTCCCTAGAAAATATAATAAAGCTTCTCAACTCATTCCTATTTATTACAGCTTCCTACTACTACACTATAGTAACAACGATAAAATACTTTCTCCTGCAATTATATGTTGCACATTTACATCACACATTTATTTCAGACCTTAATAATATGTCGGCATTTTTAATATACCTTTTTGCCTGGACACCATAAATTTCAATGCTAAAGAGAGGAAAAATGACACAGAAATGTGTGTTCTATAAAAATGGACAAAGATTAATGTTATTCATTCAGATGCATATCATCTGACACAGATGCTGTGGTTACCATGTTACTTTTCATTTGTGCTTTTAATGTGTTGTGTTTTCATGGTTAAAAAGAGTGCAGTCCTGTTGCAGGGTTAACACAGGGAGTTGACACCTTCATTCACCTCAGTCCACAGATAAAACTGTCAGAAGTAGACCTAGTATTTCGGGCTCACCATGGCAACCAAACAGCACATACACCAAACATGTCTCCTCCTCCTCCTGTTCCTCCTCCTCCTTGAGCAATTAAAAGCAGAACAATATTCAGGGGTGACGTCTGTAGTTATGGCCTTCGTTAGTTCTACAAGGCTCCTCATGAATTAGTGAAGTGTGTTAATTGCAAATGTACTGAGCTGCACTCAGGACCACAGATAAACAGTAAATGGACAATTTAAAAAAACTCAGTGAGAATCATGAAAAATTAATTAGGCTCATGGAACTTTAACGGATGCTAAAATGAAGATGGTACAATCAAATATGTTTATTTGTCGACCATTTTACGCACACGTTGTTGGAATAAAAAAAAAAAGTTTTCGTGTAATGACAAAAACGAAACAAAAATAACATCTGATGTCACGCTATTTAGTCCGTAAACGTCATGACGTTGGTTAGTTTGTTTGTTGACAGACGTAAAAATAAAAAAAAATCTTGTACGGAAATGTTTAAGTGTGTTTTAAAAGGAAGTACAGAACCGCATTCCAATCCACATTAGGGTGGATTTGTCTGCCTCAAAAAAGCCACAACTGAGTTAAGATGAACCACCACGTTTATTCACTGATATCAAAAAGACCAGCATCATCATAATCAAGCCTCGTAAGCTTCTTTCTTTATGTTCCCTGCTGTCGCCTTTAAAGTCTCCGGCTCGTTTCATTATGCTGTGACATGTTTGAGTGACACGATGGCTGTTTGAACTCCATCCTCAGGTTTCCTCGCTTTCGCAGCTGGAATAATGAGTATTCCGAAGCTCTGAGCCGTCTTATTTGTGTTATTGTTGTGGGGTGGTGTGAGAGTCAACACGCCCCGCTTGCTCTGCTGGGCTATCAGCGGGAGGGTACAAATACAAACACATTTGTCAGAGTTATTGACCTTTATCTCCCCACTTTCTTGACAGCCTTCTCCGGTTATTGACAATACAAACACACAGGGTAAAGCATAACCTTTCATTTACAGAGCTCTCTCTCTCTTCCTCTCTGTGTCTCTCTCTCTCTCTCTCCGTCTCACCCTTTCTCTCTCCCTCTCTGTATCGCTTTTTCCACCCCTCAATCTTTCTTTTGCTTTTTGTCTCTCTCCCTCTCCCTCTCTTCTTCTCTTTGCTCTTGCAATTTGTTTAAATAAGACAGCAGACAATGGCACTGTTCATTTCTGCCATTTCTCTTTCACTCCAAATATCAGAGGATAATGTCATTAGACAGATCCAATGGCTCCTATTCAGGCGCAGATACAGAGATATTTCAAGTATTCAATATAGTTTTGGCATGCTGACATTATAGAAGAGTGTTGTTTTCCAATTTGTTGGCTTACAATGTCAATTATATCATTCATCTTATGTCCCTTAAGCAAGCGATTTGTCCTTTGAAGTTTTAAAATGACAATTCGGAACACAAATTCACACTATTTCTGTATTTTGAGTCTGATAACATTTTTTGAATAATTACATTATTGCCAAATGACCACAGACTATTTGACCGGTGACGATATCTTTTTGCTGAAAGGCAGAAGAACAGAATAAGGATAATTTACGTTATGTCATAAAAAAATACATATCGTTTTATTGAATCATTATGCGTCTAAATGAAACAAGGATGGAAAACACCTATTACAATTGACCACTGCCTTAATAGAAGGTCGACCTCAGTCCACGCTGTTGTTATTGAGCTCCAACTGCCATGCAAAATAGAAAACTTGGAAGTCAATCCTCTCCTGGAGGAGTCAAGGAGTTGTGAACGTGTGTCCCCTCCTGTCCCAGTTCGGCATGAGAAACAGCATGCAGAGAAGATGGGCGTCCCAACCAGCCTGCCACTCAGTGGACCGCAGAATTGCGTCTGAAACTATCCAGACTCATGTTTGTTGACCACGCTTAATCGTCAAGAAACAAAGACATCAAACATTATTTGATCGTGAGAGAAATCCCTCCAGGATGTTGGGGATAGGGAGAGAGAGAACGCAACATGAACTTAGGTGGAGGGAGTCCAGATGCTATTGCAGTTCACTGGGGTGTTAGTGTTAGTGAGTGTGTGTTAGCAGCAAATGTTCCCCGTTCCCTAAGCAGGTGGACAACAAGCGTCTAACGAAACACTCTCCATGTACGCTCGCGCACACATATTATAGCGTTAAAAAGCTATTAAAATACAGTTTCTTTTTAAAGTTCACGATGAGATAATTAGAATTCAGAGAGTGGAGCAAGTGGTGAGATTGGAGCTTTGTGAAAATCTGCTTCATTTTGAAGCTCACTGCATCTCGATTGAACCCAATTATCTACAGTTAAAATGGTTTAGTGAGGCCCTGCACAGCGAAGCAGTGAGCTACGGGTTTTGATGGATAAAAGGATATTTTACTCGCAGAGCATAGGAAAAAAAACACAGTTGCAGTATAAGTCATTGTGGTACAATAAATTGAGGCGGGCTTTTTAGAGAAATAAACCCAAATATTACTATAAATATGGTCCATAAATCACTTATTTCAGAACTCAGTTACTTAATATTTCACACAACTTAGTCTGCAACACACCATTGTACAAACCAAGGAAACACAGATACGAGTCTACAAATATAGACGCTTTGGAGTAAATCAAGGCAATATTGCTTTCCGTTTTTTTAAATTTCCATATAGGTATAATTAGTGCTAACTGAGGCTGGTAGGTGGGGTGGATCGGGGGGTGGGGTGCACATTTTCCTCCTCACTTGGAGTATCACCGTGTTATCTGTGATTGACGGGACGTTAGCGTTTTGGCTAAATTGGGGTGTGTGTGTGTGTGTCTGAGTGTGTGTGGCTGAGTGTGTGTGTGTGTGTGTGTGTGTGTGTGTAGGGGGAGGGGGGGGGGCAGAAACCTGGACCTAGACAGCAGCATGTGCCTCCACCTCAGTCATGCAGATTGCACCCGGGCCAGCCCGTTGACTATGATTAATGAGCCTGGGGTGCTGCCTTTGTTTTCTCCTGCAGCCGTTTAGTGTGAAATACAATCCCCAAATATTATCTATCCCCTATTAATCCAGTAAATTTGTTCACACCACACATGTTGTTTAGAGCAATTTACAGCCAAAAAGGGAAAGGTGGGGGTGCTGAGCACAATTGTTTTAAATTACTTGCCCTCTAATTAAATTCATTAAAGGATAGTAAAATAAATGAAAAAAACAGCTTTGAAAGCTGGAGTGTAACACATGTGTCATGTCTTCCTTGATGTAAAATATGGGATGTGGGATTTTCAGGAGGCAGTCATGCTGTTCGGGGAACGCAATCTTTTTTTTTATATTTCTCCAAACGTATGAATCCGATACCTTGCTAATACTACAGGCATTTCCTGGTTATGGCTTGCCTCACTTTTAAACTGTGATTTTTTGGGCTGAGAGTCTAGACTCCCTAAAGACCGGAGAGCAATTCTGTGGTGGAGAACAGTGAAGTCACTGACTGTACAAATATAGAAAAAAGAGGAGCAAGTTTACACTTTATCATTGCTGGTGTTCATCTGCCTCTAAGGCTTCTCTTTCTACAGTGAGTACCATCACTGAGGCAAAGAAAAATGTGTGTGTCTGTGATTTGGTGTGTGTGTGTGTGTTCGGGGGGGGGGGGCAATTTCCTTAAACACAGTCTGATGTGTAAGGGAAATCGCACAACCTGGCAAGTCATCGGGATTAAACAGTCATCTATTGATAAGATCAATAAACGTACAAAATCCCTTTCTGCGAGGATGAGCGAGAGTCTGGGAGAGGCACACACACACACACACAAACAGTCCCACTTAGCCAATCACCCTTCACTGCAAGCAAGCAAGCAAAATGGAAATGTATCCCAGGCATTAAGGTATAAAAGTGCCATTAGTGGTACTGTGCTTAGCACTACAATGGTGTAGGGAGAGCGCTGAAGCAGAGATTACCGCTGCCTCTCCTGCATATCAGAGGGAGGCTTTCTTTGTAAATACCTCCCCCACTGTGAGCAGGCTTCACAGCTGGTTAACGGCACCGCACCGTGTGTGTACCCCTGCCCTGTTTACATGCTGGCTCCGGAGCCATCTCCTCTCCTCTCCACATCCTCTTCACTCCATCTCCCCGCTTCTCTCCGCCATCGCAGCCCGCTGTGGCTCCCCTATAGCCACAACGCACACGAGCGGCACACACACACACACACACACACACACAAACAACCTGTGATCCCGGCCTCTGCAGCCATTACAGTACACTTCCCCTCCCGCTTCCCTGATATTTTTTTATCTTTTTATACCATCACATTACACTGATCCTATTCTACCTATTACACACGCCGCTCCGCACCAAAGCCCTGATCCTTTGATACCTAGATGGGTAAACTGCTCCAGCCTCCCCTGACCTCAACCTTTTAGACCAATCAGACTAGACCTCCTGTGAGGCCCAGGTCTTATCTGATCCCAGCGATCCCCAGTACACAGCTTCCCATTGAAGTCCTCATGGTGCACCGAGTCCTTTAGAGAGCAGGACCACGCTGGTGCACGTCAGCCTGGACCTCGGCTCATCACAGCCATCATACTACACTGCCCGGCACACAATCGGGCTTTCTTTCCGATGCACCACAGGTCAGATAGGGAGTCTGGCTCACGGCTGCATTGTTCAGCATGAAAGGAAGATCACGTTCATTCATGTGTCCTGCAGGCAAAAACTAGAGATACGTGTGACAATAGCGACAACTGAATTTCAGGGAGGATTTTTTTTATTTATTGTCGGGATGATGACGCCATTAATGAGAGTTTAGTTAATGTATTTTTTTTTCAATTAGATTTTAAATAAAGTTATTCCGTTTTATTGTTCTGCATGAAGAGCAATGATAATAAAATAGGATTTACCCTGGAATGTCTAACAAAATGTTCCCAATTATTGGTCTGCTGTAAATAACTGTTTACAGAACATAGTCAAAAAAAATATGCTCATCAAAGCAGTGCAGTTTAGCACTGCACAGTTTTTAGGATAGGACCACTGTAAAAATATGATTAATTTGATAGGGTTATTTGACTAATTAATCTTTTAACGGAGGATACATAAGGCTTCAGTAATTTGTAGCAATAATTTTAGTTTTTAAATATAAAATGATTTGTTCTGTACAGTGCTAACTGAATCCCCTCACTTCACGATTTTGTTTTATATCCTGAATCTGTACAATCATGTCATTACATCTAGAGTGTGATGAGTACATTTCCAGCCAAGGGCATAAATACATTATTTTCTGTATATGCCACTTCAGTGGAGGGCAATTCACCCCAAGCACACACTTATGCACTAAGCTCAGTGACACTCCTTTTACAGACCTTTAGAGTGTTGTCTACTTATCATTATCCACAATTCAATTTAAGTGTTCTTGCCAAGGGCACTGAGAGTATAAACTATCATGTTCAAATGAAAGGAGATATAACACATAAATAAATGATGCCCCACAGTACTTTTACCAGTTAAACTCTTTGCTGGAGAACGCATGAGACAGAAAGTGTGCCACAATGACCACATAAGTGAAGTTTGTTTTTACTTCATTTTGTTGTTGTTGTTGATGCAGACAGGTCTCACATTTCTGGTTTGTTTAGTTGATGGGCCGACTGCTAATGTTAATAGAAAAATTAAGAATTTAACAATAAAAAATCCCCGACTTTTCCGTTCTTCCCAGTGTTTTGGGGTGATTTACCTGTGTTTTGTATCACTTAGTTATGTGCGACTATTACGTGCAGAAATTGCAATATCTTATGATCTACTATCTTAAGATATACATTATTCTCATCATATTTTTATCTGAGAAATGTACTGCAATATAGCGTCTTCTACATGCAAACTGTAAAAGGTAGGGCAAGCATCTCAAATTCTATCTCTATTTTACTCCTTTCAAATCCCGCCTGTGGCTTGTAGAGCACAGCAGAGCACAGTGATCAAGCTCTGGCGTTAACGCCTATCACATACCGCTTTACTGAACTGTAATGAATCTCGACCAATCGGGGTGCTTTTCATTCTGATGTAGGCGCTTCAATTTGCTCGCGGGAACCAATCAGGAAGTTGTCAGACTCATGCTCTTCGTATTTATGGTAATTACTCGTTTTTCGAACATATACAATCGTAAAATGTAATCGCATTTCTTTCGTATGAAGTGGAATTGTTAACAGTGGGCTTGTAGACGATACGTAATTGTTTGATTGACGAATTCGCGTGGTACGTTGCCCTAAAGCCAGTTAGCTGGTAAGCTAACAAGGAGACAATTTACCTTTTTCATCTGATGTGAAGTTTAACAGCTGATTGCTTAGATAGCTTTAGTGTTGCCATAGCTACAGACTAACCATATGACCTGAGATGCATATATTCGTTGTAGGTGCGGCTGGATAAAAATGAAGCTGTCTCGTGCTGAATATAAGGAAATAGTCAGATGCACTGATAGTTTGAGACCGACACGCCAGTGCATGAAGATTCTGAAAGAAAGATTTCCAAAGTAAGTTGTGCCCCGCCCTCTCAATATCATATTGTTGCAATGACATGATTGGTATCAGTCAAGTTGGTGTCCCATCCATCCCAGTTTGAAGACGTCTTTTGCCTGCTGTTGCACGGAGGTAGATGTCAAGGATACAGACATTCGGATGTACAGTATCATTGTATTATGGTTAATATGCTGCGCACCCTTACAGCAGCAAAGTTGTACTTCTTGGTTATATTTTCAACAAAAACATATTAATTACAGTTGCCAGGCTAAATGACAATGTTTAAGGAAAAACACAAAACAAATAAAAAATGACTGTTGAACTTGTTCGGCCTTGTTATCCAGCCATATTTGTGTTGTGTATAGGCTTGAACATGGCCTGTAGTACATGTTATTTTCATTTCATGTGTCATGTGTTCATGGTCATTGATGAGCTGGCGGTTGTAAGACTTGTCCTTTTATAGTTTGCATTTTAGACATTGGCTACTAGTCCACCATAGAGCCGCCTGCTTGTCTGCCTGCGAGCGTAAGCTGGGGTTAATGGTAGTGTTTGCATTTCTCCTTGACACTGAGGGGCCACTCTTTATTGAATGTAACACATGTAATCCCCTAAGGCCACCAGGACACTGCTGATCCCACAGAGGTCACTGGCAAAGTTGCATGAATTTGGAGCTTCCTACTACCATTATGCCCTAATCACCACTAGGAGAAGGTACTGGAAGGTTCCCTGAGGAGAACACTGCCTACCTTGAACATGCCTTTGTTCTCAGTAGTCAGCGTTTTACAGAATATGTTATGTGCGCCTTGAATCTTGCCTGCCTGGTTATTTGTTGCTCAGATATATTTCCTTAGGTTACTGTCGTCTTTTTGTTCTTGTAAAAAAAAAATAAAAAAAAATAAAAAAAACCTTGGCACTAGCCTAATGGGGGTTCCATGTCCTTAACCCAAACTTAGATTGACGGTACGCTTCCACGAGTCCGTTTTTTTGGGGGGGTGATAATTAAAAGAAAACATTTGAAGGGTTTTTTTCTCGATCCTCTATTTCTGCATGGGCCCGCTCTCCCAGCGGTGCTGGCTCTCTTGTTTAGTCTTGGCGTTATTGTTTGGATTTCCTTCACCGTAACCGTTCTCAGGGAGGCCCCTGCTCCTTCAAAACCCAGGGTCTCGTCACCAGGCAGGGCAGACAGGCACGGCGGCACTGTTTTCACAGCCTGCAAAATTATTCTGCTTGTCCAATCAGCTGAGGCCGGGCTCTGGAGGGTTAGTGATTGGACTGGCAGGAAATCGGGCTCTTAAGACATAACATATCGACTAGGCCATCCATCATCTCTTAGCATGCGCCCAGGCACGGCAGTCAGCCCCCCCCCCCCCCCCCCCCCCCTCACCCCCCACACATTTGGACTGTGTGGGAGCCCTGCATAAATACTGGCCAGGCTGGGGCTGGCAGGGGTGGGGGTGGGGGGCAGTCAGGAGGGGATCAGCCAACATGGACCTGGCACTAGGAGTGAACTAGCATACATGGTGTTTGGGAGGGGGAGGGGGTGCAGGTGGACTATACTACTATGGGTAATACACAGGCTTGTGCACTAACCTACTAAGTATAGTTAAAGGGGGGGCAGGTAGACTAGCCTACTGTTTGGTGGCAGGAGTAGAGCACCATCTGTTGTAGGAACACACCAATAAGTAGAAGAACACTTCTATTACTATTCCAAAATAGT
This sequence comes from Plecoglossus altivelis, assembly GCA_036571765.1. Taxonomy (NCBI): domain Eukaryota; kingdom Metazoa; phylum Chordata; class Actinopteri; order Osmeriformes; family Plecoglossidae; genus Plecoglossus; species Plecoglossus altivelis. The sequence continues at coordinate 12,597,691 of BROE01000009.1, forward strand.
GACAATTATGTTACCCAAATCACATTATCTCAAACATCACAAAGTACCAATTCTCTATCGAGATAATCGTATTCTTTTGTCACCATTATTTGTCCCAACTTGTAGTTCTCTATTTGTCATGGGAGACGAGGCGGAGGTGAATATCCTGCATCCCCTCTCTCTGGGGTTGAGCAGAAAAGCAATTGGCAATCATGGCTTTTGATAGGGCGTTCCGTGGGAGGAGTAATGGTTGTGACGGGCCGATTCAAGGTGATTTCCACGGGACGTCTGTCAGTCTCTCTCTCTCTCTCGTGGGGAAGTCCCGGGATAGAGGGGCGGGGAGAAGGCGGGACAGAGAGAGAGAAAGATACAGAGAGAGACAGACAGAAAGAGAGAGATACAGAGAGAGACAGAGAGATGCACAGCCCCCTCATCTGTATGGCCTGCATAACACAGATGTTGGGAGTCATCTGTCAGCCTGGGCCTCTCCTGCCGGGCCCGGGCTGTTCTGAGGGGGGAAACAATTGGACACGGTGCTGTCACTTTTCACCCCCTTGCTTACAATGGAGGGACATGCAAATACCATCCCCTCCACCCCTCTCCCTCTCTCTTCCTCCACCACCCGTCCGGCCAGGGTGCCCTGCCTTGTGTCTGCGCCCTGGCCACAATGACAGGCCGGCAGGCAGGCAGGCAGGCAGGCAGCGCTGGGGGCAGGGTGATGGGGGGGGGGGGGGGACATCAGCCCCATCAGGCCTTTCTCTGCCCCAGTATTAGAATTGGAAATGATTGGCTGCTGCTCTCAGAGGCCTCGCCTGGCTTCCCCCAGTTCGGGAGGGACCCCCACACCCTCTGCTCTTTGTCCCCAGAGGGAGGGAGAGACGGAGAGAGGGAGGGGGCGAGAGACTTGCAGAGCAACAGTGAGACTAAGAGAGAGAGAGAGAGAGAGAGAGGGAGGGAGAAAGAGGGATAGTAAGAGTGTCAGGGACTTCTAGTCCCTGTGAGCTGCAGCCTTATGAATGAATTGGGGAGGTAATGATTATTCTCCTTTTTAAAACACCATTTAGTTCCTTCTGCATATGGCCAGAGTTTGAGTGAAGGGTGGGATGGTAGGGGGATTATGGACAGATAGTGCGGCAGATGCTACTATTTTGGAATTTGTTTAAAAAGCAAAAGTATCTTACATGCACACACAGACACACACACATACATGATCACACGCACACACACGCACACACACTGCACAACCTCCCCGACTAGGAGTCCCTGAACGCTTCTGAATCGGGCCCTAATGTGTCGTTTTCATCAGCGGCGAGGCGGGCTGCAATATGGTGCCTGTGACTCGCCGGGGGAATATGAATGTTGATTAAGCATGCGTTCAGCCTTTTGAAATTCTGAAGAAGTGTCAGAATAATGGATGTTGAGCAAATGTCAAGCATTTGTTAATTTCTCTGTTATTTGGGGTTTATCTAGCGTGATCTGGGGGAGGAACTCCGGGGCCAGTGTTGTTATGGCATGTGCCATTGATATGGTGATTTCTTGGCTGCAGACACTTTGGTTTTCATGGTGATATCGCGGCTGGGGAGGAAGCGTTGGGGCTCGCTCATTGATTATTTATTGCGGTTATGGTGTTTTATCTCTCCATTACATGCCAGTTAAATCCACAGGATTGGTATTATTTGTTAACCAATCTCTATGTTCTCCCAAACATTGAAATGATTTTTTTTTTCTTCTTCTTAGCGCCACATAAAGAAGACAGTAGACTGTCAAATCAACAGTCTTATAAATGTAACCTAGTTTTCTGAAATGTGACTTCCTACTTGTTTTCCGTAAATATTTGATTAGGATATTTTATTGGTACACGCTAATACAAGTCATGTACTATTCATCCTACTGGCTCAGCAGCACTTGTCCTTTTCTTTGGGAACACCATACAATAGCAAATCTCAACATTTTCTTGAGATCTTTTTTCCACCCCCTCTCCCTTTTGTATGCCCCCTTTTTGACATCTCTCTAGGTGTTTCGTTGTAACCCCTATAACTCAGCCCCACGGTGCTGTTGTCCAGGGTGCTCTTGTGTGGATGTGGGGCCTGACGTTAGCCTGGGCCGTCTCTGGCTGTGAAGCCGCCGAGCAGGGCCAGCGGTCAGGGACTAACCCCCTCAGCAGCCTGCCCTGGCCTGCACACACCTCCTGGAGCTCACCGGGAACGCCAGCGCAAAACGCGCTGGCAGCCGCTCTGCATTGTGGGTAGAGCTTTCGCAGCCAATGGAAGCACTCCCAGCTGGGAAGCCAATCACTGCGCTGGAAGGGTTTATATGGTCAGAAGCAAGGTAGGAGAGATGGAGGGAGGGAGAGACAAAGTGGCGAGTAATAGAAAGAGAAAGGGAAGGGGGGGATGAGAGAGAAAAAGGGAGAGAGAGAGAGAGAGATAAAGTCAGTGGTGAGTCTATGCTGAGTTTACAGCTTGTCAGCTGGAGGAGGCTCATGAATAATTGATGTGATCAATTACTTGATTAGGAAGTTCAAAAAGGATAGGCTTGCTCCCAGCAGCAGGATGTCCTGCAGTACCCCCACCCTGTCTTCAGCCACACTGGGACAGCAACACTCAGCTGACCGGGAAAGACTGATCCAGAGAACCAGCTGCGTGTTGGCAGAATGTGGCAGGGATTACACATGGTTCCTTGTGTGTCCCTATAGCACACGGTGTGCGTGTGAATAAGACTTTAATTCCACACTGTGTCATTTAAAAACACTAACCTTCGGAATAAACAATTAGACTCGAACACACAGACTTTCTGACAAGCACACATGCTGGAAGGAAGTATTGTAAGTGGACAGTGCAGCTAGGTAGTCATGCTGGAGTCTTTAGCCTCAGGTTCTGTTTACATACTGGCAGCAGTTGCAAAATACAAATGGAACAAATTGGCCAGAATATGTACAAGTACTGTTCTGCTCTTCACAGCAGTTGGTCAACAAAATTCTATTTTCATGCCAGACCAGAGGACCCCCGCCACGCACGCACGCACGCACGCACGCACGCACACACACACACACACACACACACACACACACACACACACACACACACACACACACACCACAACGCCGCGACACAATGGATATTGTAGGGTTCACTTTAGATTTCTTGGTGAAAGTTTACAGAGACATCAAGGATAAGAACCCCGCTATAACAATAGTAACCCAACGTCATGGCCGCTGCATGTTTCTGTCCCGGGCAGCATTGTAAGGAGCTCTGCCTTTCACCCTTGATCACTATTAGCACAGTGAGTGGGCTGGGGGCTGTTGCACATGCCGTGCTGTTACAGGCCTGACATCCTGGACGCCTCGGAGGGCCCACATGGAAAGATTGGACTGAAGCAAGGAGGGAGGAGACAGGGGTGGAGGTCATATTTCCCCCCCTGTCAGGAGAGTCGTAGGTGCTGAGATGCCCCGTTGGGCTTCTGTTCAAACCATCTCTGCCTCTTCGTGACCCCCCTCTCTCCCTGCTCCCTACCCACCCTCCCTCCCCTGCTTCCCTACCCCCTGGTCAGTCACCCTCCTCCCCCTCCTCCCTCCTCATCCCTGACCCCCTTTAACCTCCCCCCCTCCCATGGTCCGCTGCTTAAGGTGGCTTCCTCTCTACCTCCCATAGGCCCTGGCTGTGGCCCTCATGGCCCAATGGTGTTGTGGCTGTTAAGCCCTTAATGATGAGAGGTTATGTTGGTTGAATAGTTTCGTAGAATAAATATGTTAAAAACAATTTCTAAAGGCTCATAAAAATAATTAACAAATTAGGCATAGATGAGATGATACAGTAGAGATATGAATGCACTTATACATACATATTATACAAGGTATATACTGTTTGACAAGAAGTGATTTCATCTTTCATTTACGTTAACATTAGGCAAGACAGTTGTAGAAAACCTACTTGAATTGTCAACATCTTTGTTCATTAAACAAGTATTTGTTATTTGTTAGTAGCAACATATCAAAATGTATCTTTGTGTACGTGGGGCTTGTAGAGCTGTACCCCAGTAAGGGTGTACATTAAGAACTAAAGATGTCTGTTCCTGCCGTTGATGATGGTAGACGAGACGTTATGAAGAGACAGATGTTATCCCTCTCCTATCAGCATGTATAATGAGGTCAATTTGCATATAGTATTTAACCAAAACACATCCAGCTATTTTCTTCCTCGTAAAATATGCGTTCAAGGCAAATAGAATGCATTTGATGTCCCTGTTTAATGTGAGAATGCCTCTTGTTTGCCAAGCTTTCTTGTCACCGAGAAGATCATCACCATCAAGTATTTGCAAATCATCGCCCGCATGACGTCATGTTCCTTCAACCTCCGAGGGGTCCGGTCCAAGTAGAACCAAACCACTTTGGAAAACTAGATGTCATCATCCAAACTCCCCCCCCCCCCCAAAACAAAACGAAACAAAAAACTGTTAACCGAAGAATCATCTGACCTGCATTTCAACTGTCAGCCAAGAAGACATCCCCATCCCTCCTTCCCCAGCCTGAAAACCGTCCTGAAAGTCATTAGGAAGAACATTGTCCATGCCTCAGTTAGCTCCATGCCCCGAAGAGTGAGGACATGCACTGCTCTCTCCACGCAGCACCAGCTAACTCTAAGTACTGGCGCTGCAGCGCATCATCCCCCTGCCATTAGCCAGGTGGCTTTCATTAGGTCAATTACTGCTAGCGTTCAGAATTAATTATTTGTAAATAAGAAGATTTTTGGAAAATAATTGATAGCTTGTAGACAACCTCCCCCCCCCCCACCCTCGCCCCCCAGAGAATCTTGTTCTGGCTTTTTAAAGCATATTAAACATGTAAACGGTTTATGCTTAATTTAAGCATTATGAATCCAAATGCTTTTTTCGTTGTTGTTCCGTCTCCCCTGCATCATAGACAGCATACAGTATGACAAATTATGCGTGCTGACTTAATGAGCAATTTACCCTATAATTCAATACATCGCAATGCCTCAACGTATAGAGAGCCAAGCTACCAATACGCAAAGTATCTACAGTTAATTATTGGATGGGAACAGACATTCCTCCACCATAACATCGTGAAGCTCCTAATCAAATCTGGTGCTCCACTATTTTGGGCTCCATGCATATTAATGCCCTGCGCTAGCTTATAAGGAAGGGTAATTATGTGGCAAGTTGCACAGTGAACTTCCCTCAACCGCTCTCTGTCACCGCTTCTGGCTCCCCCCCCCCCGCCAGCCAGGAGGGAGGGGGGTTCCACTGGTCCTCAAGGAAAGGTCAACGTGTTTGTCGCAATGTTGTTCCCCCCCCCCTTCAACTTCTCAATGACGCCGCGAGTCTGTTGAGCATCGTTCTTCTCCTCGTGTTACTTGGTTTCCTTGGATTCGTATGAAATGCCAGCTTATACAGCGCAACGTACGGACGGTATAAGCGCGCGTTCCGGATGCATTCTTTTGTTTCTCATAAAGACGCAGTAAAGCGGTCGGAGGCAGAGATAAGATACGCCTCTATGAGTTGAGCAGGGCTGGAAGAGTAGAACAAGGCTCCATCTGGCTGGCTGTTTACTGATGCTATCTTCAGCCAGCTCTTCCTACTGCTGGTTAGTGTTATTGACTCTCACCGGAGGAGGGAGCTCATCAGATCGGCAGATAAGATGAGAGCGAAGAGGATGAGACCAACAACAATGGTTCCCTACCTTGTCCCTCCATCTCTCTCTCCGCGGATTTGTTTGCCAAATAGATCTATTTCCTCTTTTTTTTGCTACTGCTGCAAACAAGAAGCGATAATCCATGATCACAAATCTCATACCAGCTAGCCGCAATCACACCTTTTTACAGTTATGACCTGCATTGGGATTTATTGAATTACATACAGTATCGAGTTGTAATTTACATAGCAGCATGTGATCGGGGCTGAATGGAGAACAGGAAAGGGAGGGCTTTTCCATTCATGAGCGGGTTACCACTGGCCCTCAACAGAAACCCTCCCACCCTCCACCCGCAGGTCATTTGAGGCAGGGAGGTGGGTGGATGTGCCCTGAGTGGGATCCGACTGTGGAGCAAACTAAAAGATCAGACCCGTGCTTGAAGAATCATCTTGGTGCTCCGTACTTTAACATCAGGAGAACACAGTGCACCCAGGAGAGCACAGTTTGAATATACATGAACGTACAGCATGCGAGAACTTACTATTAATGTCCGTTCAATGGAAAGGCCCATATACAATATGGCCGCAGCGTAAAACCTTGACAGATACTGTAAAACGCGGACAACCCTTGGTTTGAATCCAGTTATTGAGCACCTGAACACCAACCTAATCCCTAGCGTTTGCTCCTGAACGCTGTCTTCTGTAGGCTACGCTGGGTTTCCACTGGCGTGTGAAGTAGTGGAACGCAGGCAGAAGCAACAAAGGCTGCGCCCTAAAATGTCCCCCCCCCCTCTGTTTGAAACCGATATGTTTTCACAGATATTAAGAGCAGTTTGTGTTCCTTTTCAACTTAACAGGGTAAAGATTTAGCAATTAGGCCGTAATCACGCTCATTATCCAGAGTAATCCATTTAAAATCTAACAGATGTCCGTTTCTAGCGAGGACGGAGGTGGGCTTGCAGTTAGAATAGGCCCTGTCATGTTGTCCAAATGCTCAGGTGCAAGGCTGAAGTCCAAAAGACGCCTGTTTTCTTCCCTCCACCCTCTTAAGTGTCCACATGTTGACAGTTGACTGTTTAATGGCCCGCTTAATTGCGCTGGCCTCGCAACCTCGACGTATCATTGGAAATTAACGCCAAAGCGACTGTTATTTTGGGGGGGTGTATTTTTTTTTCTTTTCTCTTTCTCCCGTTTCTTTTTCTTTCTTTTGTTGTTGTCGTTTCTCACGTGCGGTTGTTTTACTCTCCCTTCCTAAACCTGCGCTGAGTCCCGGAGGTCTCCGCTCGTCCACACGACAGGGTCCCAGCACCCCAGAGACGAGCATTGTCGAGCCATAGGGCTGCTCCCTGGCCGAGTAGTAAAACTGTTTACAGCTGACATCTGGAGAACTTAACAGTGTGGCTTTTGTGGGGTTTAGTCATTATAAACTACTAACCTATTCCAGTTTCTTGAGAGCTTTTTATTAAGATATAAGGTCCTAGCCGAGACAAAAATCAATGCAGGAGATTCCTTGCTGGCTTTGTTTACATGTCACACGGTTATTTCATGACTGTGGCATGATTGATGCGGCGGGCCTATATGGACTGGATATTTCAATGCGTGGAGGAAGCCTGGGCTTCTAGTCAGTATTTACATACCATTCTCAGGTGACTTGTAAAGAAAAGTCCATTAAAGTTAACAATCAAATGTACTGAAAGCAGTATATGGAGACACGAGACCTCTGGGGACCATGCGCAGCTGTGTGTGCGTTAGCGTTAGCGCGTGTGTGACTGTCGGCTCAGGCACACGCGGGCCTATTTGTTGATGTGTGGGGTGGAAATATGTACCAGGCAATTAGACAAAAACCTGTCATGGCTTTAGATTTTTTTTCCCCATTCAGTCAACATGGGTAGGGGGGAAGGGGAGGGGCTTGTTGCCAACCGCCCAAGCGTTAAGATGCTACTCCTCTGCCGCTCGCCCATCCTCCACCAGGTGTTTGACATTGACTGGAGCTGGAGATGAATGTAGCTTATGGCAGCCCATGGACTTGACCAGCTCCTGGGAGCGCAGGCTTCCTGCAGGGAAAGTTTCCACTTTCAAAGCCCATCAGCTGCAGAGTTCCACTAC
>BROE01000009.1:12614106-12646549 GCA_036571765.1 Plecoglossus altivelis
CCCCTCCTCTTCAAGCCCTCCACCCGCCCTCCTTCACTCCCCTCCGTTCTCCTGTCCCCCCTCCACCCGATTGGACTCCAAGCTGGAAACTAAATTGAGGAGAGAGTGCGACAGAAAAAGCTGTATCTACCTGCCTCTGATGAATACACAGAGAGAAAGGGAGGAATTCCAGACACAATTATTTTTTTCTTGCAATTGCACATAAATAGGAAGAGATGATATGAAGAGAACAGTGTGGCTGAGTTGAGTTGGTTAGTCTGTCGTTCCACACAGCAGGAGGTTTCACGAGTGGTCAAATGCTGTGTTGATTTGACCATTTCATTCATGTTATTTCGATAATATGCGGTGTAGATTATACTGTCCCTGTTTTCACATTGTAATTTAGTGTTAATTTGATAATATATTCAGATTGGTTCATGTAATTCCGAGAATTACGACCGCCAATGTTTAGATAAATACAGAAGAAGCTGGAAACTGCTAACGTGCAGAATTATACATTTGCCAGCATGAAATTGAACCATTATAATCTTCTTGTCAGCACGCAGTGTGTAGCCACACTGACACAGATACTGGCATTGCTGCACAAAGAGCAACAGGATGGAGAGAATGAAATGCCATGGAACCTGGAGGTCATTGGCTAACCCGAGAAAAGTTATTTTCAAAGTGTCATCCACATGATTAAAACAGCTTGTTAAGTAAACTACGGCCGTCTGTGAAAGGCTTCTGATGAATATGCCCCACCGTGTTCAAAGTGAGCTGTGTAATCTGTCTTTGGGTTTCTGCGCTCCACGCAGTACATTCCCACCATTAATGGACATATGTATTGTTGCTTATGTATTCCTTTTTTCCCCCCAAAAGAGCTGGATGAAGTTGTTTGTTGTTGGCTTGCTGTCAAGTCATCCCCCTAGTGTAACGTCAGGTACTTTAACGTGACAGTATGGAGAGTCGGGCGGGTGGTCCGTGTTCGTCTGCGTAGTTGCGTAGAGGAGGTGGTTCGGAGACAAACCTTCATGACCAGCCCACCTACAGTAGCTGTCCTGGTCTAGGAGGAACACTACTACATTCACTCTCTCTCTCCCTCTCTCTTTCTCTGTGAGACCAGAGAGACCAGAGAGAAGAAATGAAAAGTGAAGTGTGATTAGTATTTTTACACACAAACTTGTGCCAACCGCAAAGACCATGTTGTCAGAACGTCAAGGGCTGTGATTGCTTTCGGAGTGCCCCGCATCCAACACGCCTTGTCCTAACAGCAAGGGGAGGGTTAGAGCGTGTAGAACAAAGACTCCTGCTTCCAGGAGAGGATTTCACCCAGCGTCACACGCGGCAAACCGCCGAGTTAGCCCACCCGCTACCCCAGAGGAGCTAAACTCGTCTTTTTTTTTTTTACAGCAGCCAACAACTAACATTTTACACATGCTATATTTCACATTTATTTGAACACCGTGTACCCTAATGTTATGGGTCGGTTAAGTTAGTGTAATGCCGCTATCGTGGTTAGATTTTCAGACAGGCCATTTATACGGTCGTGTTTCTGTTCTTTAGAGACTCGTGCTTTTCCTGGACTGTGGCCATTCTTTGTGTCAGCCAGCCAGTCAGTAAGTCAGCCAGCCAGCCAGCCAGCCAGTCAGTAAGTCAGCCAGCCAGCCAGGCTGTCAGCCTTACATCCACTGTGAAACCACCTCTGTTGGTTTTCCTTCTCCATGGTGACCTGGCTGGCCTCTGGCAATAAAATACTGCCCACGCGAGCTCCACGGTCAAGCCATCCAATCTCCCTGTGTGTATATTAGACTTCTGTAATGTCTTTCCATTATGAAACAATGCAAGGATAATTGTCTTTGCTGGCAATTAGCTAACAGGTTTGTTCTGGGCTATTGGCAGGCGTATCCATCATTTGGCCCCCCCACTGGACTACTACGCTTTCTTTGGTGTGAGTGTGTGTGTCTATGTGTGTGCAAGTGTGTGTGTGTGTATGTGTGTGCAAGTGTGTGTGTCTGGCGGGAGGGCAGCAGGCAGCCAGCAAAGATCAATATGCTCCTATATAAGGGACATTACCCCCAACTGGGTGAACGACTGGCCTTTGCCGAACACCATCTTTTTTTTATTCCCTTTCTCTTTTCCTTTACATTTAAGAGACACAGGAATGGGGCCTCTGGGACTGTGGAATATACGTACAATCACAAGCCTCCGATCAATACCGAGTTTTCAATTGTTTTCTGTCTTTTTCCTTGTTTTGCCCTGCTGGTTGTTACCCCTCCCTTCTCCCCTCCCCTCCCCCCACCCCAGCCCCTCCTCCTCATCCCTCTCCTCGTCCTCCATCTCACCCGTCTCCTGCTGGTCAAGAATGGGAGTAAGCAGCGGGCCATCTGGGCTACCTGGTGGCTCCTGTACATAGATCAAAGAATTCAAAGCAGTTTTGATAACATATTGTATATGATATCAAGCTCCATAATGCAGCCGGGGTCGTGGGGACAGAGGTGGGTGTAGGGAGGGGCAGCCTCACACCCAGGTCTTCCTGGTCCTGGTGGAGGGAGGGGCAGCCTCACACCCAGGTGTACCTGGTCCTGGTGGAGGGAGGGACAGCCTCACACCCAGGTGTCCTTGGTCCTGGTGGAGGGAGGGGCAGCCTCACACCCAGGTGTACCTGGTCCTGGTGGAGGGAGGGGCAACCTCACACCCAGGTCTCCTTGGTCCTGGTGGAGGGAGGGGCAACCTCACACCCAGGTGTCCCTGGTGCTGGTTGGAGGGAGGGGCAGTTTCCTGGTCCAATGCTGAGACACAAATAATGGTCTATATTAGGACACTCGGCTGGTATACTTACTATAACAGCATATTTATTTATTTATTTATTGTCGGAACAGACTATGCACATGCAACATAAACACAACATAAAATATTGCTGTCCCCAGCTGAAACATAATAAATATGAACTTAATTATGTTGGGATGAGATTTAAAAAAAATGCACACTGTTTATGGACTATGGACACACACACACACAGACGTAGTTTTACGCAACACATATTCAAATCGGCAAAGCAGTTCTATTGTGACAGGTACCAGTTGGAGTACCTAGCTAAAGTAAAGCTTTAATATACATTTCCAATACAGTCTGCCCTTTAGCGAGAGTGGCAATACTCGCTGCATGCAGTCTTCACAGTGGTGCTGAGGCAGGTCAGCTGGTGACGATACTAGCCAACCCTGCCATTAAGACCAGGGAGGAAGACATTAGCTTTCTCTCCTCTCTTCCCTCTCCATCTCTCCTCTCTTCCCTCTCCATCTCTCCTCCCTCTCTCCTCTCCTCCCTCTCCCACTCCATCTCTCCTCTCCTCCCTCTCCATCTCTTCTCCCTATCCATCTCTCCTCCCTCTCCATCTCTCCTCTCTTTCCTCTCCCTCGCTCCTCTCCATCTCTCCTCCCTCTCCATCTCTCTTTTCCTCACTCCATCTCTCCCCAAAAGTGAGCCCACCAGCCTCCTGTTTTCAAGACATTTTTTTTGAGGGTGCTTATTTGAGAGGGATTATTCTCATTTTCCATTTGAGGCCTTAAATCAGACGAGCGCATCGTATGACGTAACTCCTCGATCGCACCGCCCACAGCTTCCCGGCGGTGCTCCGTCATCACCGTCGCAGCGACGAGGCCTGCGTCTGATCTGAACGCCGCCTGCACAACGCTACTCGTCGCTGCTGTCTGACGGTTTCCCGCGTGCCTCGTTATAGCGAGGCCGGTGGACTGGGAGCACATGAAGTAGATTGATTCCGGTGTTATGCTGTGGTTCCACGTTCCGCGCCGAACCATCGTGCATCTGACTCCCTCCTCCCCAAGACGAGCCTCTCTCTGTCTGCAGGCGATCCGGCTGTGATGGGTGGGGCTGAGCGCGCGCACTGCACGCTCTGCACTAGCTGTTTGGTCTTGAATAATGAGAGTAAGGGCACTTCATTAGCAAGGAGGAAGTAGGGGAAGGAGGTGTGTGTGCGCGCGTGTGTGTGTGTGCGTGCGCGCGTGTGTGTAGGGAGGCTGGATGTGGGCGAGGTAAGCAGCAGTGTGGCACTTCACTTGACAAGTATACTAATTACTTCTTTTCAGCCAAGGAGCTGCAGTCAGACCCTGCTGCCGTCTAATGGCCTGACCCACAGAGCTTCTCTGTAGTAGAGACAGCCCAGCCCTGCTATTACACACACTCTCTCACACACGCATACACGCAAATACACACGCATGCAAGCGTACGCCGACATGCACACGCGCCCACACGAGTGCACGCAAGCGTGTACGGACACACGCGCAAACACGCGTCTGCTCTCATTTCACCGCTATCAGGAAAAAATCAAGTGGAAGCGGCTCAGTTCTGCCCCACTAACCCCTCCTGTGAGCAGGCTCCTCCCCCACTGACGACACCACCTCGCATCGCCAGCCAGCCCTCGCATCGGCCTAGGATTCGTCTCCATCTCAGCCTCAGACCCAGCCCTAGCCCCTAGCCCCAGCCCCAGCCTCAGCCCCAACCCAAGCCTTTCCAAGATACATTAGAAAACAGAAAGAAGATGAGACGGAAAAGAACAACAACAAGGTTCTGTCTCCTTCCCACCCTCCACTCTCTCGTCTTCGCTTTTCAAAGCGGGAGGATAAATTTAAAAGGAGTAAATTGGAAAATCAAATGAGGGCTTTAGGCAGCCGCAGAGATTTGCAGAGCTGTCCGCTGGTGTCGGGGAGGCCCATCCATCATGTCCCACAAGTAGTCAATTCCTCTAGTATCTGTAAATGTTTTCAGATATTAGCCAATTTATATGCTCCGAGATTCATCATGGAAAATCAGCTTTAGCAGGAGCACATTATCAGGAGCCCCCCGTCCCTCTCCCTCTCCCTCTCTCCTCGCACTTGCCTCGCTCTCCCTCTCCCCTCGCTCTCCCTCTCCCTCTCCCCTGCTCCATGAAGTTTGATGAACGACTTCCCCCCCCCCCCGGTGGGCACGCCGGGGGATATGTGTAATAGGTCGGGGACTGTACACCCCCTCTACCACACCACGCTCATACACAATACACCTCCACCACACGCATGGGGGGGGGGAAAAAAAATCTGTATTTTTTAATTAATAAACAAACTTGGCTGAGAGCTCATCAGTGTCAGACCCAATAACTGTAGTCATCCTTTATTGTTGATCACGGTCCTCCCTCAACAAATGTTGCTTCCTAATGAGGTTCCTAGACGCTTTTTTAGATTTAGATAATGACTTTTTTCACCCTGGCGGTGGGGAAAAAAGGGAGAAGGCTCTGAACAGCGGCAGGAAAAGAGAGAAATCATGAAAGGTTACTCGACGCCGTGGCGGTCTACTTTGTAGCGGCGGTGCTCCGTCGTAGGTGCGGGTCGTGCGCGTGCATGACGCACCGATAAAAGGGGATGTTTTGTGTTTTGTTTACACTAGCTGTTTGTTTCTCGAGTAAATCCCAGTGGAGGTGAAGTGTCTTACATCCGTAACCCCCCTTCTCCCCCCCGTGGCTCGTGTCTACTCACGCCTCCCGCCGTCCGCGCCTCGTCCCCTTCCTTCCTTCTTTGAGTCTCTCCACTCATTGGGCGGTGAACTCCTCAGTGGATGGAACTTTTGACGCCTAGACCAACGTGGGACAATGACTGTATATTTCAGTGGATGTTTACAAGGTGTTTTGGCTGCAGGGCTTTGTTCTCTGTTATCTGAGACTGTGCGCGTCGGCCTAGTGCACTCCCCTTCTCCCTCCCTCCCCCCATTGCTCCGTTCGCCCGCTGCGCTGTGCCATGCATGTGGTTGTTGGCGTGTTGTTGGAGGAGTGGTAGGGCACGGTTTGCTGTTGTCTGCTGAGGTTGACGTCATTCGTTCGCGTGTGTTGGTCTGTCGGTCGTGATTGGGGGAAGGTGTTTGGTGGTGTGTGGGGGTGAACGAAGTTGGGTATGGGTGGCGTGGCTTGTCGCATTGGGTATTCTGTGTCTGTATGCGTGTTTATTCTGTTGTCTGTATTCAATGCTTGCTGTAGCGTGCGTGCGTGGGTGCGCGTGCGCGTGCAGCGTGCGTGCGTGTGTAATCTCCGAGAAAAATGAGGAGCAAAGAGAGGGAGCCGGTGCCTTGTAACAGGGAGACAGAGAGAGCTGGAAGAGGGGTTTGCCACACACACCTATGTAGAGGCGAGTAAGTTTGTTGTTGGGTTTTAAAACCAGATATCAGATGAACCAACAAAGAAGAATGACTCTTGTGGTATTCCTTTCTAGTTTTCATGGCTATTAATACCAGGGGGGGGTGGGGGTGGGTTGGAGTGGGGTCCTCCTATTTGTCGTTTCTTTACTCTTTCACTCACCACGGGCTAAATCTTCCCACAGGGGAAGAGAGAAGGAAGGAAGCTAGATAGAGTATTGTGTCCCTTCTTCTCTGTCGAAGCAATAGCTTTTCAGGTAGCAGCGGATGTCATACTACAGACATACAGAGAGAGAAGAGAGACACACAGAGAGAGAGACAGGGAGAGGGACCTAGAGGAAGAGAGAGACAAGAAGAGAGTCAGGAAGAGAGATACAGAAAGAGAGAGAGGATGGAGAGAGAAACAGAGAGGGGGGGGAGGGGGGCAGGGGAGGAGGTGGGGGATGGAGGGAGAGAGACATCAAGATTTGGAGGGAGAGAGATGGAGATGTAGAGAGATGTAGACAGAGAGAGAGAGAGACTGAGGGAGGTTCGTCAGACAGCAACAAAGGGAAGCCGGTTAGGACTCCAGATGAGGCCAGAGAAAGTCTTGATACACTTAAATTGTCGGGATGAGGGATACAGTATGTATCGTAACATATCGAGAGGGTACTGTAATAAACCCTCCGTGTGCACGGTGAGTGTCTGTGACTATCAATTTCATGTCATTGTGTTTGTATGTGCCATCTCCGGGCGCCGGTCGATTGTTGGTCATCCGCCATAAAACCTCCAAAGGAATCGCTAGCTTCATTGACCCACATCTGAGCGTCTGTGTGTTTTGTGCGCGCGTGTGTCCCAACACCCTTCAGCGAGGACGCAGGTTCGCACGGACACACGCCTGATCTTATCAGCGGCGTCAGACGCCTTTTTAGCAGCGGCCATCCGCTGCGTATATCACCGAAACGACACGTCGCTGTTTCATCGCGCAATGATACAATCCATTTAATCAGAACGTTGTTTTTTTTTTTTCTTTCCCCTTCTTCTTTTTCGTAGAAAATGATTGAAGGATTTTGTTGCCGTGGCAGTAATGGGGAATCCATTCAGTGGACTGTAGGACTGATTTATACCGTTAGCGAAGCTTGAATGCGAATGAGAGATGCAGAATAGTCATCGTTCATAACATAGATAAACTACATCCAGCTCCCTGTGTCGTGGAGTGTGACGTTTATCTATGGAAAGATCTCTGTGGGTTTCAGTCAGCCAGCCGGCGAACTAAGGCTTAAGCAGACAGGGTAAACGATGGTAAATCTATCTTTCGGTGTCTTTACGTACTGATTTGATCGTCTGTCCATGTCTCTTTCCAGTCCGAGTTTATATAGAGTCGGAGACGTCTTCAGTTCATGCTGCACCTAACTGGGTGTTTCAGTTAAGGGGCTGGAATGTTTGCAGTATATCATGATTTCTTTTGCGTTTCACTTCCTGTCTCTACCCCCCCCCCAATTTTCTTTTTTTCTATCCTTCCCCTGTCTTCTGACAGCTCCAAGCCAGTGTTCAACAGCATGCTGCGGGAGCCATCTTTGATTCCAGACCGAGCTCTAGCAAACCACAATCTTACAGGTAAACGTGCGTATCCTCCTTGGTTTCATGTATATCTGACATATGTCATTTCTGTCTTTGCAATATATATGTGTGTATTTTTTTTTTTTTTGGGGGGGGGGAGGTATATGAATAGCATGTCATGATGTATGGAAGACAACACGAACGGCGATTTGTCAAGCGTTACAGTCGGCGAAACTGCTGTCGTTTTACAGACACGCTGGGTGTTGTAGAAGGAGCAGGCCAGATTAACTGTCACTCACAGCTTTGCTAATAAAGTCACGTGAGCACGGTTGCTGGTCATGCCTGCCACTCCTCCGCCTCCGCCGTCTCTCGTGCCCTCTCCACCCCGCCCTCGCTCGCGCTGTTTAACGGTTCTTTGCCCCCCCTCCCTCCTCGCGTCCCCCTCATCCCCTCCTCCTCCCTTCACACCACGTTATATTTCTTCCCCCCCCCCCTCTTCCTTTTCAGTGCACCATAAATGACTGTTGTTATGGGCCGCTGGTAGACTGCATCAAACAGTATCCTTTCCCATCAAATTTTAAGTCTGGAATTGACGAGGAGCTGTTGGAAGGGATGAGATGTGTCTGGGAGCTCACCTGACATAAAAGTTCAGCTCCAGAGAGAAAGCATTCCATCCTGCCTGAGCCCAGCCGTGCTGCCTCCTCACAGGGGTCGGGGAGCTAGAGATGCATGGAGGGAAGGAGGAGGAGGAGGAGAGAAGGGGGGGGGGCGAGAGGAGAAGATGAGGCTCATCTAAACGTCTCTCTCCCTCTCTCCCAGTGTGCCCCGCTCACCGTTGCATAGCACAGGAAGAGGTATTGACATACATACTGTACAGCCATGTAGGAAACCAGCCATTTTGTTTTCTTTCTTTGTTTATTTGATCCGAATGCCACATGTGGTGTTTGTGTCTGTGTGTTTTGGATGTGGTATTCAAGATCAAATAACAAGATTACACCCATTTCCTTTTCTTTTTAGAATGCTGATTAAATACTCACTTACATGTCACTAAAATTCCCTGCGAGTGGTTCTAATAGACTTGGCCTTGTCTTCTGTGAGCTCCTAAACAGTGATGATCAACAGAGGCAGGCTCTCACAGCTATCAGCACCATGGAGAGTTCTTGGCATGCTAGTGCAATGTAAAGCACCACCCCCCCATCTCTCACTCCTGTCTCTCCCTCTCTCTGCATCTCTTTCCCACTCTTCATTTCAGTCCCTCCCTCTCTCTTTATCTCTCTCTCTCTGTCTATATTCCCCCTCCCTGCCTGTCTTTCCTGCCCTCATTCTTTCCCTTCTCACGGACACCAGAGTGGGTTTGCGGCGGTCGTGTGTTTAGAAGGGCAAAGGCAGCAGATGGAGACTGCGGCTGGAGAGGGGGAGTATTTAGGGAGGGCGCAGGCCCCGTTTCAGGTCCTGTGTTCAGGGCCAGTCAGCCCTGTCCCCCCTGCTCTCCCTCCTCACCCCCCCGCCCTTTACCTCGTTCATGCGCCTCCCTCCAGTGTCAGCTCACATTCAGTCTTCCTGCTGCTCAGAGTTCATGAAACCCGCCCCACTTCTCCAGATCGCAACATTGTGGTGTGGTGTGTGTGTGTGTGTGTGTGTGGCACCAAGCACTCAAGTCAGGCATATAATGCCGAATTAATCGCTTTGCTTTTCAAGTGATTTGTGTGTGTAGTGGTGGTGGAACGGAAGCCTTTATCTGGGACAGATATGACCCCCCCCTTCCCCACACACACACATACACACACACACACACACACACACACACAATCATCTCTCATTGTGGTTATGTACTTGTGATATGTTCAAGTTGAAGTGTGATAAATGGCCCTTCCTACACCGCTCATGGATGGTCATGCAAACACACTAGCGGTTGCATACCCATATACCTTCAGTGTTTCCACAGCAACCACCCATTAAAGTTACAAAAGGTCATCTTTTTTTCTGTTCCAAATAAGGAAGCTTTGAGTGCCAGTAGAACGTCCGTTATTCTGTCGTTCCTTTACGTCCCAGCCAAACATGTTCAAGTAATCTTCTTCCGGCCAATTGTCTTCAATGAGGCGGGATCTCCTCCTTAGACTATTTTCTGAAACCTCCGTCAGTCATCTTGATTTGAGTTTAGAAGGTTACCTATTGCAGCTTTCAGTGAAGCTCACAAGTGCCATGTGAACTCACATCTCTTCTGTTGAAATTTCAATCCTGTAAAAGAACTCTGGGTTTAAATATGCTCAGTGGCTGTTCACAGTGTGTTTAAACCCTTAACCACACCCCCTCAGTGCTATTGGTCAGGAACATGAGGTGCTGCTTCGTGACAAGCTGAAGGAGAGGAACCTGTCTTTCCTTGGTAAGTCTTGCCACTCCCTCTCTACATGTCTCTCTATCGCTTTCCCTCCCCTCTCTTTGTCTCACCTTCTCCCTCTAATTCCTCCTCTCTTTCTCTATTTCTCTCCTCCCTTCTCTCTCTTTCTCTTTCTCTCTTTGTCTCTATCTCTTTGTCTGAGTGCCAGTAGAACGTCCGTTATTCTGTCGTTCCTTTACGTCCCAGCCAAACATGTTCAAGTAATCTTCTTCCGGCCAATTGTCTTCAATGAGGCGGGATCTCCTCCTTAGACTATTTTCTGAAACCTCCGTCAGTCATCTTGATTTGAGTTTAGAAGGTTACCTATTGCAGCTTTCAGTGAAGCTCACAAGTGCCATGTGAACTCACATCTCTTCTGTTGAAATTTCAATCCTGTAAAAGAACTCTGGGTTTAAATATGCTCAGTGGCTGTTCACAGTGTGTTTAAACCCTTAACCACACCCCCTCAGTGCTATTGGTCAGGAACATGAGGTGCTGCTTCGTGACAAGCTGAAGGAGAGGAACCTGTCTTTCCTTGGTAAGTCTTTGCCACTCCCTCTCTATGTCTCTCTATCGCTTTCCCTCCCCTCTCTTTGTCTCACCTTCTCCCTCTATTCCTCCTCTCTTTCTCTATTTCTCTCCTCCCTGTCTCTCTTTGCCTCCCCTCTCTTTAACACAACTCTCTCCCTTCCTTCTACTTCCTCTCCCCCCCTCTCTTTATCTTCAGCTCTCGATTCCCTCTTACCCCTCTCTCTTCCCAGTGGTCAGCCCAGCTCTGCTGTTTGTGGGCAGGGCAGACAAGCTTGGGACATGATTGATGTAGTGGGCGTTATCTGCCATTGATTGGCTTCCCACCAGGAGCGTGTTATCTAATACCGTCCATGTTTAATGAATGCAGCCGGCCTATGATGAATATTTAATGGGGGAGAGCTTCAAAGGTGCGCCAAATGTTTGTTTGTAGCTCTAATAAGTCATATTCCAGGGTTGTCTTCATTGGAAGTCATCCACAAAATGGTCAGTTTAATAGATGCTTCCTCGATCGATCCCTCACACCTGCTTACTGATGGAGGGAGGAGGGAGAAGGAGGAGTAATCACGGAGATGGTTCCTCCGCTTCAATATTAATACATATCAAATTGTCTTCCTCAACAGGCTGTCTAGCCTCAGCTTGTTTTCCTGAAGTTTTGCTAGAGGTCTATACGTATGTGGCGGTTTAGTCATGTAGTTAGATATATACAAGTAGCTAGTCTAGACTTGAAAGGTTTAACATGTTAGTTAGTCTCAGTACTGATTTCTTCAGACGGTTAGAATTATGCTTATAATCCCAACATCCGAGCAGTGCGTGTGTCCATGTTGTGCTTGCGCACCCTTCCAGACCATCATCAGTCTGTGCTTGGTTCTGTGTGACCAACTTGGTCAGCCATCTTACCTCTCACCTCCATCTCCTCCATCTTAGTAGATGCCGTGTTGTCGCCCATCTAGGCTCTTTCAGGTGCCACCCCCCCCCCCCACACACACACCACCTCCACCCCCCCCCCTCCCCCCACCTCCCCACACACACACACCACCCCACCCCCCCCCCCCCCCACACACACACACAACCGCCTCCACCCCCACACACACCACCTCCACCCCCCCCACCTCCACCTCCATCCCCATCTGCTCACTCAGATGAGTGATGTAGGAAGAAAGTCATTCCCCCTGTCATTAACAGCATATCATTTATTTGGGACCTGAAGTGCTGACCTTTCTGCAGGATGCCCCCATTCTAAAACTGTCAGGAGTTCAGGTGGGGGGGTGGGGCGTAGCCGTGCCTGATAAATGGATTGGAAATAACCCCACCCAAAAGGGGGGGGGGCATTCATTTTAATCAAAGGTGATGTAAAAAAAAAAAGATGTAAGAGGTACCACATGACAATGTCAACTGCCCTGTAGGTGTGAGGAGATGCCACCATAGGGTCTCCTCCCTCTGTCCATCCGTCCCTCCCTCCCACACCCTGTCCTGGGCCTATAGCTCCCCAGCCCCCCCCCTCCTCCTCCTCATCAAAAACGATACACACCAGTGACACACACCACAGACACACACCACAGACACACACCACAGACACACACCAGTGACACACACCACAGACACACACCACAGACACACACCACAGACACACACCACAGACACACACCACAGACACACACCACAGACACACACCACAGACACACACCACAGACACACACCACAGGCTTCTGGCTGCCACACCGAGACCTTCACTTTCTTCCCTCCATCCTCCCCGACTCCCCCCCCCCCCCCCTTCCCCCCTCCACGCCCCATTAGTTGAGCTTGGCTGGAGACGGAGAGGCAGGCCCCCGGAATTGAATGACCTGGTCAGCCAGAGATTTAATGGAGAAATCAGGTGTTGTGGGGGATAATGGCCGAAGCACGCCAGGAGTCAAGGACAATGGCTGTGGCGCATGCGAGCCGGGGTCAGCCTTACGCCTGTAACGCCGGGCCAGCCCACCGCCCTCCCAGCCCACCGCCCTCCCAGCCCACCGCCCTCCCACCCTCCTGCTTCAGAAAGCCCACCAACAGCCAGTGGAGAGTGGAGGACAGGAGTGGAGTAACTGAGCCTTATAGATTTTTTTGTGCAGTGGCAGCAAATAAGTGTCAGACATAGCTAATGGGCCCAGCGTTTCTGCTGTCCTCTGTGTGTCTGGTTTTTTTCTACACTGGGGAGGTTTGTTATATCTGTGTCCTGGTGAACATGTGAGGGTGGGGGTGTGGGGCGGGGATGTCTGCCAGCTAGTTTACTGTATAGGGACAATCTTGGTGGGGTCAAGTAAAAAGTCGTTTGAGAACATATTGCACTTCAATATGACCCATTTCCTTGACATGAGTGTGCACATACGCAGTACTGGCCGGCGCCTTCCTTCTAGAAGCTGATAGAAGCTCTCTCTTTTCTGTCAGACGAAAACCAGCTGCGAGCCAGAGGCTATGACAAGACGCCTGACATCATCCTGGAGGTGCCGATCGGTGCGTATTCAGGTTACAAAATGTCATCGTTGCACTTCAACTGAAACAAACGCTAAAGTCTCGTTCTCGACAGGAAATGCCACTTGTCCCCTCAAACCCGTCGCCCGGCAACCCTGTCAATCACTGTCCGAACAGCAGCACAACAACGCTTGTGTTTTTTCTCTCCCCCCTAACCTCTCATTTTCTAAAGGACAGAACAATGTGAGGCGTGGATGAATATCTTAGACCACGTTCCGTACAGTACACGTTTAAACGCACGCACACCCCTGACCTTGCAGCCAAATTCAAACTGCGTATTCATGTCACTGAGTTTGCCATTCGTGTCGTGACCAGCTGTCGAGGGCCACATTGTCCACTGGATCGAGAGCAAAGCTTCGTTCGGGGATGACCACAGCCACCGCACCTATCTCAACGAGCAGTTCTGGAGCTACTGGAACAGGTAATCCACCGACCGCACCTGAGATGTCAATCATCAACACACAGCGAGTCCTGGACAGACACTCATTAGCACGCTGCTTGTCTCCAGCGTTACGGTGGCTGCTCCAAACGCTTTTTAAAACTGGTCCAACATGAAGACAGGGTGTTGCTTTCTCATCTCCTTTTTTCTCGCGCGCGCACACACACTCACATGCACGCAAAGACTGTACTGAGGTCAGTTCTTCCCTTAACTGGCTACTTTAACAGTATCCATATTCAATTGTTCCCCTAACTACCCACCTCCCCAAAAAAAGTGCACGCACACCGTTTGGGAAGAGGAAAGACTGTAGACAGGAGATGGATCCCCTGCGTCTGTTGTCCTTCCATCTGAAGCCCTGAGGAGGTCCAGGGTCCTTAGCAGTACCTGGCTCAGGAAGGCCTAATGAACCACGACCTCGTGCGTACAGGAGACGCGTGCATGTACGCGTCTCCTGGCGTGCAGGTGTGGAAACAGACCTCCCGCGTTGTGTCGGAGTCGCAGCGAGCACCGGCTCTCCAGGCGTCTGCCAGGGAGTCACAGAGTGGAGCCACAGCGTCTCCCCGGAGACCAACACTCGCTCGTATCCGCCGACAATAAACTACAACAGCATGAGGATGAAGGGAGTCAGACAGAGAGGGAGTGTGGCGCGTGCGGGGGTGGAAACAGCTGTTTGTGGATTCAGCTTTTGTGTTTTGTGGGGAAGTTCCCTTTCGACGCAAATACGGAGAACAAGACGCTTGAGAAAAGGAAAAAAAAGATTCCATTATTGAAAGTGGTTCTACATGCCATGATGCCAAGTGCTCTTTAGTACCTGAGGTTCCAGGGTGCTTTCGCAGGCCTTGATAGATCATTTTTGTGCCAGTATAGTAGAGTGGCGTGTCTGGCTTTGCTGCAAAGGCCTAATGGAACCCACATGGATGTGCCTGGCTTTACCTGGTCGTGCCAGCCGGCCGGTTGGCCAGCTTGCCCACCAGGCTGCCTCCTCAGCGGGGGGCGTCTCCTACTCGCTGGCCCTGGCTAGCTGCTCCGCGGCGCAGGGCGACATGGAGACATCTCCGTCCTGGTTTAGTAACCAGACGGGGAGGTAGTGGAGAAGGGGGGAGAGAGTGGGAGGGAGAGGTAGGGGAGGCAGAGCACTCGTGCATGGCCTTCTGGCTCTCCCTCCCTCCCTCCCTCACCTTCTCTCTGCCTTGACCGATGCTGCCAGACTGGGAGCTGAAAGGTCACCCCCACCCCTGCTGGCCGCCTCGGCCCCCCTGAGCCGTGACGGCCGGCTGACACATTGTGACACGGTGGTGGAGCGCCGGAAGGTTCCGGGCCTCTGACGCTGTGTCCAGAGACTTGGCCAGACAGAGGAGAGAGAGAGAGAGAGAGGGAGAGAGAGAGAGAGAGTCCTCAGAGAACAAAAGCGATAGATAAAGATAGAGAGAAAGAGAGGCAAAAAAACCCTCCATCAATCCCTTTCTTTCTTTCTTTATGTTGTTTGTCTTAGCAGGTCAGTATGGGGCTGTTGGCTCATACGAGCTGCACCCCTCATGTGGAGAAGGTGGAGAGGGTGAGGGAGACATGGGGGTTTAGTCAGGTCACTCACTGGTCAGGCTCTTTGTCCGGTTTCTCGTTTTTTGGACTATTTCCATTGTGGGTTTTCGCCATGTATGTCCTTGTTTAATATTTCCAACCTAATTGGATTATTGTAATGATATCAGCGCCGCTCGTGTTGAGACGAAACCAAGCAACAGAGGTGAACGCCGCCGCTAATCGGCTCACAGCAAGGGAACGTTAAGCTCCTAGATAAATGACTTCCTGATTGACTTAACAGATGCTGGCGAGCGAAACATCTGCCTGCCAGCGACGACGATTCAGCAAATACAGACGATTTGAAAAGCAAGCGAGGAGGAGGCAGGGGAAGCCAGGGTCATTATCAACTGGGTGTCTTACTTCTCCCCAGAAGCCTCAGCCTCGCTATGTTGCGACATTGAAAATAGCCCCGTCTTTAAGTGCGGCTGCCATCTTTAGCAGGCCTCATTAATGCTGCGGAGAAAGTTGTTGACTGTAGAGAAGAGCCTGGCCCTTGAGTCCGGAACATTCCTAGACCGTGAGGGACGCTTAGCTTAGCATTTAATGAGAAGACACTTGAACGAGGACAGTTCCAGTCAGTCAGATCGGACATGATATACGAGCGATCTTTTATTCCCATTAAGTCTTATGATTGGTACCACAGGCCGTGTTTCAGAGTCGTCTAAGCGGACCCCCAGCCCGTCCCCCTTTTCACCGCGTCTGCCTGCAGAACTTCAGAACCCTGTCGCAGTTCTAGAACACTGCTGAAAGGCTGATCAGAAGAAGGCAGCTCTGAGCTCCAAGACGTCTGTTTACTGAGACGGGTGGTGGAGGGGGGGGGTCGTGTCCGCCCGTGTGTGTTTAGTAACTGACAGCGTAGATCCCGTCAAGTCGGCCCGTCGTACCCGCTCTGATAAACGCTGGCCTGTCAAAAAAAATGTCAGTCCCTTCAGACCCCACCTTTTCCAGCACCCTTGTAATTTTTAATTGACATTTACTGCTGACATTTCAAATGCGCTCCCTCTCTCCTCTCATTGTTAGGCCAGCTCTGTAGTCTGGGAGCCGCCCCAACATTTACTGTGTGTGTTTGTGTGCGCGTGTGAGTGAGTGTGAATGAGAGAGAGGAAGACAGTTGACAGAAATGAATTTGGGGTCACTGCGTTGTTTGCAACCACGGCGATGTCAAGCTGGGAGAGTTAGCGAGAGAGAGGGAGAGAGCGAGAGAGGGATGGGGTGACATCATCTCCCCTTTCTCTTCTCATTAGTGCTATCATTTCACCTGACGGGTCCTGGAGGCTAAGGACCTTTGTGCTGTCCATTCCCTCGTTCCTTCATCCCTCCATCTCCTCCAGACGCACATCTCGCAGCAACACTTCCAACCTTTTGCATTCCCCTCCTGAGTGACCTTCTACAGTAATACAGCTTGCCAGGTTTCTAATTACTGCCCTTCCCCCTGATGGACTTCTCCAGTGATTTGCTTATTTTTCTTCTATTCCCCTCCTGCTTTAAACCAAACTTCTGCCCCTCATCGCTCGCGTTAATTGTTCTCGCTTTCTTTCTCTCTTTTTTTTTGTCCTCAGGCTCCAACGTGAGCAATGCCAACAGTTTCCCACCCCTCAGGAAAAAGAATACGCCAGCTTAACAACATTTTGGGGTCTCCAAACCCTCAGCAACTGCATTTATCACTGCAAACAGTCTTGCGTTGCCAGACTGCTAGCCCCTCTGATGAAGCCGCTGCACAGTGGAGGGAGGCACCACGATGCCTCGCTCCTACCCGGCCTGGCTGAGGAGAGGGGATCTGAACAGAGGAGAGACAGAGGGGGTGGGGGAGGAGGGAAGGATCTGCCAAACTCTACCTGGTGTGTTCAGGCCCCACGCCCGGATGGGGTCCGCCCTGAGCGCCCATCAATCTCCTCCTGGTGGCGCTTCCCCACGCAGAGGGAAGCTTTGACTCTCCGCCATGATGGATGCAAAGATAATTGGGTTATCCATCTCCAGCCCCACCCCCCAGCCCCACCCCCCCTCACAACAACCATGATTCACCTGCTGTTGACTAACACATTATGAACCTCAGGTTTGTTTTAGAAGTGGCTTAGGTTGACATGTCCATGGCAAAGACTGAGTCTCCAGGATTCCTTCTGCATTGGGGAGCCCGCACAACCACCTCACCCCTTGTCACCAAGTAAATTACTGTTGGCAAAGGGTGTCTTAACGACTCAGGCTATTACTACGACAGAGGGAAGCATCGCTGTTTGTCTAATCGATGTTCAGTGGCCTCGGGGAGGGAGAGACCAGCCGCTGTGATGCTTCTCCATGCGGCTCCTTCAGCGTCTCTCTGGATATCCACCATGACGTGAGAGTAGGGCCGTTCCCCCGACCGAGCGGCCCCTTCTAGGGGGATCGTAGACTGAGCGACCTCTTCTATGGGGATCGTAGACTGAGCGACCTCTTCTATGGGGATCGTAGACTGAGCGACCTCTTCTATGGGGATCATAGACCAAGCGACCTCTTCTATGAGGATCATAGACCGAGCGACCTCTTCTATGGGGATCGTAGACTGAGCGACCTCTTCTATGAGGATCATAGACCGAGCGACTTCTTCTATGGGGATCGTAGACTGAGCGACCTCTTCTATGAGGATCGTAGACTGAGCGACCTCTTCTATGGGGATCGTAGACTGAGCGACCTCTTCTATGAGGATCATAGACCGAGCGACCTCTTCTATGGGGATCGTAGACCGAGCGGCCCCTTCTATGGGGATCATAGACCGAGCGACCTCTTCTATGGGGATCGTAGACCGAGCGGCCCCTTCTATGGGGATCGTAGACCGAGCGGCCCCTTCTATGGGGATCATGTTTGACTTGGAGGAAGTGCGGGGAGGAGACAGCTGTAGACCGGTGACTTGTTGTCTCTGTGTCCTGTTGATTGGGAGACAGAGAGGGAGACGGGCGAGAGCTGGGCCTGCTGACGGCAGTCAGCGATGCAAGACACTGGCCTCGCTCTCGCTCCGCTAACAGACATCATGTCGACGGTCTCCATGCTTGGGAGTCTCCAAGCTCTCTCCTTCTCTCAGCGCTCTTCTCTCAGTGCCAAGAGGAGCACTGAGACTGGTCTGCTGTCTCCTGTATGAGGTGGTCTGGAGGTTCACACATGCTCACTGTGTTCGCTCGTCTGAAGGTTTAAGTGGTCCTGCTGAGACTATTAACCATCAGGTAGCTGTTTCTAACTGTTGGAAAAGAATCACAATTTGGGCTTTTGCATTGAATCTGACCAAGAACGTTTTTATGCTGTGTGAAAGCAAAAAAAAAAAAAAAATGGTGTTATGATATTGTTACAGATTAAAAGGGCAAGTGTGTAAGTTGAATAATTAGATTCTGTCTAAGTTCCCCCTTCCCTCCCCGCCTCCAGCCCAGGCTGAGCACACCGCCTGCTCGCCCCTGCTCAAAGTGAATCAGCTGTGAGATTCGTAAACTGCAGAATGTGTCACAGTTGAAAATGTTAGCGCCTCTAATGGAGGCTTGAAAAGGTTAGATCTGATAAAAAGCTGTCAGACGTTGGCGAAAAATGATTTATGGCAATATAATGGGACAATATGCCTCATTTCTCCCTTATATGAAATGAGGGTTAAGACTTTCTTGGGTGGCTATATTCATCATTTGGCTTGACCACTTGGATGTTGTTGACGTGAATGCACACACTCCTCCCCCCAAACCATCTTTGTACTATGATCGCACTTTTCATTTCTGCATGTATTTTTGGTGCAGTAAGAAATAATTATTTCCCTTACTTATTTAACAGTTGCAACAGATGTTTTGAATTACTCCCATGGGTTGTTTTTTTCTAATCGTTTTCAAGCTTTTTTCATTATTTTTGTCCGTGTCTTTTTCTTTTTTTACATACCTTGCTCAAATGAAATCTCTCAGCTTTGACTTTGTTAATCTCAACTTTATATCCAGTGAGTTTCCACTTCCCGGAGTGTAAATAACGTGCTAAATCCAACAGTCACACCTTCACTGACAAACAGGTGGGGAACAGTTTTATGTAATGTTTCATATTAGTTGACACAGCCGTAATCAGACATCTTGAGTACTTGGGGGGAACTTTTTCCAATTATTTCTGATACTGTATGCCATCATTTTTACCTCAGAAATGGCATGATAATTCTCATTCACTCTTAACACAGTCAATCTGATAGCTGTGACATCAAATTAAAATTTGCGATGCAAGATATTGGATAATGTATTCTTTTTTTAATGGGAATGTCCATCATTTTAGTTGGGCATCCGGTCCTCGCCAGGAACGCCTAATTAGTGAGATGTAATGACTTTTTCTTTTGTGAATTAGTCTTACTACTGAGTTCACTCGATTATGCCTTTATTTTCTAATTATGTAAATGCTGGCCTCAGATGCTAAGTGGAAGTAGGCTGGTGAGTGGGTTTAGAGAGTGCTGTGTGTTTGTTCTGTGTGTGGCCACCGTAAGAGTCTGTTTGGTCGCAGACAATGCCATGTTAGAGAATGTGTATTTCCAGTGCGTTGCTGCTGGCCGGTTCTGAAGCGTGTCTGTGCGTGAAGGCAGGGGGGTGGAGGCAGGGGGGAGGAGGCAGGGGGTGGAGGCAGGGGGAGGAGGCAGGGGGGAGGAGGCAGGGGGGAGGGCAGGGGGGTGGAGGCAGGGGGGAGGCGTCACCGCAGCAGAGCAGATAGAGGGTGTCACCTGGGAGAAGGAACCTGAGGGCCTCCTCTGATCAGACGAGGCTGGACATCTCTGAGCCCCCTGACCCTGGGGACTGCCACTCACGCCTCTGTGATGACACAGTCCCACTGCCAGAGTCCTGGGCCCTGCCCCACAGCACCTCGCCTCACACACCTCACCTCGCCATCGGAGACACGTCAGCTGCCTGCATGCTTCTGTGTGTGCGTGTTGCCAACACGTCTTCTTCTGCTATGGAGTCGTTTCTGTGGTCTATGGTGAAGGTATTTGCTCCTATTCCCATCACACACTCTCTAGACCATCCTCTCACCAGACCTTCCTTAGTGGTAGGGTGCTTCCATCCATGATCACCAGGGTACAGCTGAGCGACGGCTAAGCATCACTCCTCCCTCTCAAGACATGTGTACCTCCAGAAATCCACCAACAGCCTTGATAGGACCCGTTGGTTTTGGAGGCGTTGATATCACCTCTTCTGGAACGATGCTTCCCTCTCCCCCTCCTTCTCCCCACATGGCCTCTTCCTTCCATTCAGCATGTTGTGGATGCCCCACGCAGAGCTGGAGCGTGGCCTCTTTTATTGTTTCCCCTCTCTGCAACATCCTCCTGCAGAACATACTGCTGCTAGAAAAATACACATCTACTATGGAGCCCCCCCCCCCACACACACACACACACACACACCCCCTCCTTCCCCGGGGCTCCCCGTGTGTCGCTGGGTCACGGTGGGCATGCGGAGGTGCAGCCCTGCTAGGCAGCGGTGCCACTTTAAATACTAATGGCAAACGACACGTCAGGAGGTTTCATGCAAGATTTCATGCTTTCAAGGACGCACATTTGGGTGCATTGTTTAAGGCGTCGGGGGTGTAATCCGCACACTTCAGGACCCCCCAGCAGCCTAAGGATTTAGCCCCGGCGCTAAGCCGCCATGTCACCTATTTGTGTGTGTGTGTGTGTGTGTGTGTGTGTGTGGGGGGGGGGGTTCCGCCCGCGCATTATCCAAATGTGTCATTTTGCGTCTAGTCTGAGAGCAGTGGTGACATGGCGACTCCGTGTTTTAAAACTAGGGAGCGGGACGCAAAGAGGCAGCACAGTGATAGTCCTCCCCCTCCCCCTCCCCCTCCCCTCCCCGCCCTCGCTTTCTTGTGCCACCGCAAGGCGGGAAAAGTGCCTGCAGTTAACCGAGGCGTGAGGCACACTGTGCTCCCTGTTTTGTTGTTGGAACTTTTTTTCTTTCCCCCCTTTTCCTTTCCATTTTCTTTTCTAAACGTGTATTCTTTTGTCAGCTTTCACTATTTAGGTCATCATGCCTTTAGAGCCACGCACGTGTTCTTTCCTCCCAGCCTCTCTATGTCTCTGTCTCTCTCTCTCTCTCTCTGTCTCTCTCTCTCTCTCTCTCTGTCTCCCTCTCTGTCTCCCTCTCTGTCTCCCTCTCTGTCTCCCTCTCTGTCTCCTTCTCTGTCTCCCTCTCTGTCTCCCTCTCTGTCTGTCCCTCTCTGTCTCTCTCTGTGTCTGTCTCTCTCTTCCTCCCTCTACCCCCTTCTGCCTTGCTCGCCCCATATTTTCCCTTCCTTGACCTTCCGGGTTTAATCCCAAGCAGAAGTCAGTAGCATTTGTCTTCCTGGTGAGATCCTGTCTAGGGGCGCAGAGAGGAGTGGGTCCGGGATAAAATGGCTCTTTGTAAAACCCAATTGAACAGGAGAACTCTGATGCCTGGAATGGTTTTGAGCACACGCAGGGCCCCTTTACCCCCCAAAGACATGGGGGGGGGGCGCTGTGTACTCGACATGACAGGAGAGGGCCGTGTTATTTTCCTGACGCAAAGATAGCCTTGTGACAAATGGAGTGTGCACCGAGGAACAGGACGTTCAGTCTCTCATGCGGGCTCATGTGTCCACGTGGATAGGAAGTGATGTAGGAGAGCAGGGGGGTTGTTATGGTGGCAGGGGGGGGCACTGAAAGCTTTGCTACTCTGGCTTGCTGACTCCTTGTTAGAAAACTACCAAGACGGTTTGAGGATCTCCAATGAACGTTCTCGATCTTAGTCTCTCAAAGTCCGTTTCTCTCTGTTTCTCCCTCTCCGTCTCTCTTTTCCTCGCACACACAGCCTCCACCCTTGGCTGTACGCCCCTTAAGTGTTTCATCTCACACGTCTACACAACCTCTTCAGTAGGACCCTGTAGCCAGCCTGTTAAAGGGCTTTTGTTGTCTTGGCTGAGAAGACAGAGGAAGATGAAGAGGAGGTGGAGGAGAGAAGAGGAGGAGGTGGAGGAGTAAGATGAGGAGGGGGCGAGAAGGAAGAGGAGGTGATGTAGGAGGAGACTAGAAGTGCTCGGATGATCCGTCTGTTGTCTATCAAGAGCCAGGGAGAGCACTGGACCATAAACACAAGACAAATACTGTGGATGCACGTAGCCTTGCCTGCACCCAAGTATGGCTTCCCAGCTGAAAATACCCCAAATTGAACGGAAACAATGCGGGTCGTTCGTTCCTCTACCAACCAACACGGCCGTAGCGTTTGGTTTGAAGGAACCAAATGGCACCAGGCAATGACGGGGGAGAGGGCTTTGATTCCCTCCTCCCCTCGGTTGGTCCAGATGAAGAGAGGAGGAATGCATATTTTAGTTCTGCTTGCGTTAGCTTCATGACACGGCAAGTGTTTACCAGCTTCTTGGGAAGGATTACTTTTTCCCCTGGTGTTTTCCTGATTTATTGATCTTTCCGTCGAGGCATTAAACACACCCTGAGAATCATTTCTCCCCTGAATAGTATCCAGTATGTAGAGGAGGGTAGTGACAGGGGACCATTCACAAGAGCCTTCTCTTCCAATTTCAGTCGTTTAGTAAGGTACTTGTGTGCTAGTCAATTATTTAATGCAGCATATTAATGTTAAACACTTAAGATTTATTTCGGATTTTAATACGTTTTTTTCGAGGGCTTTTTTCCCCATTTGGTTTTGTAGTCAATTATATAAATCCAATGAATACTGTGGTTGTATACATATAAGCGGATATGTGGAAAATATATATGAAGAAAAAAACGTTAACAAATTCAAGATAGTCGGGTGATGTTTGGTTGCAAAAGTGTCATGTAGATTATACCGATCATTTCGGAGTCTGTTGTTCCCTGCGATGCTGGCAAAATATTTACAATAGCTCACAGGAAAACGAAACCGTCTGCGGGGGGAAAAAACACTTGAAATCCACTGTAATTTACAGTTGAATGCCAAGACTCCACCTCGGTAGAATGATCCAGGAGCCCTAAGAAAGATGAGCGTCTAACGTCATGTGCATGTGGCCAGTGACATGTCCACTTTCATTGTATACGCAGAGAGAATAGACCCCTCTTGCTGTATGTAAAGAGCAGCGCTGGGGCTGGTAGATAGTGAGCGGCCCCCTGGTCCGAGAGGCAGATCCCTCATCCTGGTGCGGCCCTGGCTTCCGTGATAAGTGCTCCCTTACAGATAACCCCGCCTGCTTCCTTTTATAGGCCCAGTGTCCCTCGTGCAACCTTGCTCTCTTCCTGCCCACGTATACATTCTCACTCTCTCTCTTTCTCTTTTATTGAACTCCTCTTGTTCCGTCTCTCTCTTTTGTTTGAAGCTCCCTCACCTCTCCCTTTCTCTCCTATTCTCTCTGGGGTGATGAGCTTGCCCTCATCACAGAGGAGCAGAGGAGCGTTCAGGAGGACCGGGCTAATCTGGAACATATTTGGGGCTAGCGTGCAGAAGCACCATGTGCTAACTCCACCACGCCCCTGCGTGCACGAGTCTGTTTGTGCCGTGGGGTGGCTCATCCAGATCTTCCTCTCTGGTGCAGCTGGACAACTTTGTGTCCATGACCTCAGACCAAGATCTCTCCACCTGCCTCCAGCCCCCAGTCTGCCCCTCTCTGCATCTCCACTCTTCTCTGGAAGGAGCACATCCGTCACTACAGTAATGTAATAACCAATAGATTGCTCTTCCCTGGGTTTCTTTCATATTTGGATCAGAGTTTTTTGGGGGTTTTTTTTGCCCTGACTCCTTTGAAGATGGTTCATTGGTTACGTGATTTCAGGGCAAACGTGAAGCCTTTCGGGACGTAACTCCTAAAAAAAAGAATCTATCCAAATAAAGTTTGATTTGTTCCTTTTGTGCCTTTGGGACTCGGCCTGAGGTCAGGTCCTCTGAAACGCCCGTGTTTTTCTTCAGGACTCCTGCGGTGCCTGGAGGCCTCCTGAATAAATCACAATTAGCGAGTCCTCTTGCTTTGAGGTCAATCAAAGTAAATAATCCGGTGGACGTAAACACTGGAGATAGGTCATCTCTCTCCTTCTCCACCTTAATCAACACTGTCAGGAGAAGAAATATACACCGTTTGGTCTGAAAGTTGCAAAACATTTCAAGTTTCATGGCCATTTACTTTTTGTGTCTGTTCCTTAGAATAATGTCAAATAGTTGCGGTGAACCAATCGCCATTAGCCTTCAGTACAGTGATTTGTCTTGTCCGATGTCGGACCGAGGAAAAAAAACGATAAAACAGATAAAGTAGAACATTTTGGTTTAATATGTCCGATTTTTACATGGTTTCTTTTAAGCAGTAGTCCTTACTTTGTTTGATTGATGTACCATGTGGAACTGCATTCCAAAAAGCAGATAAAAAACCACTTAGTATTTATGCACATAGCTTTATATGACTATATCATTTCACTGCCGAAGTTAAAAGTTGCAGTTAGGAAGACAGAAAGAGATACTACTCTGCAGTAGGTTGGACCATTTCCTCCCATCCCCTCGCAGCCTCTTGAGCTTCAGAGGGACCCTCCCTCTCTTCCACGCCCCTCCTCCCTGATGCAGGCCCTCTATGCCCCCAAACTCGGGTTTGAGTTTCACATCTCTTGGGTCTCTGATTGCCTGATGGCTCCAGCATCTCCGTGCCGGTAGCCTGTAACCAAACCCACATGAGGAGCCAGAGTCCACCACACTACTGACCTTCTGATTCCACTCATCAATTCCTGTTGGAGTGGGGGAGGGACGGGGACGGGGGGGCCCCCTCCACCCCCAATTTCGAAACGATTAGAGGACGAGCGAACCCCAAACTTTTCATGATCCAGCGCTGTCCTCGATCCAGGGGCCCTTCGGCGTTCGTGGGATCCGGACGCATGGTTGTTCTGCTCTCTCCCTCTTGCACTGCGAACAAGCAGCTGCAACAGAGCACTGAGTGCTGCGTGGCCCCCCGGTCTGAAAGGGTTAAGGTCTGGAATCCTCCACATTCCTACCTGGTCGGCCGTCGAGGGTTTATTTCATCGAAGGAGGGAAGTCGAAATGGACGATCCCCCCCCCCCACAAGCATCATCGCCAGCCCCCTCTCCTGAAGAGATGGGAGATAACAGGGGCAGACTTTTTGAACAAGTGAAATATAAACTCCGTCCTGCACGCACTACCCTGCTCTCCTTTTTTTTGAATGACGGCCTCCCAGACGTCAAATAAATTCATTTCTCAGATTGACCGATATCTCTATCAGATATCTCTGATGCTGAGGCTGGATCTGTGTCTCTCCAGCCACTGGGCCGGGCGCTTCAAATGACCTCTCGGATTTTTATTGTGTCAGGGAGATTCGAAATAAGGGACTGGAAGAGAGCTGTCTGGTGAAAAGCCCCCTGATCGGAAGTGCCACTTCAATTTGCGGCCCAGCTGTAGCTGTGCTTGGGCCCAGCTGTAGCTGTGCCTGGGCCCAGCCCGGCTCACTGTCCAACCCCGCGCTTCCTCGCTGCTGGAGTGAATGTGAAAACGATTAGCTTTGCCTGGGCCCTGTCTAGGCCTTGGCTACCCCCCCCGTCCCCCGTCTCCTCCCATCCACCTCCCCCCTCCCCGACCCCCTCTTTCTCTTCTCTCTCCAACTCTCTCAGCCCTCTCATGGGTTTATCTTCTTGTTTTGCAAAAAAAAAAAAAAAAGTTAAAATAGCTCACCGACTCAAACGCTTACTCTTTTGACGTGACAAGTTTGACATGACGACGTCCACAACAAAACCCTTTCTGACAATGACCAGACCACAGGGTCAACATGGCCAAATGGGCCCGTAAAGACAACATTGTTCTATGGTTTTTGGTCTCTTCCTGTTAAGTAGGATCATATTTGAGAACGAGGGATCTTGATTGCATCAGAGGCGGAGAGGCCAGTGGACTACACCTCTCCTAATTTGGCGATGAGGGGTTTTAGCAGCTCAGGAAACTCGATCCGTTCGGTCGCTGACAGTCCGTAGCCCCGATCACAACGGGGGGGGGGGGGGGGGGGATCGAGCTTGGAGAAAAGACTACCAGCTCTGCTTTGAGTAATCGTTGTGGTTTGAATCAGAAAGGGGATAAATTCTCTGAATAATGGTCTCAAAACATTTGGCTTTAGCTGCCCTGGTGAAACTAAACACGCTCGCCTAAAACCTTAAACCGTTCCTTTTTTTCTCTCTCTCTCTCTCTCTCTGCCGTTTTGTTTTTGTATTGTAGAGCTGAGTTCATGGGAAACAGGCAGTGAGGTTACCTGCATCCCTCTCTAAGCAATGGGAAAAAAAAACGTCATGGCCAAGAGAATGTTTTTGCAGTTAGTTGAAATATTACTAACCTTGTCAAATGTCATTTTGAATGAGAAAGCAAACATATTTTAATCAGGGTCTCAGAAGCAGGGCTTTTTAAACCGTTGACTCCGGCAGAAAGGGGTCAGCTAATTGCAACGTTTGATGTCATGTTTGGTCTCTCTCCCCCTTTTTGATGAAAGTTATACCCTCCCTCCATGCTCTCTCTCTCTCTCTCTCATTCCTACTCCTCGACCCCCCCCTCCTACACACACACACACACACACACACTCTCTGAGGCAAATGAAAAACTACTGAAAGGTCCTAACATGCTCAGCACTGTAATCTTCCCAAAGTGTTTGCTGCTCTTTCCTGTCGGCCCTCCCGTCAACTTCAACCTCCAACCCCTCCCTGCATGCATCACACTAGCTCTGCCTGGCCCACACAGCTGACAGGGATGGGAGGCAGGCGAGGGGTTGGGGGGGTGGTGTTAGACTGTGAACTGTGTGTATTTGTGTAAGTGTGTCTGTCCGTCTGTCCGTCCTTCAGGGTCTAGTCCAGGGTCCTCTCCCCCCACCCTCCCTGCTGCCCGCACAGTGCACCCACCCAGTCCTGTGTCAGACTGGGCCTTCCAAACACAATGGCCCCTATCTCCTCAGCTCTCATAATTACTGTTTTAACAGCCCCAGAAGGGAGGGGAATATACCAGTAAATTGTGTTTGACAAGGTGGGTTTAGTGGTGTTGTCGTGGCTTGTCTGTCTGTATTACCCAGACTTCCTCCTGCCTCAGATAAGGCCTGCTGGTGAACATACCAAGGTGAGCAGCGAAGGAGCAGGGGCCCTTTATCGCTCCCATTGATTTAGGGTAAGGGCCCTGTGACACAGGTCATTGTGCGCGCTAAAGCTATCCATCACACAGGTTTGATTTCTGCTCAGACTTGTCTCCGAGTCGTCTGTGCGTGGGCCGGCCTGTCAGGCCAGGACTTGGGAGGAGGTGGAGGGCCGTGGCTCCTTCCTTTCAGTTGCGTGGGGGGGGGGGGGGGGGGGCGTGGAGAAATGCCTTGGGGGTACTGAACATGTGTTGAGATGAAGAGGAAGGAGAGAAGCAGTCATAAGGATCTGTGATTAACATGTGACTCGGTGTTTCAGGACGGTGTTTAAACCTGATTTGAATCCGTCGGAGTGCTGTTTGTTTAGTCAGCTTTGCCAAGTCCTAGACTCTAGCTATTCACGTAGCCAATGATGGCTTGTCAAATTCTGCCAAGCCTCCGCATAATCTTTTGGAATTTCAAAAGAGATACACACAATGCTTCTCTGATATATGACCTATTTTCAAGGCCTGATCATTTTTTCCCCCCTCCGCTCTTTAAATGTGCTAAAGCACGGCTCAACGTTTCACTCCTCGAGGTCTCTGTGTAGATACTGTGTGAGCCATTTAGGTCATATTTGGGGACCAAGTGATGATTTGGTGCCCCTGGTAAATAATCATATTCATAAACACAGTGGATCAGTGTTTTGCACAGAGCCCAGCTTATTTTTTCAGTTGTCTGAAGATGGGTATTTATTGCTGTTAATGCTGTTCATGGCCAGACTTGTAACTTTTGGCTTACGGTGTGTGTATTTACCCTGGCGCGAAGCAGGGGAAATCATACTTTCAAATCTGCTATGATTCATAATATTGATTTGTCATCTGGGTTATTTATTGCCTTTTTCCTCCTCAAAACTTCTGCAGGAGTTTGAAAACTGTCAAGAGATCTTCCATGAGAGATTTTTTGAGACACTAAAGATTTTAAGGTTGCTCTTAGTGCTTTGGAAAATGGAGTAAAAAAAGGTTTTTGGAGAAGTCTGGATTGAGTGCTTCTCCGAATGTTCTGAAACGCGGCAATGGCTCTGTTGGTTTAACACAGCCGTGTTGCTCGTTCACTCTCCCTCGCACTCTTCAAAAGAAAGCTTAAGTAATTACACTTTTAGTCCATAATCAGTAGCGTGTCAGGTAGTTTAGGAGAAGCAGGATTTGTACGGTGGATTTCTATTTAATGCAAGGGCTAGCTTCATTTTTTGATGCTTTTCTATTCGTACGATGGCATTTTTCCCTAGCCCCTCTAAAATGTGTCACATCCCATTACACAAATTTGGATATGCTAAATTAGCGAATAGGTTTTGCATTCGGAATATGTTCTAGAGCTTTCGTGTCTCTCTCTCAACCTCTTCCTCTCTCTCTTTAGACTTTGCGGAGGGTTCGCTTGTTAGGTGCGTGCGTGTGAGATGGGAGATGTGGGGGAGGGCCAGCGTAGGTCTTAAACTCTGAAAAGTTGTCTTGAATTGATATTTTTCCTCCCCTTCAGAAGATGTGTTTTTGCAATTCAAATATTTGCCGGTTTTCCTCTCCAATGCAGACGCCTCTTTGAAGAGGCGAGAGTTCCATCAGGGCCAACGACAGCGTGAGCGGACGGCGTGACAGCCAGAGAGGCAGCGCCTCGCCGTTTCGAACTGCATATTTAAAACGGAGAAGGAAATCCGCAAAAAAAATACAAAATAAATGCATGCAAATGACGGCACGTTTCGCGTGTTTGTACGTTGTAGGGTTGCCAGGCTCCTGGCAGATCAAATTATTCAGGTGGTGTACGTGAACTGGGTTAGCGTGCTAATCAGACATCGCCGATGTGCTCGCAAGAGGCCTTAATCTGCCTGCGAACAAACACTGGGAAAGGCACAGGGGCTGCCATTTTGGCAGGTTTACTTTTGATGAAAGGCTTGGTTAATGTTTCTGCAGCCTGCTTTAAAGTGGAAAGATAGATTTCCTCGTGGCCGTGAGCTCTCTCTACGTTGGAGAGTGGGGAGGAACCGAAGACGCTTCTGGCGACGCTCCCACCGTTTAATCTCATTATCCTTCTGATTCACCTGTGAGACAGTGATGGACTCGGTCACACCTGATCCGGGCAACGTTCGTCATCGACGTGCACGTGACGTGTGTGCCTCGTAGAGGGGGGGGGGGGGGGGTCGATGCAGAAGCAACGCGCAGTTGAATGTGGCGTGTGGATGTTTCTAGAAACAAGCGATGGCTGGATCGCTTTCGCTGCTGCTCATACATGCCGTTAGCCACATACCAAACCCAGGACATTGAATGGAAATGCAAGCCATAGGCCTCCTCCTGCTCAAGGTAGAGAAAATATCAAATAATGAATCGAATTGTCATCTCGACGAGCAGCCCTTGCACTCCGCACCCTATAATTCCAACCTTTCTCCCCCCCCCCTCTCCTCCTTCCCCTCTCCTCCTTCTCTTTTTTCTCACTTCTTTTTTTTCCGAAACAGCAATTAATCTCATTTTTAGTCCAATTTCCACCCCACTCCTGGAGTCAGAGCAAGTGGTCTGTTTTGTTCCTATTTGGCGTGGTTCCTCTGCATAGTCATTAAGGGCCCAATTAATGTCACCCTTTAGCTGAAGAGTGCTCATTTTTATTGGGGAGCTGACAGTCGCCACCATGAGTGGCGCAGTGTAATATGCATTAATTGCCCTGTAACACTGGTAATTACCAGTTCTTCAAGCCTCTCAGTAAACTGTCATGCCCAGACACGACTGCTTTGAAATAGATTACTCATTAGGGGGACCTGCCCTCCGATGGGGGCTGGGTTGGCATGAAGAGAAAGGGGGAGAAGAAGAGAAAAAAAAAGATTCTGTGCTTGAACAAATAGTTGCCAAGAGCAATTTCCTATTACAACTTCCTGTTGGCGGCTTCTCTCTCTTTCTCTCTCTCTGTCCTTTTCTCTGTGTCTCTCTCTCTCTCTGTCTATTCTTTTTTCTGTCTCTCTGTCTATCCTTTTTTCTCTGTCTCTCTCTGTCTATCCCTTTTTCTGTGTCTCTGTCTCTCGCTGTCTGTCCTTTTCGTTCTCTCTGTATGTACAGTATTTTTTCCTTTAAAAAAAAATCATCATCGGATTCAATTTGTCCTGTTTGTTGTCCTTGCGTTACCATGGACACCGGCCCTCAGGATTCCGATAAAAGGTATCTTTAGAGTCAACTTTGCATATGACCAACGGAGATTTTTACACAAATGTCCTATTTATGACTATAAGACCCCCCCGCTCCTTACACACGCAAACACACGCATACACAGGCGTTTGCTGTCGAACATGTCAGTTATTGTTTGGTTTTCGGCTCTTTGGTTAGATTTCACATCAAGGCGATGTTGATGTTAAGATTCTGTGTGCAAATATTGAGGTTGACCCCGCCTCGGACCGGTGTGTGTACACTGCTGATAGTTTTGTTTCAATGTGGAACCCTTCAGGGTTTCTCAAACCCTGCCCCACGTGACTGGAGCAAAGAGAGTGATAGCAAAGGCAAATAAAAAGAGAGAAATGACTTAAAAGTTGTACGGCGAGAGGATGGAGTGGCTGTTCCCGTTGTTTTGCGATAAGATACCATAGAGGAGAGCCGTCTTAATCAAACAGCTGCCAGCTAGCACACATCCTCTACCAAGAAGGTGTTGGCCTGTTTAGTCACACTAAAAACAATATTTAGATTTCACCACAGCCGGGTAAACCCTAGGAAAACAGTTGGTGGATTCCTCTCCTCTTTCTGTCTTTCATTCTTTCTTTCTTTCTTTCTCTTCACAGCCCCCTTTTGTCATTATTCATTTGCCTCAGCGAAGGAAAGAACTGAATGTGAAGAGTAGGGTCCCATCCTTGCACACACACAAACACAAACAGGCACGCGCGCGCACACGCGCACACCCACACACACACACACACGCACTGCTTTGGTTTTATTTCCCTTATAGCACCTGCTTCAGGCAATCCGGTTGCACTCGTCTGAAATGAATTTAGTCAGGGGCCTTCAGATTCTCAGGCAGCACTGGGCTAATGAAAGGAGATGGTACAATTTGAACTGACCAGGTAGCAGCCAACAGAGCACAGCTGAGGAAGACACACACACACACACACGAGCGCA
Organism: Plecoglossus altivelis; assembly: GCA_036571765.1. Taxonomy (NCBI): domain Eukaryota; kingdom Metazoa; phylum Chordata; class Actinopteri; order Osmeriformes; family Plecoglossidae; genus Plecoglossus; species Plecoglossus altivelis. The sequence goes on from BROE01000009.1 coordinate 12,645,401, forward strand.
CACACACACACCAGCACGCACACACACACACCAGCACGCACACACACAACCCATTGTAGAACAAAAGACAAGCCAACCTTCCCCTCACTGATATACCCATTACGCTTCTCATTAATACCCCGCAGACCTGTGTGTGTGCGCTTGTGAGTGCATGCATATATATGTGTGTGTGTGTGTGTGTGTGCGTGCGTGTGTGTGTGTATGCGTGTGTGTACGCTTATCTGTTTGTGTTGGTCGAGCACTTATCGAATTGTTTATGACAGGCCTAATTGGGCTAATTGAAGACATTAAGATTACCTGTCAGTTGTGTGTATCCAGACTCCCCATCCGTCTGACAACTGGTGACAAGTGAGGGACCCCGTAGCATCCGTCATGATGTCGCCTTCCCAGAGCCCTAATAGGGACAATAGGGGCTGCCGTAATTTGACGTGGACAACCTTCGCCAGGCGTGGCGGCCGACGGAGGGATGGGGGGCAGAGAGAGGAGGGGTGGGGGCCGAGGGAGAGGGGGAGAGAGAGGGAGAGAGACCGAGGGGGGAGAAGTAGAGTGGGAGAGATAGAGAGAGGGGGGAGAGAGAGAGAGGTTGACAAGCAGAGTGGGAGAGAGAGAGGGGGAAATAGAAGAAAAGCGAGAGAGGGAGCTGAGAGAGAGAGAGAGAGAGAGAGAGAGAGAGACATAGGAGCTCTGGGCTAGGCTGGGCTAATGGAGTCCCCTTTGGCACCCTGACAGAACGATGAGACAATTTGAAGGGAAAAGTGAAAGGTGCTTCAGCCCTTCCAAGTGTTTAGGGACATCAGAGAGGAGACGCCGGGGGCGGGGGGCCTCTACTGACTGAGAGACAATAGAGAGAAGAAAAGAATGAAGAGCGTGTGTGTCCGTGTTTGGAGAAGGATAAAGACTGACCACCCAAGCTACCAGATAAGGCAGCGGTACTGTGCCTTTTCACCGCATCAGCAGATAAGACTAGAGATAATACTCCTAGATTTAAGCGTACGGTTGAAGATTAAAGTATACAATATCAGGTGCGACTTCAACTTTAAAACGTTTGGATCTGTTTGGATCTGTGCGTGTTGAGAAGTGTCAGAGAGAGCTAGCTCAACGATCCTGGCCCTCTGCTGCTGCCTGTCTTCAGTCAGCACTCAGCCCCCC
>BROE01000009.1:12647466-12654966 GCA_036571765.1 Plecoglossus altivelis
GGTCCCCTCGTCCACACCCCTTTCTTGCTCTCTGTCTCTCTCTCACTCTCTCTGGACTTTGTAGTGGCAGTGAGAGCTGGGAATAATGAAAAGGCAAGTCCGAGCTTGCACACACACACACACACCTGCATGCGCACACACACACAACCCCCCTCTGTAGTAGCTTCAAGTAGTGGAGTAGAGATCTCTGTTTTGTTTTCTTAGCAAATTTTTTAAAACGACAATGAAATTCGATTTACACCCTAGATCATCAGAGAAAACAGAGGCAGGATCCCACAGAGCCCTTAGCTAATACAGCTCAGAGTCTGGCCTCCTCCCAGCCCTCAGCCCTCTCTGCTAGGCCCCAGAGAGGGCCCTGGGGGCCACGGCAGGGTCTGGGAGGGCTCCGCGTCACCTCTGACCGGGCCAGCTGGCTCGGGGCTCAACACTTTCAGAACAGCGTAAACAATCTATTTATTTTGGTCCCGCTAGTTGTTTCATGGCTTCTTTCCCTCTGCGTATTTGATCCCATGTCCTCGACTCGGGGTCCTGGTAAATAATTTATTTGGCTAAGCCTCAGATATCTGGGCAGTTTCTGTGGCTTGTCTGCTGGAGGCTGTGTGTGTGTGCGTGTGTGTGTGTTCCCGTATGCATGCCACCCACATGTCCAGGTGCCGCCAGCGTGCCGGTCGGTCAGCCGACCGCTGACAAGCCTCAACGACATGGCGCCCCCCTGCCTTACCCCCTCCCTACCTCCCCTCCCACCCCCCCGCCAGGTTAAAATTACCCCCAGGAATGTAAACATACTGCCGAGTAAGCACACCCCCCACACCACTTTCCCGTGACATTGGGGCGGGTTCACCTCCCACCTCACTTTCACGTGGGAATCGGGGTTGGCACAGGCTTGGCACCGCGAAGGGCATGGCGTGGCATGCCGTACACTTCAGGACAGACAGGAAGACAACCTGTCCACGGACGTGAGAAGTGACGTTTAGCATCTCCAGATCCGCCCTGTGCTTGGATATCTCCCTCAAATAAAAAAGCCCGCCACCTTTCGTTTTTTTTCACCCATTCTTTCCACCTCTCTCTTTTGCCTCTGTCTTCATCTCTACCTCTCTTTTTCTCATTCTATCTCGTTTCCCTTCTTCCTTTTTTTTTTTTTTTTTTTTTTTCCCTCCTGCTTTATCTCTCCCGATCTTCTCTCTCTCTGTTTCTCCATCTCTATCTCTCTCCCTCTCTTTCCCTCTGTCTTCATCTCTCCCTCTCTGTTTCTCCATCGTATCTCCTCCCTCCTCTCTATTCCCTCTGGTGTTCATCTCTCTACTCTCTTTTTCTCTCTCTTATTCTCTCCCCCTCTCTTTTCCCTCTGTCTTTATCTCTCCCTCTCTGTTTCTCCATCTCTATCTCTCCCCCTCTCTTCTCCCTCTGTCTCGGGGCCATGAGGCTCCAGATCCTGGAGGAGAAGTCAGATGGCGCGGGCGCTGACATGTTGATTTAGTGGCGCTAACGCCACCGTGCACTTCCAAAAGGTGCTGACTTGGACAAAAGCCAGGCCTGCTTTCTTTTTCTCTCTCCCAGGGAGACCTTTTCCCCACGCCGGGGGCTCTAATTTTGGGCTGCCTTCAGAGAGGTTGGTGTGTGTGGGTGGGGATGGGAGGTGGGTGGTGGGGGGGTGGGGGGTCAGCAGAGGGGAGGGAAGGGTCTGAGAGGAAATAACCACTCCCAGCTCCCAGTATTGCCTTCTATTGACCCCGCCTTCCTACAGCAGGAAGTGGGGAATTGAATATGCGTCAGGGTTATCCTTCATCCAGCTCCGCCAAGGCTTCATCAGCATGTATTCTGCACGCGGGTCCTCAGACAGGAAATGCAGAGCTCCAACACCGAGCTGACAGAGAGAGGGGGGGGGAGTAGAGCGAAGAGGGAGGACCTCTCGTGTTGTCCTTTCAGCTGCACAAGGTCAGGGCAAGACACCACTGAGAACTCAGAGAATGCTAGTGTGTGTTGTGTGTGTGTCTGTTGGAGGGGGGGGGGGGGGTTAATGTTTTCTCCACAGGTTAGTTACATTGTAAAGAAACCTTTGCTCGCACATCCAAACATGCAAGCAGTCGTATGACCTCACTTAGTCACTGATACAGAACACTCAAAACCTGGTGCCATATACACTGCAGTCCACACACACGCTGCAGTCCACACACACACTGCAGTCCACACACACACTGTTGGCCACATCAGTGTGTGTAGGCCTGGTCCTGCCTGGCCAGGCCAGGTAGAGTTACAGTCCACCCTGTTGTTGATTACTAGTGTGCTTGTAGAGGGCTCTCATCCCAAATTGAAAACACACCAGGAGGCCCAGGGTTAAGGGCAGGATTAGGGCAGAGCCGCGACAGCCACAAAATGGCCGCCCGGTTGCCTGGCTCTGACTGGCTCTCCCCAGAGACCCAGAGGTAATTGTCGTCCGGGGCTGCAGGGAGTTCACAATAACAGGTTAAAGGAGCGTGTATCCCCCTGACACTGTCCCCCCCCCCTCCACCCTCCTGTTCTGTCTGCATTAGACCCTTCCCCCAGCCATGGGGAAACTTCCTCTCAACAAGCGGAGGGGCTTAGAGACATTCATCAAAGGCTTCTCAGAAGGCTGGTTACATCTCCAAATTAGCACGGGGACCAGTGTTTGGGCTGAGGAGATGGGTAGGGGCCCCTCTCAAAACAAGCACATTGAGGTCTAGTCTTCTCCTCTCTTCAACTGCTCCACCATCCACTTCCTCCTCACTGGGATCACCAAGACACACTAGAATGTTGATGAATCCTTTTGAATGGAAAGTTGTTTTCCACACTCACACACACACACACACACACAGAGACTCAAACGCCCTCCGATCCTGGGCACTGCGTTATTGTGGTCCTGGGCACCAGAGGTTGTTCCCGTGGCAACCAAGGCAGGTTACAGGTCTCTGTGATGGGATGTGAGCTAACTGCCTGCTCTCCTAATGAATTCCCACTTAGACGACCATGATTGGAGAGGCAGGCCTATTTGTGTGATGGAGAGTTCCATTCAGGGTGACGGAGACTACATTTCTGGGAATGATCAGCTGAACCCTGGGTCAGCTGACACTTGATCCATCCACAGACCTGGGTGAAGAGGTAGAGAGAGGGAAGGAGAGAGAGGGGAGAAAGAGAGAGAGACATAGGGAAGACCTGAATACTGAAGGACTCCGCTGTTATGCAGGCACCAATGTGTGTGTGTGTGTTTACTTTCTCTCCATTATATCTTTATGAGAACAGGATGTTGGTGTATGACACAGTGTCTTTAGGGACTCTGGAGCTGGGTTTAACAGTAAACAGAACGGTGCCAGGACCGAGACCAGAGCCAGAACCAGACCCAAGCTTGTTTGGTTTTGCTCCACATCCAAAACAGGCCACGGTGTGTCAGAGTGCGTCCAACCGTGATGCTGTAGATCTGAGAGGCTCAGGACTGAAACTCTCTCTCACACACACACACACACACACACACACACTGCATGAGTGACAGTTTCATCTAATAACGTGCAGTTTTTGTCCTCAATGTCCTATGGCTTCTAGTACCATACCAGACGACCCCAGTCTGATCCTCAAGGATAGGAGGGTCGTAGGCTGATGTCGGCTGAGGCTGTAAGTCTGCTGGCCAAGGAGACGATGATGGTGGGTGGATACTAGGATACTAGGGTGGAAGGTGGGCCGAGGTGGGTGGTAAGGAAGGTGGTAGGTGGCCTTAAGTGCAGCAGGCGTACTGAGACAGAGATAGAGGTATCTAGAGACAGTGCTGGAGGTGTCGGGAGCGTGATAGAGACTGAGGAAGGTGTCAGGGCTGTGACGGCTGATAGTGGACCCGGAGTGTGTGACGGTGGAAACGGGTCGTTGCTGTGGGGCGGGGGGGGGTGGTAGAGAACAGGGGGAAGATGAGGCCTGTAGAGGGGGAGGAAGAGGGGAAGGATGGTGGGAGGATGGAGCGAAGAGGAAGTATGGGAGATGCTGGAGGACGAAGAAGACCTGGGTGTTGTACAGCATGCTGTAGACAGTGACTAAAGGAGCACATGCACATGATATGCTGGTGCTCTGATAATGGCCTGTTTGCAGGGGAGGTGATGTCACCACCTATGTGGTAAGGGGTATCTACAGCCACAAACAGGCCTTCAATAGCAGATATGAGTCTGCTGTGCTTCCTGTTGATGTTTCCAGTCTGACTACTGCCTTGACCAACAGGATGTGACCATTACCCTGCCTCTAGGATCATGGTTGTCATGGTTTTGAGAAAACAAAAAAACATAAGATTCCCTCAAATCTCTGTCCAAATCCCGGAGTGTAAATAAAGCTGCACATCACACACACACACACACACACACACACACACACTGAACCTGACCTCGGAGTAGGAAGAAGACCTACCTCTGTGTCTGAGTTATGCTTGCCGGAAAATATTCGATTCTTTATTGCCCCTCTATCCTCCTCTAATTATGGTGCTTGAGTGAATTAGGGGCCTCATTTGGCTTCTGGTCCCAGGCCATTCGCTCTTCGTATTTTTGTTAGACATACCTGTGTCGATTCAGATGTTGAGAGACAGACAGCAAGAGAGAGACAGAGAGAGAGAGACAGAACAGACCTGCAAAGAGAGAGCGGGCTGGGCGCATGGAGCAATGGAGGATTGCTGGGGGGGGGGGCGGGGGGGGGTCTCAGAAGCGTGGAGTCCAGCTATTCTGAGCTGTAGGGATGTTAATACCCCTGTGCCAGGGTGATTGGCTCACATGTTCACCTCATGTTATTTATGAACAGCATGGAAGGGTATGTATGATATGGCTTGCACACGTTACCTCCTTATTCAAGGCCAACTCCCAGGGTCTGCGTTTGTGTGTGTGTGTGTGTGTGTGTGTGTGTGTGTGTGTTTACAAGTGGTCTTATCACTAGGCCCTGATGGTGGCCCCAGTCTGAGCCAGTGAAATATGCAGGCTGGATGTACAGACAGACACACTGTACTGAGGTCCATATCAGCTGGCATGCAGGCCTTGAGGCTCTCTCTCTCTCTCACACACACACACACCATGCAGTAACACACCCATGTATAACCCAGGAACACACACACGCACAAACACACACGTCACTGAGTAACAGACAAAACACACATGCTCCACCCGGGAACACATTCACCACCCACTAACACCCACACAAACACGCCACCCAGTTCAAGCCCTAAAAATAAACAGCTATTAATCAGAGCCACCACAAGGACTGACCACACGCCTGTGACAGCGAGGACTGGACCATCCTTTTCTGAGACACACACACAAAAAAAACGTCCTGACTACGCCGTCTCTCACCTTCTTCCTCTCTCTCTTCCCTCCCTCCTGCCAAGTCCCTCATCGCCTCTGCCCAAGTCCTCTCTACCTCTCCCCAAGTCCTCTCTACCTCTCCCCAAGTCCTCTCTACCTCTACCCAAGTCCTCTCTACCTCTCCAAGTCTCTTACCTCTACACGCAAGTCCTCTCGTACCACCCGGCCCCAAGTCCTTCTACCTCTACCAAGTCTAGCGTCTACCTCTCCCCAAGTCCTCTCTACCTCTCCCCAAGTCCTCTCTACCTCTCCCCAAGTCCTCTCTACCTCCCTCCAAGTCCTCTCTACCTCTCCCCAATCCCCCTCTCTCTCTCCCCAGTCTCTCTACCCCTCCCAAGTTCTCTCTACTTCTCCCCAATCTCTCTACCTCTCCAGTCCTCTGCTAACTCCCTCACAAGTCCTACTCTACTTCCCCAATCCTCTCATGACCTCCCCCTCCCGAGAAGTCAAGCAAGTCCCAGACATTCAGGGGAGAGTGAAAGAGAGACGGGAGAGAAAAGAACTGAATCCCTCAGACTTAGCCAATGTTTGGCAGCGCTTTAACCAGTTTACCTTGTGACCTGACGTATGGCCGGGGCAGACAAAGAGCTCTTTGTGGAGCGACCCTGAGACACAAGGAGTTCACCCTCATCTAGGAGCTTATGCTACCTGAATCATAGCTGGCCCATTTGTTCAAATGACTGTGTGGGATGTGAAACGGGGTTAAAGTGTGGTGAAGTCAGACATCATTTCAATTTTGTTGATAGTCCTCACATCATATATTATCTTTCAGCAGGAAAGTTTTCCCTCCTTTTTTCTGAGAAACGTTCCCGTCATCCTCGACACGTCAAGTTGGATTGTTACGGCTTTTTTTTTCTTCTAATTGGAATGTTTAACGCTTGGCTTGAGGGCTGTTCTGAGACAAACCCACAGACAACTCGGACTGTGTGGCTAAAGTCCCAACCTGAAAAAAAAGTCTAAAATACAGAAATGGAGAAATAAATCTGTTTTGTCTGTGTTAGCGATGCTGGTGTTTGTAGTTGTGTGTGAGCGAGCGAGAGAGCAAGTTTGTATCGGTTTTGTGAATATATGTGTGTGCATGCGTGCGTGCGTGCGTGCGTGTGTGTGTGTGTGTGTGTGCGTGTGTGCGTGTGTGTGTGTTGGAGCGTCAACCGGTAATAGCAGGCTTCTTTCCTGCACGACTCCCATTATTGCGGCAGCAAGCTCCCGAACGCATCGCTCTCATTAAGCCTCGGTCTTAAGCAAGCACACACCTGCTCTGGGCTCTCATTAGCCCTAACGAGAGCCCGCCAGGCAGCCTCCATCCACGCCCAGGCCTCTCCAAACTGCCGCTCGCCTTTAAATTAGCAACGTTTCCCCAAACGATTTCACCAGCTCGTTACACTTCAGTGTTTATTGGAAGATAAACACTGCCTTAAGATAAACAATGCCCATGCCCATATGATAATAAGACAGTATTACCTAGTCAAGCTCCTTTACATCTCACTTCTGCAGTGTTCGCTGCTTCTCACCTCCAGACAGCAGGAGGATCTGGAGAAGGGAGGATCTGGCTACCTTTTGCTTCGTGGACCCCCGTTGGCTGTGTTGGAAGGAATCCATTTACAGCCCCGGTCCTCAGCCTTGACCCCCACGACCTCCTGTACCCTACCCAGTGCCTCTCTCTCTCTCTCTTTCGCTCTCCTTGCACCATCTTTATTTTTATTTTTGATCTTTTTTTCCCCTGCCCCGCTCTCTATGGTTTTACCTCAAGGTCCCCCATGGGGATTGACTTGTGTTCGTTTGGTGCATGACTCCAACCCATTTCTTTTCTTTACGGTGCGTAGAGGCCTTGGTGACAGTGCTCCCTTGTGTTTATAATTTTGCTTGTTTCAATTTGGGCCGGGGCCTTCGCTGCCACGCCCGCGACATGATGTATGGCATGCTGCCGCCGCCTTATCTGTTGATGTACAGTTTTAACCTTTTCAGAAGGTTGGCTCTCCCCTCCTCCCGCGCGCACCGCATCCCCTTCTCCTCTCCCAGCCCTCCTCCCCCCCTCCCAGGCTCCGACACCGGAGGAGAACATACAGTACGGTCTGCCGGAACCAAACAAGACCATAACCTCCCGACTTTTTCTTTTTTTTTGCTTTCAAAGTCATCTAATGTAAATGTTTAGGTTTTGTTTCCA
>BROE01000009.1:12659966-12662368 GCA_036571765.1 Plecoglossus altivelis
CTATAAATTAGTTTCTGCACACAATGCAAACCAAATACCGCTTTTTTTACCCTCACTTCAAAGGCATGGGGGTCAACATTAGCGTCAGCTGGCCAGATTTCCGTGATAAGGTCGCAGATTTCGAAATGAAGGGTTTCCATCGGAGCAGTTTGAACGTCGACATCTTTACTTTGCATTTCTTCTTGCCCTCAGTCTGCTGTCTGCTTTTAGATGAATTGTTCCTGTCACAACAATGGGGCACCGAAACTGCCCTCCAAATAAGGCTGGTCTGGAGAAGCTGCTTCCTGGGGACAGGCCCCTGCCCTGTGTGTGTGTGTGTGTGTGTGTATGTGTATTTCTCCCTCTCTCTCTTGCTCTTTCTCTATCTCTCTTTCTCTCTCTCTTGCTCTCTCCCTCTTTCTCTCCCTGTCTTTGTTTATCTTGTGATTCTGGGCTCAGATATCCTGTTCCCCACCCGTCTCCATCCCCTCATCCTGGTTAGGAGCATGACTGTCGATGTACAGTCTGTCTGGAACGGCAGCAGTACCTGCTGAACCTGAAGGGGCAGACCGCTAGCAAGCGCCCTCATCCTTTCCACCCTGTGGCGAACGTGCTGCGCATTCACCTTCATCTAATAACTGATGCAGCTGGGATATAACTTCCGCGTTGTGTCAGATGCTCAGACGTGAGTTCCGAGCTCAGTCTGCATCCAGCAGCTTCACGTCGGTGTGGTCGTCCTCTCTGGCACGCTCTGGCCCAGTCTGTTTAGTTTGGGCCCGGAGGCCATGAGAAGACATGTCCACTCCCCCACTCAGTCCAGGACCCAGCTTCGAAATCCTGCTGTTTTATCCTCCTACCGCCTGCCTGCCAGATACACCGCTGAGACAGAGAGATGGAGTGAGAGAGAGTGAGATAGCAGGGCAGGTTCCATCCCTCCAGCAGCCAGACCACCAAACGGACTTCCTCCAAGGCTCTGGGTTATTTATGGTGGTGGAGTCCTGGCCTGTTTCAGCCCCAGGCAGCGCCGCTTTAACTGGGGTGCCTCTCCACCTCTCTTCCCCTCTCCTGCCAGACAGCGCTGGCTGGAAATATAAATACAAGTGGCTGTGGAGGAGGCCAGGCGGGGCGGACAATGTTTTTGAGATGGGTAGAGTAACAGAAGTGGAAGAAGTGCAAGCTGATATGGTAATTGCTTTTTTTGTTTTTCTTTTGTCAAGGGAAGAGGTAACCGTGCCACCAATCAAAGTTTATTATTGAAAGAACAACAGTGGATCCTGGGAAAAAAAGAGTTTCTGGGCCGTTTTGAGTGGCAGAGCTGCCAAGACATGACTGACAGGAGAGGGGGGCAGATGGTGTGTTCGCAGGAGGAGGACATATACGTGTGTGTGTGTGTGTGCACGTGCGTGTGTGTGCGTGCGTGTGCGTGCGTGCGTGCGTGCGCGTGTCTGTGTGTGCTGATGTTTTAACACATTACAGCCTGAGCCACTGACAGACGGGGACCAGCCAAGACACAGCCCTGAGCTTAAGCAAAGAGAAACTTCACGCTGCCTGACCACCCTCCAAAATGACTCCTGTCACTGACTGACGTGACACAGGGACCGCGTGCACCCAACACCCCGTCACTGAAATATCCCCCTTTTTGTGACGGCCTTAAATGAACAGCTCAGAGTATCGGTTAAAGTCGCTCTGGTAACACAAGTCACTTCCCCTTAAAAGTGACTGGCCGTTAGTGGAAAACCAAATATCTTGGATGGGGGATACTATGTTAGAATGGAGAGAGGTGTTGACTGGGCCTCTTGCTAAGTGAGGTATTGCGTTCAGAGTGCTAGCCACCATTTGTGAAAACAGTGTGCTTGAGGTGTAGTCATGCCTTCAAATAAATCCAGGAGACATATCTGGAGTTCCTCTCCATGCTATGTGATACACCGCACGTCTGTGGGCGTCGTTAAGGCCTATGACGTTCCTGGGCCAAGCTGATATGCCATACATCAGGCATATTTACAGTGGCTATATTTGCTTGTCGTCTTTGATTTGTCCCTGTTGCTGTAAATTGTATTGACGGGAACGAAAGAAGAGGAGGAGGGAGGCTGCGAGGGAGGGAAAATAGAAAGAGGCCTTTGAGTAAAGCGATGTGGCGAGCGTGTGTTTGTGTCTGTGGGAGAGAGAGGTGTGTGTGTGTGTGTGTGTTACAGTTGCTGGACTGCGGTGAGGGTGCACGAGGATCCAGGGCGGAGACGGCTGCACCCGTGCTGCCCCTCTGAAAGGTCAGTGGGCTTGACTGGCATTTCGACTCAGACAGAGGGGACCCAGATACCATGTCATCGCTCCCACTGCCCAGCATGGAACACGACCAGGCCTCTCTGACATCCACAGGCCCACGGTGCAGCACAACAGCATGTGGTTAGGGTGGGGGTCCGGGGGGG